>JAZDUA010001282.1:0-118503 GCA_038098605.1 Gryllus longicercus | reverse complement strand
TACTGCGACTACTGCGACTACTGCGACTACTGCGGCTACTGCGACTACTGCGACTACTGCGACTACTGCGACTACTGCGACTACTGCGACTACTGCGACTACTGCGACTACTGCGACTACTGCGACTACTGCGACTACTGCGACTACAGCGACTACTGCGACTACTGCGACTACTGCGACTACTGCGTCTACTGCGACTACTGCGACTACTGCGACTACTGCGACTACTGCGACTACTGCGACTACTGCGACTACTGCGTCTACTGCGACTACTGCGACTACTGCGACTACTGCGACTACTGCGACTACTGCGAATACTGCGACTACGGCGTTTACTGCAACTACGGCGACTACTGCGACTAATGCGCCTACGGCGACTACTGCGACTACGGCGACTACGGCGACTACTGCGACTACTGCGACTACTGCGACTACTGCGACTACTGCGACTACTGCTACTACGGCGACTACGGCGGCTACTGCGACTACCGCGACTACTGCGACTACTGCGACTACTGCGACTACTGCGACTACTGCGACTACTGCGACTACTGCGACTACTGCGACTACTGCGACTACTGAGACTACGGAGTTTACTGCGACTACGGCGACTACTGCGACTACTGCGCCTACGGCGACTACTGCGACTACGGCGACTACGGCGACTACTGCGACTACTGCGACTACTGCGTCTACTGCGACTACTGCGACTACTGCGACTACTGCGACTACTGCGAATACTGCGACTACGGCGTTTACTGCGACTACGGCGACTACTGCGACTAATGCGCCTACGGCGACTACTGCGACTAGGGCGACTACGTCGACTACTGCGACTACTGCGACTACTGCGACTACTGCGACTACTGCGACTACTGCGACACTACGGCGACTACGGCGGCTACTGCGACTACTGCGACTACTGCGACTACTGCGACTACTGCGACTACTGCGACTACTGCGACTACTGCGACTACTGAGACTACGGCGTTTACTGCGACTACGGCGACTACTGCGACTACTGCGCCTACGGCGACTACTGCGACTACGGCGACTACGGCGACTACTGCGACTACTGCGACTACTGCGACTACTGCGACTACTGCGACTACAGCGACTACTGCGACAACTGCGACTACTGCGACTACTGCGACTACTGCGACTACTGCGGCTATTGCGACTACTGCGACTACTGCGACTACTGCGACTACTGCGACTACTGCGACTACTGCGACTTCTGCGACTACTGCGACTACTGCGACTACTGCGACTTCTGCGACTACTGCGTCTACTGCGACTACTGCGACTACTGCGACTACTGCGACTACTGCGACTACTGCGTCTACTGCGACTACTGCGACTACTGCGACTACTGCGACTATTGCGGCTACTGCGACTACTGCGACTACTGCGACTACTGCGATTACGGCGACAACTGCGACTACGGCGACTACTGCGACTACTGCGACTACTGCGATTACGGCAACTACTGCGACTACGGCGACTACTGCGACTACTGCGACTACTGCGACTACTGCGACTACTGCGTCTACTGCGACTATTGCGACTACTGCGAATACTGCGACTACTGCGACTACTGCGACTACTGCGACTACTGCGACCAGTGCGACTACTGCGACTACTGCCACTACTGCGACTACGGCGACTACTGCGACTACTGCGACTACTGCGACTACTGCGACTACTGCGACTACTGCGACTACTGCGACTACTGCGACTACTGCGACTACTGCGACTACTGCGTCTACTGCGACTACTGCGACTACTGCGACTACTGCGACTACTGCGACTACTGCAACTACGGCGTTTACTGGACCACGGCAACTACTGCGACTACTGCGACTACTGCGACTATCGCGACTACTGCGAATACTGCGACTACTGCGACTACTGCCACTACTGCGATTACGGCGACTACCTCGACTACGGCGACTACTGCGACTACTGCGACTACTGCGACTACTGCGACTACTGTGACTACGGCGACTACTGCGAAAACTGCGACTACTGCGACTACTGCGACTACTGCGACTACGGCGACTACGGCGACTACTTCGACTACTGCGACTACTGCGACTACTGCGACTACGGCGACTACTGAGACTACTTCGACTACTGCGACTACTGCGACTACTGCGACTACTGCGACTACTGCGACTACTGCGACTGCTGCGACTACTGCGACTACTGCGACTACTGCGACTACTGCGACTACTGCGACTACTGCGACTACTGCTACTAGTGCGACTACTGCGACTACTGCGACTACTGCTACTACTGCGACTACTGCGACTACTGCGACTACTGCGACTACTGCGACTACTGCTACTACTGCGACTACTGCGACTACTGCGACTACTGCGACTACTGGGAATACTGCGACTACGGCGACTACGGCGACTACTGCGACTACTGCGACAACTGCGCCTACTGCGACTACTGCGACTACTACGACTAGAGCGACTACTGCGACAACTGCAACTACTGCGACTACGGCGACTACTGCGACTACTGCAACTACGGCGACTACGGCGACTACTGCGACTACTGCGACTCCGGCGACTACGGCGACTACTGAGACTACTGACTACGGCAACTACTGCGACTACTCCGACTACTGCGACTAGTGCGACTACTGTGAATAGTGCGACTACTGCGACAAGTGCGACTACTGCGACTAGTGCGACTACTGGGACTAGTGCGACTACTGCGACTAGTGCGACTACTGCGACTAGTGCGACTACTGCGACTAGTGCGACTACTGCGACTAGTGCGACTACTGCGACTAGTGCGACTACTGCGACTAGTGCGACTACTGCGACTAGTGCGACTACTGCGACTAGTGCGACTACTGCGACTAGTGCAAATACTGCGACTAGTGCGACTACTGCGACTTCTGCGACTATTGCGACTACTGCGACTAGTGCGACTACTGCAACTAGTGCGACTACTGCGACTAGTGCGACTACTGCGACTAGTGCGACTACTGCGACTACTGAGACTACTGCGACTTGTGCGACTACTGCGACTTCTGCGACTACTGCCACTTGTGCGCCTACTGCGACTACTGCGACCTTTGCGACTACTGCCACTACTGCGACTACTGCGACTAGTGCGACTACTGCGACTACTGCGACAACTGCGACTAGTGCGACTACTGCGACTACTGCGACTAGTGCGACTACTGCGACTACTGCGACTACTGCGACTACTGCGACTACTGCGACTGCTGCGACTACTGCGACTACGGCGACTACTGCGAATACGGCGACTACTGCGACTACTGCGACTACTGCGACTACTGCGACTACTGCGACTACTGCGACTACTGCGACAACTGCGACTACTGCGACTACTGCGACTAATGCGACTACTGCGACTACTGCGACTACTGCGACTACTGCGGCTACTGCGACTACTGCGACTACTGCGACTACTGCGACTACTGCGACTACTGCGACTACTGCGACTACTGCGACTACTGCGACTACTGCGACTACTGCGACTACTGCGACTACTGCGACTACTGCGACTACTGCGACTACTGCGACTACTGCGACTACAGCGACTACTGCGACTACTGCGACTACTGCGACTACTGCGTCTACTGCGACTACTGCGACTACTGCGACTACTGCGACTACTGCGACTACTGCGACTACTGCGACTACTGCGTCTACTGCGACTACTGCGACTACTGCGACTACTGCGACTACTGCGACTACTGCGAATACTGCGACTACGGCGTTTACTGCAACTACGGCGACTACTGCGACTAATGCGCCTACGGCGACTACTGCGACTACGGCGACTACGGCGACTACTGCGACTACTGCGACTACTGCGACTACTGCGACTACTGCGACTACTGCGACTACGGCGACTACGGCGGCTACTGCGACTACTGCGACTACTGCGACTACTGCGACTACTGCGACTACTGCGACTACTGCGACTACTGCGACTACTGCGACTACTGCGACTACTGCGACTACTGAGACTACGGAGTTTACTGCGACTACGGCGACTACTGCGACTACTGCGCCTACGGCGACTACTGCGACTACGGCGACTACGGCGACTACTGCGACTACTGCGACTACTGCGTCTACTGCGACTACTGCGACTACTGCGACTACTGCGACTACTGCGAATACTGCGACTACGGCGTTTACTGCGACTACGGCGACTACTGCGACTAATGCGCCTACGGCGACTACTGCGACTAGGGCGACTACGTCGACTACTGCGACTACTGCGACTACTGCGACTACTGCGACTACTGCGACTACGGCGACTACGGCGGCTACTGCGACTACTGCGACTACTGCGACTACTGCGACTACTGCGACTACTGCGACTACTGCGACTACTGCGACTACTGAGACTACGGCGTTTACTGCGACTACGGCGACTACTGCGACTACTGCGCCTACGGCGACTACTGCGAGTACGGCGACTACGGCGACTACTGCGACTACTGCGACTACTGCGACTACTGCGACTACTGCGACTACAGCGACTACCTGCGACAACTGCGACTACTGCGACTACTGCGACTACTGCGACTACTGCGGCTATTGCGACTACTGCGACTACTGCGACTACTGCGACTACTGCGACTACTGCGACTACTGCGACTACTGCGACTACTGCGACAACTGCGACTACTGCGACTACTGCGACTACTGCGACTACTGCGACTACTGCGACTTCTGCGACTACTGCGACTACTGCGGCTACTGCGACTACTGCGACTACTGCGACTACTGCGACTACTGCGACTACTGCGACTACTGCGACTACTGCGAATACTGCGACTACTGCGACTACTGCGACTACAGCGACTACTGCGACTACTGCGACTACTGCGACTACTGCGTCTACTGCGACTACTGCGACTACTGCGACTACTGCGACTACTGCAACTACTGCGACTACTGCTTCTACTGCGACTACTGCGACTACTGCGACTACTGCGACTACTGCGAATACTGCGACTACGGCGTTTACTGCGACTACGGCGACTACTGCGACTAATGCGCCAACGGCGACTACTGCGACTACGGCGACTACGGCGACTACTGCGACTACTGCGACTACTGCGACTACTGCGACTACTGCGACTACTGCGACTACGGCGACTACGGCGGCTACTGCGACTACTGCGACTACTGCGACTACTGCGACTACTGCGACTACTGCGACTACTGCGTCTACTGCGACTACTGCGACTACTGCGACTACTGCGACTACTGCGACTACTGCGTCTACTGCGACTACTGCGACTACTGCGACTATTGCGACTACTGCGACTACTGCGACTACTGCGACTACTGCGACTACTGCGATTACGGCGACTACTGCGACTACGGCGACTACTGCGACTACTGCGACTACTGCGATTACGGCGACTACTGCGACTACGGCGACTACTGCGACTACTGCGACTACTGCGACTACTGCGATTACGGCGACTACTGCGACTACGGCGACTACTGCGCCTACTGCGACTACTGCGATTACGGCGACTACTGCGACTACGGCGACTACTGCGACTACTGCGACTACTGCGACTACGGCGACTACTGAGACTACTTCGACTACTGCGACTACTGCGACTACTGCGACTACGGCGACTACTGCGACTACTGCGACTACTGCGACTACTGCATCTACTGCGACTACTGCGACTACTGCGACAACTGCGACTACTGCGACTACTGCGACTACTGCTACTACTGCGACTACTGCGACTACTGCTACTAGTGCGGCTACTGCGACTACTGCGACTACTGCGAGTACTGCGACTACTGCGACTACTGCGACTACTGCGACTACTGCGTCTACTGCGACTATTGCGACTACTGCGAATACTGCGACTACTGCGACTACTGCGACTACTGCGACTACTGCGACCAGTGCGACTACTGCGACTACTGCCACTACTGCGACTACGGCGACTACTGCGACTACTGCGACTACTGCGACTACTGCGACTACTGCGACTACTGCGACTACTGCGACTACTGCGACTACTGCGACTACTGCGACTACTGCGACTACTGCGTCTACTGCGACTACTGCGACTACTGCGACTACTGCGACTACTGCGACTACTGCAACTACGGCGTTTACTGGACCACGGCAACTACTGCGACTACTGCGACTACTGCGACTATCGCGACTACTGCGAATACTGCGACTACTGCGACTACTGCCACTACTGCGATTACGGCGACTACCTCGACTACGGCGACTACTGCGACTACTGCGACTACTGCGACTACTGCGACTACTGTGACTACGGCGACTACTGCGAAAACTGCGACTACTGCGACTACTGCGACTACTGCGACTACGGCGACTACGGCGACTACTTCGACTACTGCGACTACTGCGACTACTGCGACTACGGCGACTACTGAGACTACTTCGACTACTGCGACTACTGCGACTACTGCGACTACTGCGACTACTGCGACTACTGCGACTGCTGCGACTACTGCGACTACTGCGACTACTGCGACTACTGCGACTACTGCGACTACTGCGACTACTGCTACTAGTGCGACTACTGCGACTACTGCGACTACTGCTACTACTGCGACTACTGCGACTACTGCGACTACTGCGACTACTGCGACTACTGCTACTACTGCGACTACTGCGACTACTGCGACTACTGCGACTACTGGGAATACTGCGACTACGGCGACTACGGCGACTACTGCGACTACTGCGACAACTGCGCCTACTGCGACTACTGCGACTACTACGACTAGAGCGACTACTGCGACAACTGCAACTACTGCGACTACGGCGACTACTGCGACTACTGCAACTACGGCGACTACGGCGACTACTGCGACTACTGCGACTCCGGCGACTACGGCGACTACTGAGACTACTGACTACGGCAACTACTGCGACTACTCCGACTACTGCGACTAGTGCGACTACTGTGAATAGTGCGACTACTGCGACAAGTGCGACTACTGCGACTAGTGCGACTACTGGGACTAGTGCGACTACTGCGACTAGTGCGACTACTGCGACTAGTGCGACTACTGCGACTAGTGCGACTACTGCGACTAGTGCGACTACTGCGACTAGTGCGACTACTGCGACTAGTGCGACTACTGCGACTAGTGCGACTACTGCGACTAGTGCAAATACTGCGACTAGTGCGACTACTGCGACTTCTGCGACTATTGCGACTACTGCGACTAGTGCGACTACTGCAACTAGTGCGACTACTGCGACTAGTGCGACTACTGCGACTAGTGCGACTACTGCGACTACTGAGACTACTGCGACTTGTGCGACTACTGCGACTTCTGCGACTACTGCCACTTGTGCGCCTACTGCGACTACTGCGACCTCTGCGACTACTGCCACTACTGCGACTACTGCGACTAGTGCGACTACTGCGACTACTGCGACAACTGCGACTAGTGCGACTACTGCGACTACTGCGACTAGTGCGACTACTGCGACTACTGCGACTACTGCGACTACTGCGACTACTGCGACTGCTGCGACTACTGCGACTACGGCGACTACTGCGAATACGGCGACTACTGCGACTACTGCGACTACTGCGACTACTGCGACTACTGCGACTACTGCGACTACTGCGACAACTGCGACTACTGCGACTACTGCGACTACTGCGACTACTGCGACTACTGCGACTACTGCGACTACTGCGACTACTGCGCTACTGCGACTACTGCGACTACTGCGACTACTGCGACTACTGCGACTACTGCGACTACTGCGACTACTGCGACTACTGCGACTACTGCGACTACTGCGACTACTGCGACTACTGCGACTACTGCGACTACTGCGACTACTGCGACTACAGCGACTACTGCGACTACTGCGACTACTGCGACTACTGCGTCTACTGCGACTACTGCGACTACTGCGACTACTGCGACTACTGCGACTACTGCGACTACTGCGACTACTGCGTCTACTGCGACTACTGCGACTACTGCGACTACTGCGACTACTGCGACTACTGCGAATACTGCGACTACGGCGTTTACTGCAACTACGGCGACTACTGCGACTAATGCGCCTACGGCGACTACTGCGACTACGGCGACTACGGCGACTACTGCGACTACTGCGACTACTGCGACTACTGCGACTACTGCGACTACTGCGACTACGGCGACTACGGCGGCTACTGCGACTACTGCGACTACTGCGACTACTGCGACTACTGCGACTACTGCGACTACTGCGACTACTGCGACTACTGCGACTACTGAGACTACGGAGTTTACTGCGACTACGGCGACTACTGCGACTACTGCGCCTACGGCGACTACTGCGACTACGGCGACTACGGCGACTACTGCGACTACTGCGACTACTGCGTCTACTGCGACTACTGCGACTACTGCGACTACTGCGACTACTGCGAATACTGCGACTACGGCGTTTACTGCGACTACGGCGACTACTGCGACTAATGCGCCTACGGCGACTACTGCGACTAGGGCGACTACGTCGACTACTGCGACTACTGCGACTACTGCGACTACTGCGACTACTGCGACTACTGCGACTACGGCGACTACGGCGGCTACTGCGACTACTGCGACTACTGCGACTACTGCGACTACTGCGACTACTGCGACTACTGCGACTACTGCGACTACTGAGACTACGGCGTTTACTGCGACTACGGCGACTACTGCGACTACTGCGCCTACGGCGACTACTGCGACTACGGCGACTACGGCGACTACTGCGACTACTGCGACTACTGCGACTACTGCGACTACTGCGACTACAGCGACTACTGCGACAACTGCGACTACTGCGACTACTGCGACTACTGCGACTACTGCGGCTATTGCGACTACTGCGACTACTGCGACTACTGCGACTACTGCGACTACTGCGACTACTGCGACTTCTGCGACTACTGCGACTACTGCGACTACTGCGACTTCTGCGACTACTGCGTCTACTGCGACTACTGCGACTACTGCGACTACTGCGACTACTGCGACTACTGCGTCTACTGCGACTACTGCGACTACTGCGACTACTGCGACTATTGCGGCTACTGCGACTACTGCGACTACTGCGACTACTGCGATTACGGCGACAACTGCGACTACGGCGACTACTGCGACTACTGCGACTACTGCGATTACGGCAACTACTGCGACTACGGCGACTACTGCGACTACTGCGACTACTGCGACTACTGCGACTACTGCGTCAACTGCGACTACTGCGACTACTGCGACTACTGCGACTACTGCGAATAGTGCGACTACTGCGACTACTGCGACTACTGCGACTACGGCGACTACTGCGACTACTGCGACTACTGCGACTACTGCGACTACTGCGATTACTGCGACTACTGCGACTACTGCGACTACTGCGTCTACTGCGACTACTGCGACTACTGCGACTACTGCGACTACTGCGACTACTGCGACTACTGCTACTACTGCGACTACTGCGACTACTGCGACTACTGCGACTACTGCGACTACTGCGACTACTGCAACTACTGCGACTACAGCGACTACTGCGACTACTGCGACTACTGGGAATACTGCGACTACGGCGACTACGGCGACTACTGCGACTACTGCGACAACTGCGCCTACTGCGACTACTGCGACTACTACGACTAGTGCGACTACTGCGACAATTGCAACTACTGCGACTACGGCGACTACTGCGACTACTGCAACTACGGCGACTACGACGACTACTGCGACTACTGCGACTCCGGCGACTACGGCGACTACTGAGACTACTGACTACGGCGACTACTGCGACTACTCCGACTACTGCGACTAGTGGGACTACTGTGAATAGTGCGACTACTGCGACTAGTGCGACTACTGCGACTAGTGCGACTACTGCGACTAGTGCAAATACTGCGACTAGTGCGACTACTGCGACTACTGCGACTAATGCGACTACTGCGACTAGTGCGACTACTGCGACTAGTGCGACTACTGCGACTAGTGCGACTACTGCGACTAGTGCGACTACTGCGACTACTGAGACTACTGCGACTAGTGCGACTACTGCGACTTCTGCGACTACTGCCACTAGTGCGCCTACCGCGACTACTGCGACCTCTGCGACTACTGCCACTACTGCGACTACTGCGACTAGTGCGACTACTGCGACTACTGCGACAACTGCGACTAGTGCGACTACTGCGACTACTGCGACTACTGCGAGTACTGCGAATAGTGCGACTACTGCGACTACTGCGACTACTGCGACTACTGCGACTACTGCGACTGCTGCGACTACTGCGACTACGGCGACTACTGCGACTACGGCGACTACTGCGACTACTGCGACTACTGCGACTACTGCGACTACTGCGACAACTGCGACTACTGCGACTACTGCGACTACTGCGACTACTGTGACTACTGCGACTACTGCGACTACTGCGGCTACTGCGACTACTGCGACTACTGCGACTACTGCGACTACTGCGACTACTGCGACTACTGCGACTACTGCGACTACTGCGACTACTGCGACTACTGCGACTACTGCGACTACTGCGACTACTGCGACTACAGCGCCTACTGCGACTACTGCGACTACTGCGACTACTGCGTCTACTGCGACTACTGCGACTACTGCGACTACTGCGACTACTGCGACTACTGCGACTACTGCGTCTACTGCGACTACTGCGACTACTGCGACTACTGCGACTACTGCGACTACTGCGAATACTGCGACTACGGCGTTTACTGCAACTACGGCGACTACTGCGACTAATGCGCCTACGGCGACTACTGCGACTACGGCGACTACGGCGACTACTGCGACTACTGCGACTACTGCGACTACTGCGACTACTGCGACTACTGCGACTACGGCGACTACGGCGGCTACTGCGACTACTGCGACTACTGCGACTACTGCGACTACTGCGACTACTGCGACTACTGCGACTACTGCGACTACTGCGACTACTGCGACTACTGCGACTACTGCGACTACTGCGACTACTGAGACTACGGAGTTTACTGCGACTACGGCGACTACTGCGACTACTGCGCCTACGGCGACTACTGCGACTACGGCGACTACGGCGACTACTGCGACTACTGCGACTACTGCGTCTACTGCGACTACTGCGACTACTGCGACTACTGCGAATACTGCGACTACTGCGAATACTGCGACTACGGCGTTTACTGCGACTACGGCGACTACTGCGACTAATGCGCCTACGGCGACTACTGCGACTAGGGCGACTACGTCGACTACTGCGACTACTGCGACTACTGCGACTACTGCGACTACTGCGACTACTGCGACTACGGCGACTACGGCGGCTACTGCGACTACTGCGACTACTGCGACTACTGCGACTACTGCGACTACTGCGACTACTGCGACTACTGCGACTACTGAGACTACGGCGTTTACTGCGACTACGGCGACTACTGCGACTACTGCGCCTACGGCGACTACTGCGACTACGGCGACTACGGCGACTACTGCGACTACTGCGACTACTGCGACTACTGCGACTACTGCGACTACAGCGACTACTGCGACAACTGCGACTACTGCGACTACTGCGACTACTGCGACTACTGCGGCTATTGCGACTACTGCGACTACTGCGACTACTGCGACTACTGCGACTACTGCGACTACTGCGACTTCTGCGACTACTGCGACTACTGCGACTACTGCGACTTCTGCGACTACTGCGTCTACTGCGACTACTGCGACTACTGCGACTACTGCGACTACTGCGACTACTGCGTCTACTGCGACTACTGCGACTACTGCGACTACTGCGACTATTGCGGCTACTGCGACTACTGCGACTACTGCGACTACTGCGATTACGGCGACAACTGCGACTACGGCGACTACTGCGACTACTGCGACTACTGCGATTACGGCAACTACTGCGACTACGGCGACTACTGCGACTACTGCGACTACTGCGACTACTGCGACTACTGCGTCAACTGCGACTACTGCGACTACTGCGACTACTGCGACTACTGCGAATAGTGCGACTACTGCGACTACTGCGACTACTGCGACTACGGCGACTACTGCGACTACTGCGACTACTGCGACTACTGCGACTACTGCGATTACTGCGACTACTGCGACTACTGCGACTACTGCGTCTACTGCGACTACTGCGACTACTGCGACTACTGCGACTACTGCGACTACTGCGACTACTGCTACTACTGCGACTACTGCGACTACTGCGACTACTGCGACTACTGCGACTACTGCGACTACTGCAACTACTGCGACTACTGCGACTACTGCGACTACTGCGACTACTGGGAATACTGCGACTACGGCGACTACGGCGACTACTGCGACTACTGCGACAACTGCGCCTACTGCGACTACTGCGACTACTACGACTAGTGCGACTACTGCGACAATTGCAACTACTGCGACTACGGCGACTACTGCGACTACTGCAACTACGGCGACTACGACGACTACTGCGACTACTGCGACTCCGGCGACTACGGCGACTACTGAGACTACTGACTACGGCGACTACTGCGACTACTCCGACTTCTGCGACTAGTGGGACTACTGTGAATAGTGCGACTACTGCGACTAGTGCGACTACTGCGACTAGTGCGACTACTGCGACTAGTGCAAATACTGCGACTAGTGCGACTACTGCGACTACTGCGACTAATGCGACTACTGCGACTAGTGCGACTACTGCGACTAGTGCGACTACTGCGACTAGTGCGACTACTGCGACTAGTGCGACTACTGCGACTACTGAGACCACTGCGACTAGTGCGACTACTGCGACTTCTGCGACTACTGCCACTAGTGCGCCTACCGCGACTACTGCGACCTCTACGACTACTGCCACTACTGCGACTACTGCGACTAGTGCGACTACTGCGACTACTGCGACAACTGCGACTAGTGCGACTACTGCGACTACTGCGACTACTGCGAGTACTGCGAATAGTGCGACTACTGCGACTACTGCGACTACTGCGACTACTGCTACTACTGCGACTGCTGCGACTACTGCGACTACGGCGACTACTGCGACTACGGCGACTACTGCGACTACTGCGACTACTGCGACTACTGCGACTACTGCGACTACTGCGACTACTGCGACTACTGCGACAACTGCGACTACTGCGACTACTGCGACTACTGCGACTACTGCGACTACTGCGACTACTGCGACTACTGCGACTACTGCGGCTACTGCGACTACTGCGACTACTGCGACTACTGCGACTACTGCGACTTCTGCGACTACTGGGACTACGGCGACTACTGCGACTACGGCGACTACTGAATCCACTGCGACTACTGCGACTACTGCGACTACTGCTACTAGTGCGACTACTGCGACTACTGCGACTACTGCGAGTACTGCGACTACTGCGACTACTGCGACTACTGCGACTACTGCGACTACTGCGTCTACTGCGACTACTGCGACTACTGCGAATACTGCGACTACTGCGACTACTGCGACTACTCGACTACTGCGTCTACTGCGACTACTGCGACTACTGCGAATACTGCGACTACTGCGACTACTGCGACTACTCGACTACTGCGACCAGTGCGACTACTGCGACTACTGCGAACACTGCGACTAGTGCGACTACTGCGACTACTGCGACTACTGCGACTACTGCGACTGCTGCGACTACTGCGACTACGGCGACTACTGCGACTACGGCGACTACTGCGACTACTGCGACTACTGCGACTACTGCGACTACTGCGACTACTGCGACTACTGCGACAACTGCGACTACTGCGACTACTGCGACTACTGCGACTACTGCGTCTACTGCGACTACTGCGACTACTGCGACAACTGCGACTACTGCGACTACTGCAACTACTGCGATTACTGCGACTACTGCGACTACTGCTACTAGTGCGACTACTGCGACTACTGCGACTACTGCGAGTACTGCGACTACTGCGACTACTGCGACTACTGCGACTACTGCGTCTACTGCGACTACTGCGACTACTGCGAATACTGCGACTACTGCGACTACTGCGACTACTGCGACTACTGCGACCAGTGCGACTACTGCGACTACTGCGACTACTGCGACTACGGCGACTACTGCGACTACTGCGACTAGTGCGACTACTGCGACTACTGCGACTACTGCGACTACTGCGACTACTGCGACTACTGCGACTACTGCGACTACTGCGTCTACTGCGACTACTGCGACTACTGCGACTACTGCGACTATTGCGACTACTGCGACTACTGCTACTACTGGGACTACTGCGACTACTGCGACTACTACGACTACTGCGACTACTGCGACTACTGCGACTACTGCGACTACTGCGACTACTGCGACTACTGCTACTACTGCGACTACTGCAACTACGGCGTTTACTGGACCACGGCAACTACTGCGACTACTGCGACTACTGGGACTACTGCGACTATCGCGACTACTGCGAATACTGCGACTACTGCGACTACTGCCACTACTGCGATTACGGCGACTACTGCGACTACGGCGACTACTGCGACTACTGCGACTACTGCGACTACTGCGACTACTGCGACTACTGTGACTACGGCAACTACTGCGACTACTGCGACTACTGCGACTACTGCGAGTACTGCGACTACTGCGACTACTGCGACTACTGCGACTACTGCGACTACTGCGACTACTGCGACTACTGCTACTAGTGCGACTACTGCGACTACTGCGACTACTGCGACTACTGCGACTACTGCGACTACTGCGACTACTGCGTCAACTGCGACTACTGCGACTACTGCGACTACTGCGACTACTGCGACTTCTGCGAATAGTGCGACTACTGCGACTACTGCGACTACGGCGACTACTGCGACTGCTGCGACTACTGCGACTACGGCGACTACTGCGACTACGGCGACTACTGCGACTACTGCGACTACTGCGACTACTGCGACTACTGCGACTACTGCAACTACTGCGACAACTGCGACTACTGCGACTACTGCGACTGCTGCGACTACTGCGACTACTGCGACTTCTGCGACTACTGCGACTACTGCGGCTACTGCGACTACTGCGACTACTGCGACTACTGCGACTACTGCGACTACTGCGACTACTGCGACTACTGCGACTACTGCGAATACTGCGACTACTGCGACTACTGCGACTACAGCGACTACTGCGACTACTGCGACTACTGCGACTACTGCGTCTACTGCGACTACTGCGATTACTGCGACTACTGCGACTACTGCGACTACTGCGACTACTGCGACTACTGCGTCTACTGCGACTACTGCGACTACTGCGAATACTGCGACTACTGCGACTACTGCGACTACTGCGACTACAGCGACTACTGCGACTACTGCGACTACTGCGACTACTGCGTCTACTGCGACTACTGCGATTACTGCGACTACTGCGACTACTGCGACTACTGCGACTACTGCGACTACTGCGTCTACTGCGACTACTGCGACTACTGCGACTACTGCGACTACTGCGAATACTGCGACTACGGCGTTTACTGCGACTACGGCGACTACTGCGACTAATGCGACTACGGCGACTACTGCGACTACTGCGACTACTGCGACTACTGCGATTACGGCGACTACTGCTACTACGGCGACTACTGCGACTACTGCGACTACTGCGACTACGGCGACTACTGCGACTACTGCGAACACTGCGACTAGTGCGACTACTGCGACTACTGCGACTACTGCGACTACTGCGACTACTGCGACTACTGCGACTACTGCATCTACTGCGACTACTGCGACTACTGCGACTACTGCGACTACTGCGATTACGGCGACAACTGCGACTACGGCGACTACTGCGACTACTGCGACTACTGCGATTACGGCAACTACTGCGACTACGGCGACTACTGCGACTACTGCGACTACTGCGACTACTGCGACTACTGCGTCAACTGCGACTACTGCGACTACTGCGACTACTGCGACTACTGCGAATAGTGCGACTACTGCGACTACTGCGACTACTGCGACTACGGCGACTACTGCGACTACTGCGACTACTGCGACTACTGCGACTACTGCGATTACTGCGACTACGGCGACTACTGCGACTACTGCGACTACTGCGTCTACTGCGACTACTGCGACTACTGCGACTACTGCGACTACTGCGACTACTGCGACTACTGCTACTACTGCGACTACTGCGACTACTGCGACTACTGCGACTACTGCGACTACTGCGACTACTGCAACTACTGCGACTACTGCGACTACTGCGACTACTGCGACTACTGGGAATACTGCGACTACGGCGACTACGGCGACTACTGCGACTACTGCGACAACTGCGCCTACTGCGACTACTGCGACTACTACGACTAGTGCGACTACTGCGACAATTGCAACTACTGCGACTACGGCGACTACTGCGACTACTGCAACTACGGCGACTACGACGACTACTGCGACTACTGCGACTCCGGCGACTACGGCGACTACTGAGACTACTGACTACGGCGACTACTGCGACTACTCCGACTACTGCGACTAGTGGGACTACTGTGAATAGTGCGACTACTGCGACTAGTGCGACTACTGCGACTAGTGCGACTACTGCGACTAGTGCAAATACTGCGACTAGTGCGACTACTGCGACTACTGCGACTAATGCGACTACTGCGACTAGTGCGACTACTGCGACTAGTGCGACTACTGCGACTAGTGCGACTACTGCGACTAGTGCGACTACTGCGACTACTGAGACTACTGCGACTAGTGCGACTACTGCGACTTCTGCGACTACTGCCACTAGTGCGCCTACCGCGACTACTGCGACCTCTGCGACTACTGCCACTACTGCGACTACTGCGACTAGTGCGACTACTGCGACTACTGCGACAACTGCGACTAGTGCGACTACTGCGACTACTGCGACTACTGCGAGTACTGCGAATAGTGCGACTACTGCGACTACTGCGACTACTGCGACTACTGCGACTACTGCGACTGCTGCGACTACTGCGACTACGGCGACTACTGCGACTACGGCGACTACTGCGACTACTGCGACTACTGCGACTACTGCGACTACTGCGACTACTGCGACTACTGCGACTACTGCGACAACTGCGACTACTGCGACTACTGCGACTACTGCGACTACTGCGACTACTGCGACTACTGCGACTACTGCGACTACTGCGGCTACTGCGACTACTGCGACTACTGCGACTACTGCGACTACTGCGACTTCTGCGACTACTGGGACTACGGCGACTACTGCGACTACGGCGACTACTGAATCCACTGCGACTACTGCGACTACTGCGACTACTGCTACTAGTGCGACTACTGCGACTACTGCGACTACTGCGACTACTGCGACTGCTGCGACTACTGCGACTACGGCGACTACTGCGACTACGGCGACTACTGCGACTACTGCGACTACTGCGACTACTGCGACTACTGCGACTACTGCGACAACTGCGACTACTGCGACTACTGCGACTACTGCGACTACTGCGACTACTGCGACTACTGCGACTACTGCGACTACTGCGAATACTGCGACTACTGCGACTACTGCGACTACAGCGACTACTGCGACTACTGCGACTACTGCGACTACTGCGTCTACTGCGACTACTGCGATTACTGCGACTACTGCGACTACTGCGACTACTGCGACTACTGCGACTACTGCGTCTACTGCGACTACTGCGACTACTGCGAATACTGCGACTACTGCGACTACTGCGACTACTGCGACTACAGCGACTACTGCGACTACTGCGACTACTGCGACTACTGCGTCTACTGCGACTACTGCGATTACTGCGACTACTGCGACTACTGCGACTACTGCGACTACTGCGACTACTGCGTCTACTGCGACTACTGCGACTACTGCGACTACTGCGACTACTGCGAATACTGCGACTACGGCGTTTACTGCGACTACGGCGACTACTGCGACTAATGCGACTACGGCGACTACTGCGACTACTGCGACTACTGCGACTACTGCGATTACGGCGACTACTGCTACTACGGCGACTACTGCGACTACTGCGACTACTGCGACTACGGCGACTACTGCGACTACTGCGAACACTGCGACTAGTGCGACTACTGCGACTACTGCGACTACTGCGACTACTGCGACTACTGCGACTACTGCATCTACTGCGACTACTGCGACTACTGCGACAACTGCGACTACTGCGACTACTGCAACTACTGCGATTACTGCGACTACTGCGACTACTGCTACTAGTGCGACTACTGCGACTACTGCGACTACTGCGAGTACTGCGACTACTGCGACTACTGCGACTACTGCGACTACTGCGTCTACTGCGACTACTGCGACTACTGCGAATACTGCGACTACTGCGACTACTGCGACTACTGCGACTACTGCGACCAGTGCGACTACTGCGACTACTGCGACTACTGCGACTACGGCGACTACTGCGACTACTGCGACTAGTGCGACTACTGCGACTACTGCGACTACTGCGACTACTGCGACTACTGCGACTACTGCGACTACTGCGACTACTGCGTCTACTGCGACTACTGCGACTACTGCGACTACTGCGACTACTGCGACTACTGCGACTACTGCTACTACTGGGACTACTGCGACTACTGCGACTACTACGACTACTGCGACTACTGCGACTACTGCGACTACTGCGACTACTGCGACTACTGCGACTACTGCTACTACTGCGACTACTGCAACTACGGCGTTTACTGGACCACGGCAACTACTGCGACTACTGCGACTACTGGGACTACTGCGACTATCGCGACTACTGCGAATACTGCGACTACTGCGACTACTGCCACTACTGCGATTACGGCGACTACTGCGACTACGGCGACTACTGCGACTACTGCGACTACTGCGACTACTGCGACTACTGCGACTACTGTGACTACGGCAACTACTGCGACTACTGCGACTACTGCGACTACTGCGAGTACTGCGACTACTGCGACTACTGCGACTACTGCGACTACTGCGACTACTGCGACTACTGCGACTACTGCGACTACTGCTACTAGTGCGACTACTGCGACTACTGCGACTACTGCGACTACTGCGACTACTGCGACTACTGCGTCTACTGCGTCAACTGCGACTACTGCGACTACTGCGACTACTGCGACTACTGCGACTTCTGCGAATAGTGCGACTACTGCGACTACTGCGACTACGGCGACTACTGCGACTGCTGCGACTACTGCGACTACGGCGACTACTGCGACTACGGCGACTACTGCGACTACTGCGACTACTGCGACTACTGCGACTACTGCGACTACTGCGACTACTGCGACAACTGCGACTACTGCGACTACTGCGACTACTGCGACTACTGCGACTACTGCGACTTCTGCGACTACTGCGACTACTGCGGCTACTGCGACTACTGCGACTACTGCGACTACTGCGACTACTGCGACTACTGCGACTACTGCGACTACTGCGACTACTGCGAATACTGCGACTACTGCGACTACTGCGACTACAGCGACTACTGCGACTACTGCGACTACTGCGACTACTGCGTCTACTGCGACTACTGCGATTACTGCGACTACTGCGACTACTGCGACTACTGCGACTACTGCGACTACTGCGTCTACTGCGACTACTGCGACTACTGCGAATACTGCGACTACTGCGACTACTGCGACTACTGCGACTACAGCGACTACTGCGACTACTGCGACTACTGCGACTACTGCGTCTACTGCGACTACTGCGATTACTGCGACTACTGCGACTACTGCGACTACTGCGACTACTGCGACTACTGCGTCTACTGCGACTACTGCGACTACTGCGACTACTGCGACTACTGCGAATACTGCGACTACGGCGTTTACTGCGACTACGGCGACTACTGCGACTAATGCGACTACGGCGACTACTGCGACTACTGCGACTACTGCGACTACTGCGATTACGGCGACTACTGCTACTACGGCGACTACTGCGACTACTGCGACTACTGCGACTACGGCGACTACTGCGACTACTGCGACTACTGCGACTACTGCGACTACTGCGACTACTGCGACTACTGCGACTACTGCGACTACTGCGACTACTGCGAATACTGCGACTACTGCGACTACTGCGACTACAGCGACTACTGCGACTACTGCGACTACTGCGACTACTGCGTCTACTGCGACTACTGCGATTACTGCGACTACTGCGACTACTGCGACTACTGCGACTACTGCGACTACTGCGTCTACTGCGACTACTGCGACTACTGCGAATACTGCGACTACTGCGACTACTGCGACTACTGCGACTACAGCGACTACTGCGACTACTGCGACTACTGCGACTACTGCGTCTACTGCGACTACTGCGATTACTGCGACTACTGCGACTACTGCGACTACTGCGACTACTGCGACTACTGCGTCTACTGCGACTACTGCGACTACTGCGACTACTGCGACTACTGCGAATACTGCGACTACGGCGTTTACTGCGACTACGGCGACTACTGCGACTAATGCGACTACGGCGACTACTGCGACTACTGCGACTACTGCGACTACTGCTATTACGGCGACTACTGCTACTACGGCGACTACTGCGACTACTGCGACTACTGCGACTACGGCGACTACTGCGACTACTGCGAACACTGCGACTAGTGCGACTACTGCGACTACTGCGACTACTGCGACTACTGCGACTACTGCGACTACTGCGACTACTGCATCTACTGCGACTACTGCGACTACTGCGACAACTGCGACTACTGCGACTACTGCAACTACTGCGATTACTGCGACTACTGCGACTACTGCTACTAGTTCGACTACTGCGACTACTGCGACTACTGCGAGTACTGCGACTACTGCGACTACTGCGACTACTGCGACTACTGCGTCTACTGCGACTACTGCGACTACTGCGAATACTGCGACTACTGCGACTACTGCGACTACTGCGACTACTGCGACCAGTGCGACTACTGCGACTACTGCGACTACTGCGACTACGGCGACTACTGCGACTACTGCGACTAGTGCGACTACTGCGACTACTGCGACTACTGCGACTACTGCGACTACTGCGACTACTGCGACTACTGCGTCTACTGCGACTACTGCGACTACTGCGACTACTGCGACTACTGCGACTACTGCGACTACTGCTACTACTGGGACTACTGCGACTACTGCGACTACTACGACTACTGCGACTACTGCGACTACTGCGACTACTGCGACTACTGCGACTACTGCGACTACTGCGACTACTGCTACTACTGCGACTACTGCAACTACGGCGTTTACTGGACCACGGCAACTACTGCGACTACTGCGACTACTGGGACTACTGCGACTATCGCGACTACTGCGAATACTGCGACTACTGCGACTACTGCCACTACTGCGATTACGGCGACTACTGCGACTACGGCGACTACTGCGACTACTGCGACTACTGCGACTACTGCGACTACTGCGACTACTGTGACTACGGCAACTACTGCGACTACTGCGACTACTGCGACTACTGCGAGTACTGCGACTACTGCGACTACTGCGACTACTGCGACTACTGCGACTACTGCGACTACTGCGACTACTGCTACTAGTGCGACTACTGCGACTACTGCGACTACTGCGACTACTGCGACTACTGCGACTACTGCGACTTCTGCGTCAACTGCGACTACTGCGACTACTGCGACTACTGCGACTACTGCGACTTCTGCGAATAGTGCGACTACTGCGACTACTGCGACTACGGCGACTACTGCGACTACTGCGACTACTGCGACTACTGCGACTACTGCGATTACTGCGACTACTGCGACTACTGCGACTACTGCGACTACTGCGACTACTGCGACTACTGCGACTACTGCGACTACTGCGACTACTGCGACTACTGCGACTACTGCTACTAGTGCGACTACTGCGACTACTGCGACTACTGCGACTACTGCGACTACTGCGACTACTGCGACTACTGCGTCAACTGCGACTACTGCGACTACTGCGACTACTGCGACTACTGCGACTTCTGCGAATAGTGCGACTACTGCGACTACTGCGACTACTGCGACTACGGCGACTACTGCGACTACTGCGACTACTGCGACTACTGCGACTACTGCGATTACTGCGACTACTGCGACTACTGCGACTACTGCGACTACTGCGACTGCTGCGTCTACTGCGACTACTGCGACTACTGCGACTACTGCGACTACTGCGACTACTGCGACTACTGCTACTACCGCGACTACTACGACTACTGCGACTACTGCGACTACTGCGACTACTGCGACTGCTGCGTCTACTGCGTCTACTGCGACTACGGCGACTACTGCGACTACTGCGACAACTGCGCCTACTTCGACTACTGCGACTACTACGACTAGTGCGACTACTGCGACAACTGCAACTACTGCGACTACGGCGACTACTGCGACTACTGCAACTACGGCGACTACGGCGACTACTGCGACTACTGCGACTCCGGCGACTACGGCGACTACTGAGGCTACTGACTACGGCGACTACTGCGACTACTCCGACTACTGCGACTAGTGCGACTACTGTGAATAGTGCGACTACTGCGACTAGTGCGACTACTGCGACTAGTGCGACTACTGGGACTAGTGCGACTACTGCGACTAGTGCGACTACTGCGACTAGTGCGACTACTGCGACTAGTGCGACTACTGCGACTAGTGCGACTACTGCGACTAGTGCGACTACTGCGACTAGTGCGACTACTGCGACTAGTGCGACTACTGCGACTAGTGCGACTACTGCGACTAGTGCGACTTCTGCGACTAGTGCAAATACTGCGACTAGTGCGACTACTGCGACTACTGCGACTAATGCGACTACTGCGACTAGTGCGACTACTGCGACTAGTGCGACTACTGCGACTAGTGAGTAGTGGGAAAACGCCGATTCTATGGCATCAGATAAGGACACGCCGATTCTACGGCATCAGATAAGACAGCCATGACGTCATCCTATGTAAACAAAATAAAGGGCGTGCGCCAGGCTGCGGTTTTGCGGTGAGCATCCGACGGCGCCGACGAGACGGCCTAACCGCAAGCATGCCGCGTGCTTGCGGTGAGCATCCGGTGTCAACATCCGTTGCGAGCGCAAGTCGCCGGCGGCGGTGGCGGCGGCGGCCTTGCGGTGAGGTGTCGTCGTCTGGTCGCCGCCGCCGCCAGCTGCGTGGAGGGCGTGACGTCACGGCTCCCAACAGCCAGCCTGTCTGCTTGCCTGCCTGCCTGCCTGCCTACCCTATGTACCAACCTCTGCAAACGAAAAACACTAAGGGATGCAAAACAACATGATAAAAAGGGAGCGGGGAGAGGAGAGGATTTATTTTTTTTTCTTTTTTTTTCCCTGCACGGTGGTGACAAGAGGGTGGGGAAAAAAATAATAATAAATGACAAGACGAACACCAGTGAGTAGGGTAGAACAAGCATGTATTGAACGTGAATATATACATTTTTAAAAAACTTATGTTACACTTAAGAATACATTTTCTTGAGGTCACATACATACACATTTAGTTATAATCTGTCTTTTCTTCGAAAACTGGATCATATTGTCTGAAATCGGATAACAATTTTTGCACAACTTCACCGTTTGCGACGTCTTCCGCTGTCAGTCCGTGCTTATTCTTAATGGTAATGTCCGCACCACCAGCGATGAGAAACAGCACGCACTTGAGATGACCATGTCGCGCGGCGAGATGGAGCGGCGTGTCTCCGAACATATCTTGACTGTTGAAAACATCGCGAAGGACACTGTCTTGAGCCATGTTGTTGGTGTTGTCACTCGAGCTGAGATCGAGAGTGAACTGCGCGTCCTCGTTACACGATCTCTTCTTTTTCCTCCATCCAAGACCGCTTCCGTTTTGATCGTTTATCTTGACCGGATGTGACGGTGGGTGACGCTGGGTCCGCCTCAGATGCTTCGACGGTTGGAGAGGGAAGAGTTTGAACATCTTTCCAGATGAATGACATTCGCCTCCGCAGACGGGTTTTTTCAGATGGATTGCGTTTTGAATGGTATCGAGACGGGGGCGAGTCTTGAAGATGAGAAATGAGATGATCCATGATGGGAAGAACTTCCGTATGCATGAAAACGGCAATGTCATAAATAGTCTGTTCTTTTTCCTCATCGAAATGATACATCTGATGTGTGCGAAGATCCTTTGCGATGTAGGCAGCATTCCATACTAAAGCGGAGATATCCCACAGCTTGGAGATTTTGTCTTTCTCACCTCTTCCATCAGACGCGAGGGCGGAGAGATCGTCTGCAGCCTTCGCGATGTTACTCCACATTTTGGCTGCGTCACCCTTCCATCCTCCTCCTCCGTTGTTGTCGTCGTCGAGAACATCTTCGTAGGCGAACCTCGCGGCGGTGATTTTCGCTTAACGTCTTGTCATGTCGCCGTGCGTTGACTGAATGGCGAGTGGCTGAGCGAGACATAGCATTATCACCGTTACAAAGATAAGAATTGCGGTTCGTATCTGGGAGGAGTATTTTCGTCTGGAGAGGGAAGAGACTGAATAACTTGGCGGATGAGAACAACAGGTTGCTGCAGAGCCGCCTTCTGTATTGGATCTTTAAAGAGACGGCCGAGAACTTCCATGATGCCGAGTATTTCCGCATGCATGAAAACGACAATGTCTCGAACAGTCTTTTCGCACTCCATGATTGTTTTTGCGGTCTGTTCGTCGTGAAGTCGCCGCGCAGTGATGGCAATGTTAGTCGCCATGTCGGCGATACCTTTCCACAGTGTCACATTTTTCTCTTCAACTTCCGCTTCCTCGGAGGCGGCGACGACGAGGTCCACGGCAACGTTCTCGAGATTCTTCCACATCTTGCTTGCTTCGCTCTCCCATCCGCTGATGCCTCCGTCGTCGTCGCCGTCACCAATCTTTTCGCAGACGGTTGTCGTGTGAGGTCTTGCCATGTTGACGGTTGATCTCCGAATGTTGCCGTCGACAGCGTCATGCCATGTCATTGCAAATGCTCGTCTACTACTACTACTATTAATAAATTTCTCCCCACCCTTCTGTCTTTCATTCATATGATAAGAACAATGTGAATGACTATATAAAATAGCCTAGTCTACACTTGAAATAAGCATGAAAATAAAAAGTAATAAAATATAAAGGGTAATAAATAATATGTAAATGTAAATAAATATAAAATAAAATAGATGTCTCTAATTTGAAAATAAATAATCAAAGAAAAAAATATATATACATTTGGGAAAATTGGAAAAATAAAAAAAATAAAATAAAAAATCTAAACGAATGTCTACTCTACAACCCCGCCTGCAGGGACGAACGTGTACGCTGAAGGAGCGGACGGACGCGTACACAAGATGCGGAAATGACCCCAGGGTAAACTTGAAAATTTATCTAACCAATAGCGTTTGTCGTCTGCCACGCACAACGAACGCTTATTTTGGACAAAAGAGTAATTGTGATGATTTTTAGAGCGAATGAAGCACTGTTTATCGACTCTATTGCGGTCGTGAAATAAACAGTCAAGATAATTTTTGAAAATATATTTTTTTACTACAGAGCGTTGCACGCCTTTTGCTTTAGAAACAGTGGCCTGAGAGCGAGTCAGAAAGGAGTACATTTTTGGTCGTAAACCGACAAATTCAACCATGGAATCATTTCCGCATTCGTCCTTAAATAGTCCTAGTACTTTTTTATTGCGTGGTGTGATGCCGAAAGAATTATTTGGCGGAAAGCAAGAAGTGTCAAACCATTCTGAACACCGATTCATCTCAGCGTACACGTTCGTTGAAGAAGAGATAATGAATGAATCGGTGTCCATGTACAGAAGGTGAAGATCGCGAAGATGTTCTTTGCAATAATTATAAAAAAATTCATACATTCTAAATTTTGAAATTTCTAAAATACAAAAGCCTAAATAGATGGGCTTCGCGAGCTTCACTTCTGTTTTTGTCAGTTCTATCGTCATCAGATCGCCCTTGACGTGGTGGCTTCGCACGAAAGCGGGATTTGCGATAAGATTCCTGGCCCCACACTTCCCCGACCATTTATTAACAAGATAAATGCGCCGATGATTGCGTACGTCCTCCATGGATTTGCCGTAAACAGAATTATTCATAAGTTTAAAAAAGTTATCTTCGAAAGGGGAGGACGCACGCTGTCGCCGTGCATTGTTGAGGTCCATGTATGTGCCAAGCCAAGGACTTTGTTTAAACGAAAGAATGCGATGAATGTGGGTGAGTTGAACTCCCAACTCCATTGCCTGGATTAAATTTTGAATGTGAATGACATAGCGGCGTTTGGGCAACAACGTCGCCATTAATTTGGCTTGCCTGCTTTTTGTATCGGGGGGCACACGTGACTCCGGGCAAGGAGGCAAGTCGCTCAATCGATCGTGGATCTCGTCTGGATAGTCGAGGTCGACTTCGAGAACGTATCCGCGTTCGGTCTGGGCGGCCGCCTGCTTGATATTGAAAGTACAAATTTCACTTTCAGGCAACCATTTAAAATCCCCTAAGGGTAGTGCATGTTTCATACTATGGCCATATAAATTATTTACATCCCAAAAGATAAGATAAGATTCCTTATCAGATGGATTGAAGGAATCTCCCACGTGTGCGTGGTTGGCCTCTGCGTGGCGCCCAACGACCTGCACGAGACCTCCCCGAATGCCTTTTTCAAAAAAGAGAACCATATCAACATCCGTGAGAAGCTCAAGTTCGACGCCAGTTGTTTTGAGCATGGCGTCCCACGAGAGCCCGGGAGCGGTGTAGTAGAACGCGGGATCGAGACCGTACACCTCCAAACACAAATTTCTAAATGTTTCGAAAATGTCGGTGAGTAGCAAGACGTCGATTTTCAAATACAAATCGGCGTACTCACCTAAATTTAGAATGGAGAAAGCGTCCCACACGGCCTGCGCGTGAGCGTACTCCGCGTCCGAAATTGCTGTGTTAGTGAGGTGACTGAAAAAGGCCTCGCGGCGGGGCAGAGTCGTTTCTTCCAACTTCGACATGCAATTTACGTAGTCGTAGGGGAAGACGCCCTTCCTACGGGCCAGGGCAAAGAGCGCATCGTCGGGAAACGCTGCCCGAGTGAATTTCATATGTTCTGCCGAAAGAGATTGACTCAAGGAATCGAGTCCTGCACTTAAAAATTTAAAAGAGTCCAAAAAGCGTAATTCCACTTTTCCAATGCGCTGCGAAACAGACACGAATCTCTCGTGATTGTGTGGAATGACGTTCAGGTTTTCATAGCTACTGTCTGCCCAGGCCTGTAGGAGAAAATGCCAATCGTAGCCGCTTCCGTTATGCATAATGACCGGAATATGTTTGGGAGCCCGGAAGTTGACATTACAACCTTGATGAGCCGCTCCGCGAAATCGACCTGAGAAATGGTCGTGATCCCTAACACGAACAGAATTTGGAAGAAAAGGTCCTTTGCAAATGTGACAAGCGTCAGCATTTTCGAATGAAATTTCGTCTTCCTCCCGCATGAGGAGGGGAGCTGGATGTTTCAAAAGGTTTTCATAATCCTTTGCAAGGCCTTCTAAATATTCTAGTAATTGGTTGGCGACGTCACGCCCGCGGTACACTAATCTTTGCGATCGAGATTCATCAAAATTGCAGACAACTTGAAGGCACATCGAAAAGGGCTCATGCATTTGATAAGCCCGAAGGTAGGATTGACTTGGAGATGGCTCACATGAAGAGATAGGAACAGTGAGCGCTTCAAAATCAACGTACACCGCAATTGGACATCTCTGTTGTTTCTCGTAATTTTTAAAGCGCATAAATTGTTCTTCCGGCGAAGAAGGTAATACCAATCGTGCTGGCTCCACAGAACTACAGTCAATCATGTGAGCATTTAGTTGATCCTGTGTTGTAAATAAATTTAGACACCGCTCACAAGCGAAAACCGCATGTCCATGCGCATTGTGTTGGGAACTCACCAACCTACTTAAATTTTTGATCCAAACATAATGAGTCATGCCCTTTGATGTATATAACAACATATTGAAATGATTCTCTTTTTTGTCTTTTGCGAAATGAACAGGACCTACAACATCCCACGTTTTATTTTTAGTTTGCCAAACGAGATTAAAAACATGAAAAGAATAATTTGAATTTTGCTTTTCGAAACGTTTGATGTCGTGAACAGAGAGTGGCCAGGAGATGCCTCGCAAATCGAGTTGATTTTCTAGTTCATTGAAGATAGACTGATACGTACTGGTACGATCCGGTCTACCCCTCAAAGACCGACTATTTCCGTGGGCCTGTCGTCTGTGGGCGAGGCCACATGCGATGGCCCACAGGAAACATTTATCATCACGATTGCGAATATTAATCACCGCTTTACGACGAGCAATACTATCGGGAAGCGGAATATATGAAGATCCAGAATGCGAAATGGGTTCGAAAAGATGAATGTGAACGTGAAGAGCGACGATTTCATAGAGTGCTTTTCCGCTATCGCGCTCCTGAAACTCATCGAATTTTGAATTTATAGGATCGACGATATGTTGGAAATAAAATTCACCGATATTATCACTTTCAGTCACCACGGCTGCGCGAGCATTTAGAAAGATCGGCTGAATCTCGCCGATCATTTCATGTGTCACGGGGTGATCACGTTCGATCATGAATCGACATTCTAATTGCGCAAATATTTTGAAACAAGTATGTGAGGGGGAAAACAGTTCAAACAACTTCAGTTGGAACGGAACTTGGCAACGATTAAGAAATGCGAGGGGATTGAGAATATTTTGCGTATTCGCGATAATACCACGCTGCACTCGACTATTTAAAGACTGTACTACATCCGTCCACCTAAGAGCATTTGCAATGCATGACACACGTTGTTGTTGTTGTTGTTGTTGTTGACGTTCTGAAGAAACAAACGAAATTCAATGAATGAACGTCTATGAATAAAGAATGATTGATTGTTTTCGATGGACTGAAAAATAAATAAAAATCTTACCGTCATTGGTCGTAGGTGGATTGTCAGTCGCACGTTCCTGTCGTGGAGGTAGTGGCGGTGATGGTGATAATGACGCAGCATTAGCAGCAGCAGCAGCACCTGTCTCCTCACGATACCGTATTCTTTCTGTAGAAACAAACATACAATTCAAAGTAATGAATAATTATGAATGAAGAATGATTGATTGACTGATTGCGATGAAATGAAAATAAATAAAAAAACTTACCGTCATTGAACGTTGGTTGAATGACACTCGCACGTTCCTGTTGTGGAGGTAGTGGCGGTGATGGTGATGATGACGCAGCAGCAGCATCTGCCTCCTCACGGTAGCGTTTCAAACATACTTTTTTCATCGTGAAGGCAGATGTGCACTCAGATATGGCACATTGAAGAATGTCGAAATCTTATATCACACATGTTGAAGTAATGATGGTGTTGCGCAAACCACATGCACACCACCGCAACTCATTAGACAGCGACGCGTATTTTGAACAGAACGGAAATGATAACGAGTGGGTTTATTCCAGAAGAAACGTTACACCGCAAGAAGAGAGAGAGAGAGATTACCGACCACAACACGGGAGGAAACGATAATGAGCACGCGACGGTTATCGCGGTTGAAGTAAACAAACTTGGATGACCGCTGACCGCTGACCGCAGTCCGTTGACCGTTGGAAACGCTATCGCGTTCGTTAAGACATCGTATATATAAAAGTGCTCTTCTCACAATAAAAATGAATAGTACGGTCGTATTGCTGTTGCTGCTGGTGTTACTCTCCTTCTCAACTCGTTTTCAAGATGGCGACTATTCGGGAGATAGAAGAAGGTGCTGCTGCTGCTCCATCTGTCGCAATTGTGAAGAAGCGGAAGACCTCGTAAGTATTTGTTCTCTCCTTTTGTTTTCATATAATTTTTCATTTTAGCTTTTATAAATTTTTACTTTTTATTTTTTTTTTTTTAATAGTGCGAACGAAGAGACGAAGCGAGAGCTTCTAGAGAGGCGCATGATGGGCGCCGATGTTGTTACAATGGACCTGACGGGTCTGTTTGATGATGAGGAGGAGGATGCATTTGCGGAGTTTAGACTTGCCCTCACGACACAGTTCGTGAGCGATGAGGCAGCAGTTGCGTCTTCTTCCTCATCCACATCCACAGCGGTGTGCGTGAGCCAAGCGACGACTCCACGCCTCATTGAAGATCCGTCATGTCCGGTCTTTATCTACACCCCCCCAAAAGAGATGTAAGTAGAATGAATGACTAGTTTGAAGTATGTTTAAAATGAATTGTTTGTATTTTTTTAATTTTTGTGTGTTTGTTTTGATTAGTGACATCTGGGCTGCTATAGCACAGCGCGCAGAATCCTCACAAATCACCAAACATTGGGACGACTTCCCGAAGGGGGTCGCCTTCGAGATAACGAACGCGAAGAAGATCACGAGCGAGAGATTTGGCAGTGAAAACTACGCAGTCGTGCTAAACGATAAGTTTAGCACATTTCTGCCCAACAGGTATATTAGTATTATAACTACATTATTTGCACCGTTCTTTTTAATTGTAAATGTTTTAATAATAATTTTCTTCATTTATAGATTCACAAGCTTCATAAACGAGATGGGGGTGGACGAATTCCTAAAATCAAAACCACATGCTCTTTATTTTGGGAAAAACCCGGCAAACAAGGCTTACGTCATACTATTGTATCCTTACGAGCACTTAAAATTAAAAAGTACGTGGAGGACCATCATGGACTATGGTCGAAAATACATTAATTTTTAAAGAATATATAAGAATCATTGAAATTGATAAGAATTCAATAAGAGTCATTGAATGTATAAGAATCATTTGAAAATAAAAAGAATAAGAGATTATTATTTTTCTTGTCTTATTTCCTTTTCATTCTTCCTTCATTCTCCTCTCCATTGAAAGAATTCTAACTACTCCCATGAAGTCATTCATCTATTGAATGCAATTTCAAATAGAATGCAATAAAATATATAATCAATTTAGTTGTTAACAAACATGAAGCATTTGCAATGTTATTCAATGAAATCACTATATTGCAAACAGCAAGCATTAAAATACTATCAATTTTTTTGTTGACAACAAACGAAAAGATCGAAATTCATTCCATTTATTTCATTTATTTTACGTTGAATGATTTAAAGCATTGAATTCATGAAGTATAAATCATTCGAGAATTGTTTATTTTTTTTAATTTTTTTATTATTTTTTATTCATAAGGGACAACTCAAGTTTTAGGAATCCTATGTAGGTGGTGATAAGGTAAAGAATTTCATCAATTTCTATTATTCATATTTATTAAACACTATTACTCAATACATTGTAAAATAATTATAATTATAATATAATACTATAAAATAATTAAATGTCTAAAGCCTAAAAAATGAGATAAAAGTTTAAAAAAGATGTCTAAATGCCTAAAATATATTCTTCATCATCTTCTTCTTCCTCTTCTTCTTCTTCTTCTTCTTCTTCATCCATGGACTCTAATAAAATTTCAGTATCCACTGAAATAAAACAAACAAACAAAATTTAGGAAAATAAATATTAACATTTTAAAGAAGGAAAGATAGATAGATAGATAGATAGATAGATAGATAGATGACCATTGAAATGAAAGATGAAGCAACATTCAAAAGTACTCACTGGAGGAAAAGGAAGCCGTCCTCTGCCGCCGCAAGAGCACATCCAGCTCCTCGCGCGAGAGTTGACCGAGCGGAAGAGGAGCTGGAGGTGGAGCTATGGAGGAGCTATGGCGGATGGCGTCCATGCCGTCCATGGCATGCACGTAGCACCGCCCCGTTCGCCTCGCGTGCGCGTGTGGCGTCTCCTGTCTAGGAGGCGCCGACAGCGTCGTCGATGATGTTGACGGTGGCGGTGGCGGTGTGCGTCGTGGGGCGGCGGCGGGGGCGGCGGCGACGGCGGGGGCGGCGGCGGCGGCGGCGGCGGTGGCGGATGTTGTCGCCGCCGATGGACCGCCGAAAGGACGACGCAGAGGCGCTGGGGCTGGTGGGACCGCTGGCGACGGCATGTTGGGAGGCACGTACGGTGGTGCTGCCATTGCCGAATAAATCAATGTAACCGGCCCACCGACGGCATATGCGATCCGTTGTAACATAAACTGTAGATACACGGACCGCAATTCCGGGTGGGCCGTCGTTGTCGCCGGCGGGCGGCAGAACAGCCAATCCACCGCCGTGGCCCCCACAACGTCCACCAGCTGCGTCGACGCCCCGACACGTAACAAGAAGTTGAATACGTCCGCTGCACCGAACATCACCGTCAGGTGCAGCGGCGTATTCCCGTGGCGGTCCTGCGCGTCCATTCGCGCCCCACGCGCCAGCAGCGCCATGACGATATTGAGGCGATTATGCTTTGCTGCTATATGAAGTGGTCGTTGCTGGTTGACGTCCTCCGCCTCGAGGTAATGTTCATACCGCGAGTCGTTGAGGACGTCAACGACGACATTGTATAAGCCATTTTTAATGGCGACCAAAAATGACAAAAATAATGTCATGTTCAAACAACGTACAAATTCAAACAACGTACACACGAGCAAAGCACACACGAGCTCACGTACGAGACGTAAGGACAACGCGTACAACAAGTTGTGAGACAACTGCATGCGCAGATGGTGGAGTCTGTATAAATGGACATCACGTAAAGTGAAGTGGCGGGGCACTTGAATATTTCATTGGTTTGTTTTAATTTTTGTAACGTCCTACCAGCCAGTCAGCGGCGGCGGCGGCGATGACGTTAGTCCTCTGACCGTTAACGCCGACCACTGACCACTGCCCGTTGGCGATCTAACGCTGACCGCACTTCCTATTGTATTCTATTGTGTTGTGCAGGAAGACGCCTGCGGCGACTTCGTTAGTCGCCGTCACCGCAGGCAACTCCCTGCACGCTTCATTATCGAGCGGATGCAGCTTCCGGCATACCACCGCCTGCTCGCACACAAGGCTGAAATTGAAAAAATGAACTTCTTGCTTGCTGCAATGTTCATTAAACAAATCAATAAAGAGCAATACTATTTATTTCAGGATATCCTACTTGGTGTTTGATTGGAATAATAAATAAAAAAAAGAGTAAATATTTTACGGCATTTATTAACAACAAAGTATATTCATTTACAAAATGTATGAGCATCTACATTGAAGGATTTCGAAAGGACAGAATGTGACATTATTTATTTAGTTCAAAAAAGAAAAGAGTTCGTTCACGTCTTCTTGTTGTTGTTGTTGTTGTTGTTGTTCTTCTTTTGATGATTCACCAGCGGACACATGATGATGATGATGATCTTCGTGAACAGAAGAAGCAACAGCAGTATCAGCAACAGTATTACAGTCAGTAGCACAAAATGAAAATGGTGTATGGTTTTGAAGAAATGTCATTTGTACGGCATGCATTAGCCAGTTTGCAGCATGTTGCACGCATTGTTGAACATTTATTCCACAACAATGCGTCGTGTCCGGGGACGACGGTGATTGCGAAGGAGCTGAAGTAAGAGGCTTCCGTTGTCTTTTGAAGACAGCAGGTGGTGTCGTTTGTTTCCTTCGATGACTTTCGCGTACTTTATTTTTATTTATTTTCTTCTTTGTCTTATGCGATGACTTACAGTGTTTCATGCAAGGATGAGTGCATTCATCGCTTTTGTTTTGAGCACGCTTCTTTCGTCCCTCTTTTTTTTTCTCGAACAACCTTATCTTCTTTTCTTCATTAGCTTTGTTGAAGACTTCTTCTTTTTTTTCTTCTTCCTCTTCAAGAGAGAGACTACATGACGGAGAAGAGTCCCGCGCAATACTATTCTCTTCCGTTGTGTTCATGATGGAAGACAACTCGACAATGTGAGTGCGGCAAGCCATTTCACATGATTTTTATACTTTGCGAACGAGTTCTGTGATTGGATGATAGTCCATGTGTCGTTCGTAAAAAATGAGACAAAAGGCAGACGTGTTAGCGGGCACGTTGGAATTGCATTCGAAAAAGATTTTAATATCCGATGCAGAGGCGATCGTCGGCTCCTCACGACGCGATAAATCAAAAATGACAAACGGACATATCTGTTTCACTCCGAGATGGGTAATACAAGAAATAGGTTGACGATCCAAGTACGATTTTTCGAAATTTTTGAACATTTCGAACAATTCTGGTATGTGCACACCATTCTTGTTCCATCCTATGCGCATGTCATGGTAAGGATAAAACTCGTCGTTGATGAAGAGTTTAATCGTTCTTAAATCGCACAGGTCGAACTCGCTAGGATTCTTTTTCAAATCGTTTCGACGGTCGGTTTGCATAGCGAAGATGATGTATTGCGGATGCTCTGCTCCGCTGCTTGTTTTCACGGTCCACTCGTGACGCGTTGTAAGCGGTAAATTTGCTGATTCGTGGAGTTCGTACCTCGTGAATTTAATAGGTATACTCGTCCTACCGTTGAGAATGTTGTACATATGCATTTTACCAGCATCGCTGAGGTTGGCGTGCGGCATTCTCCAAACGATGCGTTGAATTTCTATTTTCGACGGCGTAGCTGCTCCCTCTTCCGTGGATAGAAGACAGTCGTTGTCTGTTCGAGTGCGAGTAAGAATGAGCTCGTGCTTCACGCCAGCCACGATGCGTCTGTGGTCCTCCGCGAACGGAAGGAAGAGTTTGAGGGGAATCCAGGCCACAAACGAACCGTCATCGTCAATCAATACTTGATTCGGTGAATGGCCGAGATGAGTCACGCCCTCAAATGGCGACCACGCTGCGTAATGGAGTAATGCACGCTCTTCGGCGCTGAGGAGCGGCACGTTCTTCATGGTGGATGCGATGCCGGGATGACGCACGCTGTCGACGAGGACCTCATTGATCTCATATCGAATTTCGGCAAATAAAAATGCGTAGGCGTTGTTGATAAAGTTGGCGGGGGTGCGTCCGTCACCGCTTGTTTTGAGCGCCTTTCCTTCGATGATGATAGTCGATTCGCACGGAACGGCAAAGGTGTCTTTGTTTTGTATCATAATGCGAATTTCATCGTTTGTATCATATCCGTTCGTATACGGAGTGTAGTGATGATAATTAAAGCCTTGAACGTTAATCTTTCCATCGAGGGGATATTGATGGAGGAGCACGTCTAAGAGATAGTCTTTGCTACCGGCGGTAGCGGGTTGCGATTTTTTTTGTCTTTTCATCTTCTCTGAGAACGTAGCCTAGCGCTTGCAGCAGCAGACGATTGGCGTGTGTCAATCTATTGGTAGGACAGAGTACAGTGTGCCGCGGTCGAGGCATGACTCTCATTTTATACGACATCATGCGCGGTGCGAAGCAGCAACGTCACGACGAGATCGGTGTCACTTCGCAACGGAATGAGCTGACCTTCAGGGTTCTCGAGTCTTATCGTTATATCATCAATCCAGTTGCGAGTGACGCGATGAAAGACTTTCTCCGGAGGTCTCACCTCAAAAATGGCAGACGGTCGCTTGTCAATGTAGAACTGATGAAGCACGTGAGCTCTTCGATTATTAATATATCCGCTTTCCACAACATTGCACGTGACGATAACGTTAAAGTCCTTGACGAGCGTGACGTTATTGTCGGAGTAGACGAACTCACCGAAAGGCGTTGGGTAGACTTTGCGAGTGAATCCCAACAGCGGTCCCACGCTGCCTGCGTGATCGAAGTCTAGACGAAAAGAAGTACTGACGCGACACTTTTGAGTATTCTCTTCGCCGTCCAACATGAAATGCATTTTTTTATCTGTTTCTTTGAATTGATCACGAAGAGTAGAATAGATATAAATATTGACGTCGTCGATTGTGTACGTGCCTGGCGGTAATTTCATGACGTAACTCTCATATGTTATATGACCTTTACCATCGTCGACTGGAACGGCGTAGTGTAAATCGTTACATCCTTCTTTAATGTTCGTCACCGTATGCGCCGTTTGCAGAGACACCAGTGCAATTTCATGTGGCGTGTTATCGAGATCGATTGTCGGAGAGAAACGGACATGCACTTCCGCTCCTTTCCCGCTTAACGTGTAGGTGCGCATCTTGTAGCGTTCGCTGACAAAGTGCTCCGCTCTCTGTCTCAATTACTCATTTTATTGACCACTCATAGAACAGAAATTGTAAACATAGTCTTCCACAGTTCTCCGCATCAAATCGCTGAACTTGTGACGTATTGTACGTCACATGCTTTCCCCGCATGTAGGACAAAAACTCCGGTGGTGGGGGTAGACCGAAGGAGTCGAAATAGCGCACCGATCTTCCTCGTTTTACGAATGCGACGAAATGAGTGCCCTCTCCGCGTGCGTCATCGAGATTGATCACGCCGCATTCGCGTTCACGTGGCAGACCCCGGGGCAGACGGTCGCGGGTGAAGATACCGCGAAAATGCGGGAGACATAGCGCGCGAGCAAATCGTTTCATTTCCTCGTGTGTAAGCGCTCGCCGCGGCACCCCCACCTTCTCTAGTTTTTTGGACAACGTCTCGTCTTCCTTGTGCGTCGCAAACGTAAAAGGACACCGCCTGTTTTTCTCCTTCTTCGCCTTCCCCGCGACATGCCCTTCCCCGCCTTCGCTTCCATTGCGGCGTTATGACGAATCATTTCTGCCAGTGTTCGTTGTTGATTTTTCTTGTTATTGACCGCGTTCGCGATGGCCGACGCTCCGCCCGCCACGGAAGAGAGGGCACCTAGAGCACCCAACAGTGGTAACAGTGGTAGAATACCGCCTTTCTTGCCCCTCGTCTTCCGCCGCCGCCGCCTCATGCCGCTGCCGCTCGCTTCGCCCGCCACCGGTTCGGTTTCTGATCCTATTCTTCTTCTTCTTCTTTTGCTTTTCTTCGTTAGGAAAGGAGGGCGAAGTGTCGTGCACTTACGTGTTGATGTGACGTTACACTCTGTACGAGTACGAACCATTGCAAGTGCAGAACTAAAGAAAATGATATGCTGTGTCCACCTTTTATATCAATTTAGCTTAGCAAATCTGCGCTTTTATGGTCTGCTCTCAATGCGCCTAAGTTAGTTTTGTATTTCAAAATTACAATCAATGGCACCTTGTTCTTATCCTTTACACTCTCATGATCATCTGGCTTAGGTACATATTCAAATTGAAGCTGGTCTCCCCTCTTACAATTAAAAGTAAAATTTCTTCGTAAAAGACCGTTATTTTTTTCGTTTATCCAGAGAAGGACACGATCATGGGGTAGTGCCGAAACAATTTTTATTTTTGCAGTACATGAGACTTTATAATAATTAGCCCATCCATCTAAGATATAATATTTAGACGAAACAGATCTTGTGTCGGGGGATGTATCCGGCTCAAAAGCTGGATATAAATTTTTTTGTTCGGTTGTCCAATCCGTTGTTCTTAATGACGTGATGACGTGAGAGAATACATGTGGAGTTTCATTGAGCGTTTTATCAACGTAACGTCTTGTCGCTTCGTCGTCGAATAACATCGTCATCGTCGTCCGGAGATGATGTGAAGACTAATCTTTATCATGAAATACTTTTCCTTTTATCTCTTGTTCTAAATAATTTTTCGCTTCTCAATTTTCTCCATGATCTTATTAAATAGTTCATCTGCATAAGAGCGCGACGCTCTAAACGTCATTGTCACCTCACTCTCTAATTTTGCAATACGACCGTTTATAATATTCTTTGCATGTTCACAGTCACTCTCTGATTTGACGGTTCGATTTTTGTGCTCGTTCGTTTCGTTCGTCAGTGTTTGTAATTTTTCTTTAATATGTCTCATCTCTTTATCTATGTTCTTAAAATTCTCTTCATGTATGACTCTAGAATGTCTATTAGCCTTCCCTCCCTCCCTCACTTCATTGACTATATTTTTCTTGAACTCATTCGTTTCGTTCGTCAGTTTTTGTATTTTTTCTTCAATAAGTTTCAACTCATTATTTATGTCATTAAAACGCTTATTAGACAGCACTGCTTCCCTCACTTCTTTGTCTATATTTTTCTTGAGATCGGTAAAATGTTCCGACACCTCTTTGCCTATATTTTTCTTTAGCTCATTAAAATGTTCAAGGCGAAGACTGCCCGCGTGCGTTTTCACTTCTTTTAGAACCTCATCCAATTGTTCTTTATTCACGACGTCCGTCGGAGCCGTGCCCTTGCCCACCTTTCGAAGGAGTTTATTGTGAAAATTATAATTCCCCGTTGAACCGACGTGCGGAAGAATATCTAACAGACCGGATGGGATTTTCTTTTCGTGAGCTTCCAACATGATCTTCAATTCGTTTCTAGCGGTAGACACAAGCGTCTCAGCATGCTCTCGTGCGGACTGTATTTGTTTTGAAACTGAAAGTGCTAATGCCGCTTGTTTCTCCGCCAACGCACTACGAAAAATCGAATGGTTTCCAATTGCTTCTGTTTTAGTATTCAAATTATCCATCTTGTTCTGCAAACTGTTGACTTTAGTCATGATGTCGTTGGCCAGACTCATGGTTCGTCCATCTGAATAGGAGATCATCTTTTCCATCTTGCCTTCCAATTCGGCACGGTGCTCCTTAACGCGTGCATCCATATCACTCTTTATTGCCTCCTTCAAGGCATTCAGTTCTTTTTGAAGCTTATCGAGATCGTCTTTTATGATTCTCTTCGAGTCGATCGCCTCTCGCAGCTCTTCGTACTTCTTTTCAATTCGAACGAGTTCACCTTCTACGAAACTCTTCGAGTCTGTATCCGCCTTTAGTGCATCCTTCAAAGTATTCAGTTTTTCTTGAAGCTTATCGAGATCGTCTTTTATGAATCTCTTCGAGTCGATCGTCCCTCGCAGCTCTTCGTATTTCTCTTGAATCCGATCGAGTTCACCTTCCACGAAACTCTTTGAGGCGGTTTTCTCTTCCAGTTCTTTCAGTTCCGTTTCTACGAACGTCTTCGAAACGGCGTCTGTCTCGTCTTCCGCCGCCCCGATGTTCTTGAGTCGTCGCTTTTCCAAATCATAATCGTATTCCACTCCGGCTTCATCGACCGCCGCTCGCTTGCGTCGTTTTATAGCAAACGATTCGATGGCGTGACGAATCCCTTCGTCTACGTAATGTTTGGGAACAGCATCGTCGAGCTCTTCGGGATGAGCTATCTGCGTGAGACGCGCACCTTGAAAGACGTAATGGCCGTCTACTTTTTTCAATTCACCCTCGTTCGCATCGATGCGCCCAAAGATGTTCATCTTTCAAAAACAAAAGCAACTATGAACAATTGCGTTTATTTCTTTCTCTATATAGTGTAGACATTGAAACATTCAACAAAAATAAAAATAAAAAAATAAAATGTGTCGCGGTAGGACACGAACCAGCGTGCACGATACGCGCATTGACTAGTTACCCGAATTTACACCCGCACGCTGACCCCTGTGCTACCGCGACACATTGGAAAAGAGAACGTTCTGGGCGAATAGTATTATTATTATTATTATTATAATGTCATCCATAAAATTAAATTTTTCAAACGCTGGGCATATTCACAGCGCTGCGCTGCGCTGCGGTGCGCTCGCGCTGGACGTCAACCGCAGGCGACTTCTTTTACGCTTCATTAGCGACGGGAAGTGTAACCGAGCTGCGACCGCGACCGGATACAACTTCCGGCAAATCGCTCGCTGGTTGTGCACGAGTCTGAAGAGCAAATACTTAGCACAGCACAGCAAATAAAATATTCAAACTTTCAAGAGTAATAATTGCACCCTCCTTTGTCATAACGCGTTCACTTTTGAAAATCGACAATTGTCGATGAATAACCAACACCATATAAACACTTTACATGGATAACACCGCGCCATTCGCTCCACCGTCATGAACATCGTTCCGCAAACGACGAAGCTGCCAATCGTGAACGTGATCGGATTGTTGAAGAACAATCACAGTGGAGATCACGGGAGTCGACACGGGGACCTCTTACCCGACAGCGTTCGAGCCCTCGTCGTCGGACCGTCGGGCTGCGGTAAGACGAACGTCGTCATGACACTGCTCACCACGTCGAACGGTCTCAAATTCGAAAACGTGTATTTGTATTCGACCACCGAAGGGCAGCCTATGTACGTGTTTTTAAAGGAAGTGTTGAAAGATATTATTCCGTTTCATTCCTTCACGCAACACGACAGTATCGTTCCCCCCTCCGAAGCGAAGTCCAGCAGCGTCTTCGTATTCGACGACATTGCAACGGAGAAGCAAGACTGTATAAAGGCCTACTTCGCCACCGGACGGCATAAACACACAGACGTGCTGTATCTCTGTCAGACATACACCAAAATTCCGAAACAACTCATTCGCGACAACGCTAATATGGTGATATTTTTCCAACAAGACGACAACAATTTGGAATTTATATACAACGAGCACGTCGGAAACGACTTTCCTTCTTTCCGCGATTTTAAAGCCATGTGCTGTCGCGTGTGGAACGAAAAACCGTTTTCGTTTTGCGTCATTGACAAGACACGGTCGATGAACAAGGGAAAATATCGGGCTGGGTTCGATCGCTTTATCGAAGTCGCACCATCTATATAATATCGTATTTCTTTTCATCCTTCACAGTCGCAATATGGCATATCTGCGGCAACATAGATATCGAAGAGGGAAGGGCTTTATCGGGCGTTTCATCAATCGAGCTATCGACGCGCTTCCCTTTGAATTACACATTCCCGGTGGCTATCAGTTTTGTGGACCGGGAACACGACTCAGCGAACGCTTAGCGAGAGGCGATGCGGGCATCAATCCCCTAGATCGAGCGTGCAGGACCCACGACATTGCCTACCACGAACACAAAGATGGCGAAGAACGAAAAAAAGCAGACGCGGTACTCGCGAAGCGAGCGTGGGAGAGGGTCGTGTCGAGTGACGCGAGTATCGGCGAAAGAGCAGCGGCGCTCGGTGTGACCGGTGTGATGAAACTTAAAACTAAATTAGGAGGAGGCGTGAAAAGAGGAAAAGTGGTGAGAAAACAAAAAAGCAGACAAGGAAGAAGAGGGGAAGGAAGAGGAGGAGGAGGAGAAGGAGGAGGAAGCCTGGAGCAACGTGAAAATAAACAAAGGCTCCATGATGAAATCAAACTGCTACAACAAAGCGGGGAAATCAAAGACACTCTTCAGACGAAAGCGAAACGCTTTCAGCAGACAGAGACAGCGAGTTCCTTACGACGTAAACGCGCTCCGCATAACCGTTCTCCCCCTTCTATTCCACCCCATCCTACTACTCCGCAAGAAAGATTGAAAGTCGAAGTGGAAAAGACACGATCGATTATTCGAAATAAACTCAAAGCACTCCGCCGATTTGAATCGAACCGCGACGACTTCCTGAAGACCTATCTCACCACCCCCATGAAGAATGCATTCAAAGAAGGAACGAAAAAGCCGTCGATCATATTATCCGCCCCCGGGAACAACAAAAAAGGCGTTGACCGGGGCGTGAACACGGAGGAAGAGGACGTCAACGCTTCTTCCTCTTCCTCCTCCTCCACCGCCGGCCCGCTTGTTTTTAACATCGATGATTCTCACATAGAAGAAGCGGACGAAAGTTTTCAAAATTTAACGCGTTCGCCTAGAAGCACTAGCGATTCTGCTTTCAACTCCACAGAGCCTTCGTGGTCGCAATATCTTCGCACGCTCTCGCAACAGGAAGGCGCTGATGTGGTTTCCGGACCGCATTTCCGTTCTCATTCCAGCGGCGGCGAGAGAACGCTCTACATCGGCCGTTCTCAAATGAAAATAGACGAAGGCGGCTACATTGACGTTGGCAAAGAGCATTACGAAGCGCGCCCCGGCCTCCTCGAATTAATTTTCAAAAAAGAACCGAATCTCGCAGTTGTGCAAGAGAGAGACTGGAGCGATTATAAGAAAATTCTCCGGCACTCCTTCGCCCACAGAGAAGGATATACTAGGAACGGCGATATACGGACCGATAACCTGTGGAAATGTAATCATGTATTTGCGTCGCTATTTCCCCCTCCTCCTTCTCCTGCTCCTCGTGCCTTAAGAGCAAACACGGCGGTGCAACGAAAAGCGACAACACGACAGCGGAAAAAAGCGGGAAAAGGTCTTCGCTTCGTGACCCCGCCTGACTATAAATACTGGCGTGACCCCAACAAACTGGTGCGAAGGCTCCGTCTCTTACTCGCGTCGAAGGACGCCGGAAACAATGGACACGACGGGGAAATAGTAGAAATAGAGAACGAACTGCGAGATGCTGGTATTATTATTCTGTAGACAGTTGGTGGAACATGAAGAGAAAGAACGCTACTTTGAATGTGCGAGAAGGGTTAGCGAGAGAAATACATGCGCCAGCACGTCGGCGTTACACTCGACGGCGAGTGATTACGAAAGGGCTCGACGACCTATGGCAGGCGGATTTGGTGGAGATGCAGCCGTTCGCGAAATCGAATCGGGGCATGCGATATATTTTGACCGTGATCGACGTGTACTCCAAGTACGCTTGGGCGGAAGCGCTTAAGAAAAAGACGGGGGAAGAAGTGGCAAAGGCCTTTACGCGCATTCTCAAGCGCGCGCGGCCCAGAAAGCCTACGCTCTTACAAACGGACGCCGGTAAGGAATTTTACAACACCACTGTTGCCAAGTGGTTCCGCGCGCGTGGCATTCGACATTATTCTACGTTTTCCAGCATCAAGGCAGCTGTCGTCGAGCGTTTCAATCGCACTCTCAAAGAGCGCATGTGGAGACGTTTCTCCGCTGAGGGCACACGTTGCTGGACGCGCATGCTTCCCTCGCTTATCGAAGACTACAATAACACAAAACATAGAACGATCGACATGAAACCGAAAGACGTGAAGGACAACAGATTAATGGAAACGGTGTACGCCAACGTGAAAACTATCGACAAGCGACAATTGAAAAAATTTCATGTCGGCGAGCTCGTCCGCTTGAGCACGTACAAGAGCTCACCGTTCCGGAAGGGCTACGAAGCGCGGTGGGGCACCGAACTCTTCAAAATCGATCGCATTCATCTTTCCGTTCCCATTACGTATTCGCTCGTCGACCTTCACGGCAAAGCGATTATGGGTCGATTCTACGCACAAGAAATGCAACGCACGCGATTTCCAGAAGAGTACTTGGTGGAGCGCGTCGTTCGCAAAAAGGGACCGATGCGACTCGTAAAATGGCTCGGGTTCGACGATCGACACAATTCGTGGGTGCATGAACGTGACATGGTTACGTAAGAAACGGCTGCGCTGGCTTGTCCTTGTTAGAAACGATAAGAACACTCCGCACAAACAGGATGTTGTTGGCGGAAACAGGTTGCGGTCGACATCTACGTTATATTCTCAGTGTTCTTTCGCTTTAAATCAGTCGATTCAGAACGGTGTATGCGAGTAGATGAGTCATTGTGATTTTCTGTTTGCTGCACTATGTGGAGTTTGTTTGATACTTTTTGTCCTCGCTTTAAACATTCTCGCACTCTAAACATGCGAGAGTGGAAAGAGAAGGAGGAGGAGGAGCGACCGTGGGACGCAGACAATCCCATCTCGACTGTCGACGCAGCCACCAACACCGACGAGGTGCGAACCTGGGACAAGGACAACGTCTCTTCTTCTTTTTCACTGGAATTACCGACGCCGCCGGCCATCGACCCACCAACGCCACCCGCTTCGCCTTCTTCTTCTTCTTCTTCTTCATACGGACCGACGCCGCCGCCGCCGCCGACTCCATCGTCTCACCACGTCTACCGCCGCGAACGAAAAATTAGAAAAACCGCTGCGATCGCTGACCTCCAAGGCTTTTGGAAAGACGGTGCGTTTATTTTGAAAACGCTGACCGTGTTGCGCATACCAAGTGACTTTGAAGACATAGCCAAATATAAAATCCTCACGTTGTCATTTCAAGCACCCTGTGTGATTGAAGAACTCAGTGCACGCGATCGGCGGTCTAAACAATGGCTTGAGCAACACCACCACCGTACGCCCTGGCAATGCGGAAACATTCCGTATGCGTGCAGACACGAAGCGATTCGAAGAGCCGTTGACGGTATTGACAAAATATTCGTCAAAGGAGGAGAAAAAACCCATTGGCTACGTGAATACGTTCAATGTTACGTGGTGGACTTGGTGTTGTTCAACTGCCCGAACATCGCCACGTGTGTGAAGTTTTACCGCGAACTCTATGCTACAGACGTGACGTGGCGACTTACTACGTCTTTGCTGCAGGAGAAAGGAACACTCAACGTTCTATCCCTCATGCATTGGCTCTCTACATTTCGAACAGACTTGATCCACAACGAAGAGCATCCCATTCGTCACGAATGATGCAAACAGGCTGTCGTGACCACACTTCCTGTTGTGCACGCGCGCGATATCGGCAACCGCACTTCCTGCGCACTTCCTGGGCAGCTGCACGCTTCATGAGCGACATCCTGTTCCCAGTGAGTATAAGACAAATACAATTCATTAAGATAAGCATAGTCTGTGAAAGAAGGGCATATGGACCACATCATCAAAATCAGCAACAAGGAAAACCTGAGTCGCGGCGAGGAGCTTCAACTGATTGTCGCCAACGCTAAGAGAGAACAACTCCGAGACACCAACGCCGCCATCCAACAATACTACACTGCGCGTCCGCGCACACTCGCATCGCTCGACGACGAGAGTCTTCAACATCTACCTGCCGCATTTCTTTGTCATACCTCAGCATCGTCAGACGTGCGTTACGTCTTCAACCGACTTCCGGAAAACGTTCAAAATCTAGCCTGCATTCGCGAACTTCTGCCCTGCCTCAAACATTACAACACCGGGCGCACGCAGATCGACGGACCGGCGCCGGCGATACGGCACTGCATGCCTTGTCGCCGAGGGATGCAGGAACGAGTGTAACATGGATTGGGTAGACTGTATAATGATTATTGGAACTGTCTTTCAATTGGTCATGGTGACTTCAGCTCTCGTGTGCTTCCTTTTGTGAACTTTGTGTGACAACCATCATGGATTCTACCCCCCCTCCTCCCCTTTCCATAGTGAACAGTCATGACCTTCCATCTGATTTTATTTGTCCCATCTGCCATAATAATGACATTCGTCTATGGATGAAAACAAAGTGCAATCATATCTTTTGTAAAATTTGCATTGAAAAATGGATGGGAAAACAAGCTGAAAAGGAAAAAGCACAAACATGTCCCATGTGCCGTTTCGTCTTGGTGCCCAAACCACCATCCTCGAGGGGTGGAGAGGAGGAGGAAGAAGAAGAAGAAGAAGATGATGAGGAGTATGAAGAACATGTTCTATTAGCCATACATCGATTTTTTAGTCGACCTTTCCTCCGCACCGTCGCACGATTGATCAACGCAGCACTGAGACTGGACTCCCCATGCTACACAGAACTCCTCGACTTGCAACGACGAACCGGTCTTGATTTTAGCGTGCGTTTTATTACAACATGCGATTTGGATGATATCTGCGGGCAAGACGTATTTTTGGTGGGGATCGATGGCCCTTTTCCACCTGTCATGAACTGAGAGAAGGTGGTGGGGGGAAAAGATTAGAAACGTGATTCAGAGTGGGGTGAGTGCGCAAACTATAAGAGGAAGAGTGACAAGAGCGAGTGTACCAGTACTACGAAACAGCCTGTACGAGACATGTGCGACAACGACTATTACACGGAAGCGCAGGAGGAGGAGGAGGAGGAGGTGTGCGACAATCCAGAGGAAGAACACAACTGTGGAGACGGTGCCGTTGTTGGAAACATGCAGCAACGACGAGACGATGCTTCCATCAGGGCGTACGTGGACGCACGCTTCCGGCAAGTATTTCAAACGAGCGAGGACGTACGCGGCGACCTGCAAACGCTGATTGCCAATCAGGCAAAGTGTCTACGGCAATGGCAAGACGCTGGGCCCTTCAACGCTGATCTGTTTCGAATTACAAACGTCGGTCAACCTTCAGAGCCACGTGACGCTGCAAACAAAACGTACGTCGATCGCCATGTGAATGACATTCACAAACATCTCGAAAAAATTCCAAAATTACGCATCACCAAAAATGGCAACCTCAACATGCAAAATGCACGCATCGTCAACCTAGCATTGCCCACCCACAAAGACGATGCGACCTCAAAACGCTACGTCGACGACGCGATGCAGTCTCAACGGAATTTCATCAATCGCAACACCCTTCGTCGCACCGGGGAAAACGGAGAAGACTACCATTTTCAAGGTAAACGTCTCACCAACGTCGCCGACCCCGTCGAGGAAAACGACGCCGTCAATCTCAAAGTACTACGACGCCTTCTCAACATTGCGTCCGTGTGAAAGAGAGAGAGAGACTGTCAACAACACTCATGTATTTTTCAATGTAGAGAAGCTCAAACAATGTATATGTTGTGATCAATAAATACTTGTTCTACCCTACTCACTGGTGTTCGTCTTGTCATTTATTATTATTTTTTTCCCCACCCTCTTGTCACCACCGTGCAGGGAAAAAAAAGAAAAAAAAAATAAATCCTCTCCTCTCCCCGCTCCCTTTTTATCATGTTGTTTTGCATCCCTTAGTGTTTTTCGTTTGCAGAGGTTGGTACATAGGGTAGGCAGGCAGGCAGGCAGGCAAGCAGACAGGCTGGCTGTTGGGAGCCGTGACGTCACGCCCTCCACGCAGCTGGCGGCGGCGGCGACCAGACGACGACACCTCACCGCAAGGCCGCCGCCGCCACCGCCGCCGGCGACTTGCGCTCGCAACGGATGTTGACACCGGATGCTCACCGCAAGCACGCGGCATGCTTGCGGTTAGGCCGTCTCGTCGGCGCCGTCGGATGCTCACCGCAAAACCGCAGCCTGGCGCACGCCCTTTGTTTTTGTTTACATAGGATGACGTCATGGCTGTCTTATCTGATGCCGTAGAATCGGCGTGTCCTTATCTGATGCCATAGAATCGGCGTTTTCCCACTACTCTAGTGCGACTACTGCGACTAGTGCGACTACTGCGACTACTGAGACTACTGCGACTAGAGCGACTACTGCGACTTCTGCGACTACTGCCACTAGTGCGCCTACTGCGACTACTGCGACCTCTGCGACTACTGCCACTACTGCGACTACTGCGACTAGTGCGACTACTGCGACTACTGCGACAACTGCGACTAGTGCGACTACTGCGACTACTGCGACTACTGCGACTACTGCGACTACTGCGACTGCTGCGACTACTGCGACTACGGCGACTACTGCGACTACGGCGACTAATGCGACTACTGCGACTACTGCGACTACTGCGACTACTGCGACTACTGCGACTACTGCGACAACTGCGGCTACTGCGACTACTGCGACTACTGCGACTACTGCGACTACTGCGACTACTGCGACTACTGCGACTACTGTGACTACGGCGACTACTGCGACTACTGCGACTACTGCGACTACTGCGACTACTGCGACTACGGCGACTACGGCGACTACATCGACTACTGCGACTACTGCGACTACTGCGAGTACTGCGACTACTGCGACTACTGCGACTACTGCGACTACTGCGACTACTGCGACTACTGCGACTACTGCTACTAGTGCGACTACTGCGACTACTGCGACTACTGCGACTACTGCGACTACTGCGACTACTGCGACTACTGCGTCAACTGCGACTACTGCGACTACTGCGACTACTGCGACTACTGCGACTACGGCGACTACTGCGACTACTGCGACTAGTGCGACTACTGCGACTACTGCGACTACTGCGACTACTGCGACTACTGCGACTACTGCGACTACTGCGACTACTGCGTCTACTGCGACTACTGCGACTACTGCGACTACTGCGACTACTGCGACTACTGCGACTACTGCTACTACTGGGACTACTGCGACTACTGCGACTACTACGACTACTGCGACTACTGCGACTACTGCGACTACTGCGACTACTGCGACTACTGCGACTACTGCTACTACTGCGACTACTGCAACTACGGCGATTACTGGACCACGGCAACTACTGCGACTACTGCGACTACTGGTACTACTGCGACTATCGCGACTACTGCGAATACTGCGACTACTGCGACTACTGCCACTACTGCGATTACGGCGACTACTGCGACTACGGCGACTACTGCGACTACTGCGACTACTGCGACTACTGCGACTACTGCGACTACTGTGACTACGGCGACTACTGCGACTACTGCGACTACTGCGACTACTGCGACTACTGCGACTACGGCGACTACGGCGACTACTTCGACTACTGCGACTATTGCGACTACTGCGAGTACTGCGACTACTGCGACTACTGCGACTACTGCGACTACTGCGACTACTGCGACTACTGCGACTACTGCGACTACTGCTACTAGTGCGACTACTGCGACTACTGCGACTACTGCGACTACTGCGACTACTGCGACTACTGCGACTACTGCGTCAACTGCGACTACTGCGACTACTGCGACCACTGCGACTACTGCGACTACTGCGAATAGTGCGACTACTGCGACTACTGCGACTACTGCGACTACTGCGACTACTGCGACTACGGCGACTACTGCGACTACTGCGACTAGTGCGACTACTGCGACTACTGCGACTACTGCGACTACTGCGACTACTGCGACTACTGCGACTACTGCGACTACTGCGACTACTGCGTCTACTGCGACTACTGCGACTACTGCGACTACTGCGACTACTGCGACTACTGCGACTACTGCTACTACTGGGACTACTGCGACTACTGCGACTACTACGACTACTGCGACTACTGCGACTACTGCGACTACTGCGACTACTGCGACTACTGCGACTACTGATACTACTGCGACTACTGCAACTACGGCGTTTACTGGACCACGGCAACTACTGCGACTACTGCGACTACTGGGACTAATGCGACTATCGCGACTACTGCGAATACTGCGACTACTGCGACTACTGCCACTACTGCGATTACGGCGACTACTGCGACTACGGCGACTACTGCACTTCTGCGACTACTGCGACTACTGCGACTACTGTGACTACGGCGACTACTGCGACTACTGCGACTACTGCGACTACTGCGACTACTGCGACTACTGCGACTACGGCGACTACGGCGACTACTTCGACTACTGCGACTACTGCGACTACTGCGACTACTGCGACTACTGCGACTACTGCGACTACTGCGACTACTGCGACTACTGCGACTACTGCGACTACTGCGACTACTGCGACTACTGCGTCTACTGCGACTACTGCGACTACTGCGACTACTGCGACTACTGCGACTACTGCGACTACTGCGTCAACTGCGACTACTGCGACTACTGCGACCACTGCGACTACTGCGACTACTGCGAATAGTGCGACTACTGCGACTACTGCGACTACTGCGACTACGGCGACTACTGCGACTACTGCGACTACTGCGACTACTGCGACTACTGCGATTACTGCGACTACTGCGACTACTGCGACTACTGCGACTACTGCGACTACTGCGTCTACTGCGACTACTGCGACTACTGCGACTACTGCGACTACTGCGACTACTGCGACTACTGCTACTACTGCGACTACTGCGACTACTGCGACTAATGCGACTACTGCGACTACTGCAACTACTGCGACTACTGCGACTACTGCGACTACTGCGACTACTGGGAATACTGCGACTACGGCGACTACGGCGACTACTGCGACTACTGCGACAACTGCGCCTACTGCGACTACTGCGACTACTACGACTAGTGCGACTACTGCGACAACTGCAACTACTGCGACTACGGCGACTACTGCGACTACTGCAACTACGGCGACTACGGCGACTACTGCGACTACTGCGACTACTGCGACTACGGCGACTACTGCGACTACTGCGACTACTGCGACTACTGCGACTACGGCGACTACGGCGACTACTTCGACTACTGCGACTACTGCGACTACTGCGACTACTGCGACTACTGCGACTACTGCGACTACTGCGACTACTGCGACTACTGCAACTACTGCGACTACTGCGACTACTGCGAAAACTGCGACTACTGCGACTACTGCGACTACTGCGACTACTGCGAATACTGCGACTACTGCTACTAATACGACTACTGCGACTACTGCGACTACTGCGAGTACTGCGACTACTGCGACTACTGCGACTACTGCGACTACTGCGTCTACTGCGACTACTGCGACTACTGCGAATACTGCGACTACTGCGACTACTGCGACAACTGCGACTACTGCGACCAGTGCGACTACTGCGACTACTGCGACTACTGCGACTACGGCGACTACTGCGACTACTGCGACTACTGCGACTACTGCGACTACTGCGACTACTGCGACTACTGCGACTACTGCGATTACTGCGACTACTGCGACTACTGCGACTACTGCGTCTACTGCGACTACTGCGACTACTGCGATTACTGCGACTACTGCGACTACTGCGACTACTGCGACTACTGCTACTACTGCGACTACTGCGACTACTGCGACTACTGCGACTACTGCGACTACTGCGACTACTGCGACTACTGCTACTACTGCGACTACTGCAACTACGGCGTTTACTGCGACCACGGCAACTACTGCGACTACTGCGACTACTGCGACTATTGCGACTACTGCGAATACTGCGACTACTGCGACTACTGCCACTACTGCGATTACGGCGACTACTGCGACTACGGCGACTACTGCGACTACTGCGACTACTGCGACTACTGCGACTACTGCGACTACTGTGACTACGGCGACTACTGCGACTACTGCGACTACTGCGACTACTGCGACTACGGCGAATACGGCGACTACTTCGACTACTGCGACTACTGCGACTACTGCGAGTACTGCGACTACTGCGACTACTGCGACTACTGCGATTACTGCGACTACTGCGACTACTGCGACTACTGCTACTAGTGCGAATACTGCGACTACTGCGACTACTGCGACTACTGCGACTACTGCGACTACTGCGACTAGTGCGACTACTGCGTCAACTGCGACTACTGCGACTACTGCGACTACTGCGACTATTGCGACTACTGCGAATAGTGCGACTACTGCGACTACTGCGACTACTGCGACTACGGCGACTACTGCGACTACTGCGACTACTGCGACTACTGCGACTACTGCGATTACTGCGACTACTGCGACTACTGCGACTACTGCGACTACTGCGACTACTGCGTCTACTGCGACTACTGCGACTACTGCGACTACTGCGACTACTGCGACTACTGCGACTACTGCTACTACTGCGACTACTGCGACGACTGCGACTACTGCGACTACTGCGTCTACTGCGAATACTGCGACTACTGCGACTACTGCGACTACTGCGACTACTGCGACTACGGCGTTTACTGCGACCACGGCGACTACTGCGACTACTGCGACTACTGCGACTACTGCGACTACTGCGACCACTGCGACTACTGCGACTACTGCGACTACTGCGACTACTGCGACTACTGCGACTACTGCTACTACTGCGACTACTGCAACTACGGCGTTTACTGCGACCACGGCAACTACTGCGACTACTGCGACTACTGCGACTATTGCGACTACTGCGAATACTGCGACTACTGCGACTACTGCCACTACTGCGACTACTGCGACTACGGCGACTAGTGCGACTACTGCGACTACTGCGACTACTGCGACTACTGTGACTACGGCGACTACTGCGACTACTGCGACTACTGCGACTACTGCGACTACTGCGACTACGGCGACTACGGCGACTACTTCGACTACTGCGACTACTGCGACTACTGCGACTACTGCGACTACTGCGTCTACTGCGACTACTGCGACTACTGCGACTACTGCGACTACTGCGACTACTGCAACTACTGCGACTACGGCGTTTACTGCGACCACGGCGACTACTGCGACTACTGCGACTACTGCGACTACTGCGACTACTGCGACCACTGCGACTACTGCGACTACTGCGACTACTGCGACTACTGCGACTACTGCGACTACTGCGACTACTGCGACTACTGCGACTACTGCGACTACTGCTACTACTGCGACTATGCGACTACTGCGACTACGGCGACTACTGCGACTACTGCGACTACTGCGACTACTGCGACTACGGCGTTTACTGCGACCACGGCTACTACTGCGACTACTGCGACTACTGCGACTACTGCGACCACTGCGACTACTGCGACTACTGCGACTATTGCGACTACTGCGACTACTGCGAATACTGCGACTACTGCTACTACTGCGACTACTGCAACTACGGCGTTTACTGCGACCACGGCAACTACTGCGACTACTGTGACTACTGCGACTATTGCGACTACTGCGAATACTGCGACTACTGCGACTACTGCCACTACTGCGATTACGGCGACTACTGCGACTACGGCGACTACTGCGACTACTGCGACTACTGCGACTACTGCGACTACTGCGACTACTGTGACTACGGCGACTACTGCGACTACTGCGACTACTGCGACTACTGCGACTACTGCGACTTCGGCGACTACGGCGACTACTTCGACTACTGCGACTACTGCGACTACTGCGACTACTGCGAGTACTGCGACTACTGCGACTACTGCGACTACTGCGACTACTGCGACTACTGCGACTACTGCGACTACTGCTACTAGTGCGACTACTGCGACTACTGCGACTACTGCGACTACTGCGACTACTGCGACTACTGCGACTACTGCTACTACTGCGACTACTGCGACTACTGCGACTACTGCGACTACTGCGACTACTGCGACTACTGCGACTACTGCGACTACTGCGACTACTGCGACTACGGCGTTTACTGCGACCACGGCGACTACTGCGACCACGGCGACTACTGCGACTACTGCGACTACTGCGACTACTGCGACTACTGCGAATAGTGCGACTACTGCGACTACTGCGACTACGGCGACTACTGCGACTACTGCGACTACTGCGACTATTGCGACTACTGCGATTACTGCGACTACTGCGACTACTGCGACTACTGCGACTACTGCGACTACTGCGTCTACTGCGACTACTGCGACTACTGCGACTACTGCGACTACTGCGACTACTGCGACTACTACTACTACTGCGACTACTGCGACTACTGCGACTACTGCGTCTACTGCGACTACTGCGACTACGGAGTTTACTGCGACCACGGCGACTACTGCGACTACTGCGACTACTGCGACTACTGCGACTACTGCGACTACTGCGACTACTGCGACTACTGCGACCACTGCGACTACTGCGACTACTGCGACTACTGCGACTACTGCGACTACTGCGACTACTGCGACTACTGCAACTACTGCGACTACTGCGACTACTGCGACAACTGCGACTACTGCGACTCCTGCGACTACTGCGACTACTGCGAATACTGCGACTACTGCTACTAATACGACTACTGGGACTACTGCGACTACTGCGAGTACTGCGACTACTGCGACTACTGCGACTACTGCGACTACTGCGTCTACTGCGACTACTGCGACTACTGCGAGTACTGCGACTACTGCGACTACTGCGACAACTGCGACTACTGCGACCAGTGCGACTACTGCGACTACTGCGACTACTGCGACTACGGCGACTACTGCGACTACTGCGACTACTGCGACTACTGCGACTACTGCGACTACTGCGACTACTGCGACTACTGCGATTACTGCGACTACTGCGACTACTGCGACTACTGCGTCTACTGCGACTACTGCGACTACTGCGATTACTGCGACTACTGCGACTACTGCGACTACTGCGACTACTGCGACTACTGCGACTACTGCGACTACTGCGACTACTGCGTCTACTGCGACTACTGCGACTACTGCGACTACTGCGACTACTGCGACTACTGCGACTACGGCGTTTACTGCCACCACGGCGACTACTGCGACCACGGCGACTACTGCGACTATTGCGACTACTGCGACTACTGCGACTACTGCGAATTGTGCGACTACTGCGACTACTGCGACTACGGCGACTACTGCGACTACTGCGACTACTGCGACTATTGCGACTACTGCGATTACTGCGACTACTGCGACTACTGCGACTACTGCGACTACTGCGACTACTGCGTCTACTGCGACTACTGCGACTACTGCGACTACTGCGACTACTGCGACTACTACTACTACTGCGACTACTGCGACTACTGCGACTACTGCGACTACTGCGTCTACTGCGACTACTGCGACTACGGCGTTTACTGCGACCACGGCGACTACTGCGACTACTGCGACTACTGCGACTACTGCGACTGCTGCGACTACTGCGACCACTGCGACAACTGCGACTACTGCGACTACTGCGACTACTGCGACTACTGCGACTACTGCGACTACTGCGACTACTGCAACTACTGCGACTACTGCGACTACTGCGACAACTGCGACTACTGCGACTACTGCGACTACTGCGACTACTGCGAATACTGCGACTACTGCTACTAATACGACTACTGCGACTACTGCGACTACTGCGACTACTGCGAGTACTGCGACTACTGCGACTACTGCGACTACTGCGACTACTGCGTCTACTGCGACTACTGCGACTACTGCGAATACTGCGACTACTGCGACTACTGCGACAACTGCGACTACTGCGACCAGTGCGACTACTGCGACTACTGCGACTACTGCGACTACGGCGACTACTGCGACTACTGCGACTACTGCGACTACTGCGACTACTGCGACTACTGCGACTAATGCGATTACTGCGACTACTGCGACTACTGCGACTACTGCGTCTACTGCGACTACTGCGACTACTGCGATTACTGCGACTACTGCGACTACTGCGACTACTGCGACTACTGCTACTACTGCGACTACTGCGACTACTGCGACTACTGCGACTACTGCGACTACTGCGACTACTGCGACTACTGCGACTACTGCTACTACTGCGACTACTGCCACTACGGCGTTTACTGCGACCACGGCAACTACTGCGACTACTGCGACTACTGCGACTATTGCGACTACTGCGAATACTGCGACTACTGCGACTACTGCCACTACTGCGATTACGGCGACTACTGCGACTACGGCGACTACTGCGACTACTGCGACTACTGCGACTACTGCGACTACTGCGACTACTGTGACTACGGCGACTACTGCGACTACTGCGACTACTGCGACTACTGCGACTACTGCGACTACGGCGAATACGGCGACTACTTCGACTACTGCGACTACTGCGACTACTGCGAGTACTGCGACTACTGCGACTACTGCGACTACTGCGACTACTGCGATTACTGCGACTACTGCGACTACTGCGACTACTGCTACTAGTGCGACTACTGCGACTACTGCGACTACTGCGACTACTGCGACTACTGCGACTACTGCGACTACTGCGACTACTGCGTCAACTGCGACTACTGCGACTACTGCGACTACTGCGACTATTGCGACTACTGCGAATAGTGCGACTACTGCGACTACTGCGACTACTGCGACTACGGCGACTACTGCGACTACTGCGACTACTGCGACTACTGCGACTACTGCGATTACTGCGACCACTGCGACTACTGCGACTACTGCGACTACTGCGTCTACTGCGACTACTGCGACTACTGCGACTACTGCGACTACTGCGACTACTGCGACTACTGCTACTACTGCGACTACTGCGACGACTGCGACTACTGCGACTACTGCGTCTACTGCGAATACTGCGACTACTGCGACTACTGCGACTACTGCGACTACTGCGACTACGGCGTTTACTGCGACCACGGCGACTACTGCGACTACTGCGACTACTGCGACTACTGCGACTACTGCGACCACTGCGACTACTGCGACTACTGCGACTACTGCGACTACTGCGACTACTGCGACTACTGCTACTACTGCGACTACTGCAACTACGGCGTTTACTGCGACCACGGCAACTACTGCGACTACTGCGACTACTGCGACTATTGCGACTACTGCGAATACTGCGACTACTGCGACTACTGCCACTACTGCGACTACTGCGACTACGGCGACTACTGCGACTACTGCGACTACTGCGACTACTGCGACTACTGTGACTACGGCGACTACTGCGACTACTGCGACTACTGCGACTACTGCGACTACTGCGACTACGGCGACTACGGCGACTACTTCGACTACTGCGACTACTGCGACTACTGCGACTACTGCGACTACTGCGTCTACTGCGACTACTGCGACTACTGCGACTACTGCGACTACTGCGACTACTGCGACTACTGCGACTACGGCGTTTACTGCGACCACGGCGACTACTGCGACTACTGCGACTACTGCGACTACTGCGACTACTGCGACCACTGCGACTACTGCGACTACTGCGACTACTGCGACTACTGCGACTACTGCGACTACTGCGACTACTGCGACTACTGCGACTACTGCGACTACTGCTACTACTGCGACTACTGCGACTACTGCGACTACGGCGACTACTGCGACTACTGCGACTACTGCGACTACTGCGACTACTGCGACTACGGCGTTTACTGCGACCACGGCTACTACTGCGACTACTGCGACTACTGCGACTACTGCGACCACTGCGACTACTGCGACTACTGCGACTATTGCGACTACTGCGACTACTGCGAATACTGCGACTACTGCTACTACTGCGACTACTGCAACTACGGCGTTTACTGCGACCACGGCAACTACAGCGACTACTGTGACTACTGCGACTATTGCGACTACTGCGAATACTGCGACTACTGCGACTTCTGCCACTACTGCGATTACGGCGACTACTGCGACTACGGCGACTACTGCGACTACTGCGACTACTGCGACTACTGCGACTACTGCGACTACTGTGACTACGGCGACTACTGCGACTACTGCGACTACTGCGACTACTGCGACTACTGCGACTTCGGCGACTACGGCGACTACTTCGACTACTGCGACTACTGCGACTACTGCGACTACTGCGAGTACTGCGACTACTGCGACTACTGCGACTACTGCGACTACGGCGACTACTGCGACTACTGCGACTACTGCGACTACTGCGACTACTGCGACTACTGCGACTACTGCGACTACTGCGATTACTGCGACTACTGCGACTACTGCGACTACTGCGTCTACTGCGACTACTGCGACTACTGCGATTACTGCGACTACTGCGACTACTGCGACTACTGCGCCTACTGCGACTACTGCGACTACTGCGACTACTGCGACTACTGCGACCACTGCGACTACTGCGACTACTGCGACTATTGCGACTACTGCGACTACTGCGAATACTGCGACTACTGCTACTACTGCGACTACTGCAACTACGGCGTTTACTGCGACCACGGCAACTACTGCGACTACTGCGACTACTGCGACTATTGCGACTACTGCGAATACTGCGACTACTGCGACTACTTCCACTACTGCGATTACGGGGACTACTGCGACTACGGCGACTACTGCGACTACTGCGACTACTGCGACTACTGCGACTACTGCGACTACTGTGATTACGGCGACTACTGCGACTACTGCGACTACTGCGACTACTGCGACTACTGCGACTACGGCGACTACGGCGACTACTTCGACTACTGCGACTACTGCGACTACTGCGACTACTGCGAGTACTGCGACTACTGCGACTACTGCGACTACTGCGACTACTGCGACTACTGCGACTACTGCGACTACTGCGACTACTGCGACTACTGCTACTAGTGCGACTACTGCGACTACTGCGACTACTGCGACTACTGCGACTACTGCGACTACTGCGACTAATGCGTCAACTGCGACTACTGCGACTACTGCGACTACTGCGACTACTGCGACTACTGCGACTACTGCGAATAGTGCGACTACTGCGACTACTGCGACTACTGCGACTACGGCGACTACTGCGACTACTGCGACTACTGCGACTACTGCGACTACTGCGACTACTGCGACTACTGCGACTACTGCGTCTACTGCGACTACTGCGACTACTGCGACTACTGCGACTACTGCGACTACTGCTACTACTGCGACTACTGCGACTACTGCGACTACTGCGACTACTGCGTCTACTGCGACTACTGCGACTACTGCGACTACTGCGACTACTGCGACTACAGCGACTACTGCGACTACGGCCTTTACTGCGACCACGGCGACTACTGCGACTACTGCGACTACTGCGACTACTGCGAATACTGCGACCACTGCGACTACTGCGACTACTGCGACTACTGCGACTACTGCGACTACTGCGATTACTGCGACTACTGCGACTACTGCGACTACTGCGACTACTGCGACTACTGCGACTACGGCGTTTACTGCGACCACGGCGACTACTGCGACTACTGCGACTACTGCGACTACTGCGACCACTGCGACTATTGCGACTACTGCGACTACTGCGACTACTGGGACTACTGCGACTACTGCGACTACTGCGACTACGGCGACTACGGCGACTACTGCGACTACTGCGACTACTGCGACTACTGCGACTACTGCGATTACTGCGACTACTGCGACTACTGCGACTACTGCGACTACTGCGATTACTGCGACTACTGCGACTACTGCGACTACTGCGACTACTGCGACTACTGCGACTACTGCGACTACTGCGTCTACTGTGTCTACTGCGACTACTGCGACTACTGCGACTACTGCGACTACTGCGACTACTGCGTCTACTGCGACTACTGCGACTACTGCGACAACTGCGACTACTGCGGCTACTGCGACTACTGCGTCTACTGCGACTACTGCGACTACTGCGACTACTGCGTCTACTGCGACTACTGCGACTACTGCGAATACTGCGACTACTGCGACTACTGCGACTACTGCGACTACTGCGACTACTGCGACTACTGCGACTACTGCGTATACTGCGACTACTGCGACTACTTCGAATACTGCGACTACTGCTACTACTGCGACTACTGCAACTACGGCGTTTACTGCGACCACGGCAACTACTGCGACTACTGCGACAACTGCGACTATTGCGACTACTGCGAATACTGCGACTACTGCGACTACTGCCACTACTGCGATTACGGAGACTACTGCGACTACGGCGACTACTGCGACTACTGCGACTACTGCGACTACTGCGACTACTGCGACTACTGCGACTACTGCGACTACTGTGACTACTGCGACTACTGCGACTACTGCGACTACTGCGACTACTGCGACTACTGCGACTACTGCGACTACTGCGACTACTGCGTCTACTGCGTCTACTGCGACTACTGCGACTACTGCGACTACGGCGTTTACTGCTACTACGGCGACTACTGCGACTACTGCGACTACTGCGTCTACGGCGACTACGGCGACTACTTCGACTACTGCGACTACTGCGACTACTGCGACTACTGCGAGTACTGCGACTACTGCGACTACTGCGACTACTGCGACTACTGCGACTACTGCGACTACTGCTACTAGTGCGACTACTGCGACTACTGCGACTACTGCGACTACTGCGACTACTGCGACTACTGCGACTACTGCGTCAACTGCGACTACTGCGACTACTGCGACTACTGCGACTACTGCGACTACTGCGACTACTGCGAATAGTGCGACTACTGCGACTACTGCGACTACTGCGACTACGGCGACTACTGCGACTACTGCGACTACTGCGACTACTGCGATTACTGCGACTACTGCGACTACTGCGACTACTGCGACTACTGCGACTACTGCGACTACTGCGTCTACTGCGACTACTGCGACTACTGCGACTACTGCGACTACTGCGACTACTGCTACTACTGCGACTACTGCGACTACTGCGACTACTGCGACTCCTGCGACTACTGCGTCTACTGCGACTACTGTGACTACTGCGAATACTGCGACTAGTGCGACTACAGCGACTACTGCGACTACGGCGTTCACTGCGACCACGGCGACTACTGCGACTACTGCGACTACTGCGACTACTGCGAATACTGCGACCACTGCGACTACTGCGACTACTGCGACTACTGCGACTACTGCGACTACTGCGATTACTGCGACTACTGCGACTACTGCGAATACTGCGACTACTGCGACTACTGCGACTACTGCGACTACGGCGTTTACTGCGACCACGGCGACTACTGCGACTAATGCGACTACTGCGACTACTGCGATTACTGCGACTACTGCGACTACTGCGACTACTGCGACTACTGCGATTACTGCGACTACTGCGACTACTGCGACTACTGCGACTACTGCGACTACTGCGACTACTGCGTCTACTGCGTCTACTGCGACTACTGCGACTACTGCGACTACGTCGTTTACTGCTACTACGGCGACTACTGCGACTAATGCGCCTAAGGCGACTACTGCGACTACGGCGACTACGGCGACTACTGCGACTACTGCGACTACTGCGACTACTGCGACTACTGCGACTACTGCTACTACTGCGACTACTGCGACTACTGCGACTACTGCGACTACTGCGACTACTGCGACTACTGGGACTACTGCGACTACTGCGACTACAGCGACTACTGCGACTACTGCGACTACTGCGACTACTGGGACTACTGCGACTACTGCGACTACTGCGACTACTGCGACTACTGCGACTACTGCGACTACGGCGTTTACTGCGATCACGGCGACTACTGCGACTACTGCGACTACTGCGACTACTGCGACTACGGCGTTTACTGCGACCACGGCGACTACTGCGACTACTGCGACTACTGCGACTACTGCGACCACTGCGACTACTGCGACTACTGCGACTACTGCGACTACTGCGACTACTGCGACTACTGCGACTACTGCGACTACTGCGACTACGGCGACTACGGCGACTACTGCGACTACTGCGACTACTGCGACTACTGCGACTACTGCGATTACTGCGACTACTGCGACTACTGCGACTACTGCGACTACTGCGATTACTGCGACTACTGCGACTACTGCGACTACTGCGACTACTGCGACTACTGCGTCTACTGCGACTACTGCGACTACTGCGACAACTGCGACTACTACGGCTACTGCGTCTACTGCGACTACTGCGACTACTGCGACTACTGCTACTACTGCGACTACTGCGACTACTGCGACTACTGCGACTACTGCGACTACTGCGTCTACTGCGACTACTGCGACTACTGCGACTACTGCGACTACTGCGACTACGGCGTTTACTGCGACCACGGCGACTACTGCGACTACTGCGACTACTGCGACTACTGCGACTACTGCGACCACTGCGACTACTGCGACTACTGCGACTACTGCGACTACTGCGACTACTGCGACTACTGCGACTACTGCGACTACTGCGACTACGGCGACTACGGCGACTACTGCGACTACTGCGACTACTGCGACTACTGCGACTACTGCGATTACTGCGACTACTGCGACTACTGCGACTACTGCGACTACTGCGATTACTGCGACTACTGCGACTACTTCGACTACTGCGACTACTGCGACTACTGCGTCTACTGCGACTACTGCGACTACTGCGACAACTGCGACTACTACGGCTACTGCGTCTACTGCGACTACTGCGACTACTGCGACTACTGCTACTACTGCGACTACTGCGACTACTGCGACTACTGCGACTACTGCGACTACTGCGTCTACTGCGACTACTGCGACTACTGCGACTACTGCGACTACTGCGACTACTGCGACTACTGCGACTACGGCGTTTACTGCGACCACGGCGACTACTGCGACTACTGCGACTACTGCGACTACTGCGACCACTGCGACTACTGCGACTACTGCGACTACTGCGACCTCTGCGACTACTGCGACTACTGCGACTACTGCGACTACGGCGACTACTGCTACTACTGCGACTACTGCGACTACTGCGACTACGGCGACTACTGCGACTACTGCGACTACTGCGACTACTGCGACTACGGCGTTTACTGCGACCACGGCGACTACTGCGACTACTGCGACTACTGCGACTACTGCGACTACTGCGACCACTGCGACTACTGCGACTACTGCGACTATTGCGACTACTGCGACTACTGCGAATACTGCGACTACTGCTACTACTGCGACTACTGCAACTACGGCGTTTACTGCGACCACGGAACTACTGCGACTACTGCGACTACTGCGACTATTGCGACTACTGCGAACACTGCGACTACTGCGACTACTGCCACTACTGCGATTACGGCGACTACTGCGACTACGGCGACTACTGCGACTACTGCGACTACTGCGACTACTGCGACTACTGCGACTACTGTGACTACGGCGACTACTGCGACTACTGCGACTACTGCGACTACTGCGACTACTGCGACTACGGCGACTACGGCGACTACTTCGACTACTGCGACTACTGCGACTAATGCGACTACTGCGAGTACTGCGACTACTGCGACTACTGCGACTACTGCGACTACTTCGACTACTGCTACTAGTGCGACTACTTCGACTACTGCGACTACTGCGACTACTGCGACTACTGCGACTACTGCGACTACTGCGACTACTGCGTCAACTGCGACTACTGCGACTACTGCGACTACTGCGACTACTGCGACTACTGCGACTACTGCGAATAGGGCGACTACTGCGACTACTGCGACTACTGCGACTACGGCGACTACTGCGACTACTGCGACTACTGCGACTACTGCGACTACTGCGATTACTGCGACTACTGCGACTACTGCGACTACTGCGACTACTGCGTCTACTGCGACTACTGCGACTACTGCGACTACTGCGACTACTGCGACTACTGCTACTACTGCGACTACTGCGACTACTGCGACTACTGCGACTACTGCGACTACTGCGTCTACTGCGACTACTGCGACTACTGCGACTACTGCGACTACTGCGACTACTGCGACTACTGCGACTACGGCGTTTTACTGCGACCACGGCGACTACTGCGACTACTGCGACTACTGCGAATACTGCGACCACTGCGACTACTGCGGACTACTGCGACTACTGCGACTACTGCGACTACTGCGATTACTGCGACTACTGCGACTACTGCGACTACTGCGACTACTGCGACTACTGCGACTACGGCGTTTACTGCGACCACGGCGACTACTGCGACTACTGCGACTACTGCGACTACTGCGACTACTGCGACCACTGCGACTACTGCGACTACTGCGACTACTGCGACTACTGCGACTACTGCGACTACTGCGACTACGGCGACTACGGCGACTACTGCGACTATTGCGACTACTGCGACTACTGCGATTACTGCGACTACTGCGACTACTGCGACTACTGCGACTACTGCGATTACTGCGACTACTGCGACTACTGCGACTACTGCGACTACTGCGACTACTGCGACTACTGCGACTACGCGTTTACTGCGACCACGGCGACTACTGCGACTAATGCGACTACTGCGACTACTGCGATTACTGCGACTACTGCGACTACTGCGACTACTGCGACTACTGCGATTACTGCGACTACTGCGACTACTGCGACTACTGCGACTACTGCGACTACTGCGACTACTGCGTCTACTGCGTCTACTGCGGACTACTGCGACTACTGCGACTACGGCGTTTACTGCTACTACGGGCGACTACTGCGACTAATGCGCCTAAGGCGACTACTGCGACTACGGCGACTACGGCGACTACTGCGACTACTGCGACTACTGCGACTACTGCGACTACTGCGACTACTGCTACTACTGCGACTACTGCGACTACTGCGACTACTGCGACTACTGCGACTACTGCGACTACTGGGACTACTGCGACTACTGCGACTACAGCGACTACTGCGACTACTGCGACTACTGCGACTACTGGGACTACTGCGACTACTGCGACTACTGCGACTACTGCGACTACTGCGACTACTGCGACTACTGCGACTACGGCGTTTACTGCGATCACGGCGACTACTGCGACTACTGCGACTACTGCGACTACTGCGACTACGGCGTTTACTGCGACCACGGCGACTACTGCGACTACTGCGACTACTGCGACTACTGCGACCACTGCGACTACTGCGACTACTGCGACTACTGCGACTACTGCGACTACTGCGACTACTGCGACTACTGCGACTACGGCGACTACGGCGACTACTGCGACTACTGCGACTACTGCGACTACTGCGACTACTGCGATTACTGCGACTACTGCGACTACTGCGAACTACTGCGACTACTGCGATTACTGCGACTACTGCGACTACTGCGACTACTGCGACTACTGCGACTACTGCGTCTACTGCGACTACTGCGACTACTGGCGACAACTGCGACTACTACGGCTACTGCGTCTACTGCGACTACTGCGACTACTGCGACTACTGCTACTACTGCGACTACTGCGACTACTGCGACTACTGCGACTACTGCGACTACTGCGTCTACTGCGACTACTGCGACTACTGCGACTACTGCGACTACTGCGACTACTGCGACTACTGCGACTACGGCGTTTACTGCGACCACGGCGACTACTGCGACTACTGCGACTACTGCGACTACTGCGACTACTGCGACCACTGCGACTACTGCGACTACTGCGACTACTGCGACTACTGCGACTACTGCGGACTACTGCGACTACTGCGACTACGGCGACTACTGCTACCTACTGCGACTACTGCGACTACTGCGACTACGGCGACTACTGCGACCTACTGCGAACTACTGCGACTACTGCGACTACGGCGTTTACTGCGACCACGGCGACTACTGCGACTACTGCGACTACTGCGACTACTGCGACTACTGCGACCACTGCGACTACTGCGACTACTTGCGACTATTGCGACTACTGCGACTACTGCGAATACTGCGACTACTGCTACTACTGCGACTACTGCAACTACGGCGTTTACTGCGACCACGGAACTACTGCGACTACTGCGACTACTGCGACTATTGCGACTACTGCGAATAATGCGACTACTGCGACTACTGCCACTACTGCGATTACGGCGACTACTGCGACTACGGCGACTACTGCGACTACTGCGACTACTGCGACTGACTGCGACTACTGCGACTACTGTGACTACGGCGACTACTGCGACTACTGCGACTACTGCGACTACTGCGACTACTGCGACTACGGCGACTACGGCCGACTACTTCGACTACTGCGACTACTGCGACTAATGCGACTACTGCGAGTAACTGCGACTACTGCGACTACTGCGACTACTGCGACTACTGCGACTACTGCTACTAGTGCGACTACTTCGACTACTGCGACTACTGCGACTACTGCGGACTACTGCGACTACTGCGACTACTGCGACTACTGCGTCAACTGCGACTACTGCGACTACTGCGACTACTGCGACTACTGCGACTACTGCGACTACTGCGAATAGGGCGACTACTGCGACTACTGCGGCTACTGCGACTACGGCGACTACTGCGACTACTGCGACAACTGCGACTACTGCGACTACTGCGATTACTGCGGACTACTGCGACTACTGCGACTACTGCGACTACTGCGTCTACTGCGACTACTGCGACTACTGCGACTACTGCGACTACTGCGACTACTGCTACTACTGCGACTACTGGCGACTACTGCGACTACTGCGACTACTGCGACTACTGCGTCTACTGCGACTACTGCGACTACTGCGACTACTGCGACTACTGCGACTACTGCGACTACTGCGACTACGGCGTTTACTGCGACCCACGGCGACTACTGCGACTACTGCGACTACTGCGACTACTGCGAATACTGCGACCACTGCGGACTACTGCGACTACTGCGACTACTCGCGGACTACTGCGACTACTGCGATTACTGCGACTACTGCGACTACTGCGACTACTGCGACTACTGCGACTACTGCGACTACGGCGTTTACTGCGACCACGGCGACTACTGCGACTACTGCGACTACTGCGACTACTGCGACTACTGCGACCACTGCCGACTACTGCGACTACTGCGACTACTGCGACTACTGCGACTACTGCGACTACTGCGACTACGGCGACTACGGCGACTACTGCGACTATTGCGACTACTGCGACTACTGCGATTACTGCGACTACTGCGACTACTGCGACTACTGCGACGTACTGCGATTACTGCGACTACTGCGACTACTGCGACTACTGCGACTACTGCGACTACTGCGACTACTGCGACTACTTGCGTCTACTGCGTCTACTGCGACTACTGCGACTACTGCGACTACTGCGACTACTGCGACTACTGCGACTACTGCGACTACTGCGACTACTGCGACTACTGCGACTACTGCGACTACTGCGACTACTGCGACTACTGCGTATACTGCGGACTACTGCGACTACTGCGACTACTGCGACTACTGCGACTACGGCGTTTTACTGCTACTACGGCGACTACTGCGACTAATGCGCCTACGGCGACTACTGCGACTACGGCGACTACGGCGACTACTGCGACGACTGCGACTACTGCGACTACTGCGAATTGTGCGACTACTGCGACTACTGCGACTACTGCGACTACTGCGACTACTGCGTCTACTGCGACTACTGCGACTACTGCGAACTACTGCGACTACTGCGACTACTGCGACTAACTACTACTACTGCCGACTACTGCGACTACTGCGACTACTGCGACTACTGCGTCTACTGCGACTACTGCGACTACGGCGTTTACTGCGACCACGGCGACTACTGCGACTACTGCGACTACTGCGACTACTGCGTCTGCTGCGACTACTGCGACCACTGCGACAACTGCGACTACTGCGACTACTGCGACTACTGCGACTACTGCGACTACTGCGACTACTGCGACTACTGCAACTACTGCGACTACTGCGACTACTGCGACAACTGCGACTACTGCGACTACTGCGACTACTGCGACTACTGCGAAATACTGCGACTACTGCGACTACTGCGACAACTGCGACTACTGCGGACCAGTGCGACTACTGCGACTACTGCGACTACTGCGACTACGGCGACTACTGCGACTACTGCGACTACTGCGACTACTGCGACTACTGCGACTACTGCGACTACTGCGACTACTGCGATTACTGCGACAACTGCGACTACTGCGACTACTGCGTCTACTGCGACTACTGCGACTACTGCGATTACTGCGACTACTGCGACTACTGCGACTACTGCGACTACTGCGACTACTGCGACTACTGCGACTACTGCGACCTACTGCGTCTACTGCGACTACTGCGACTACTGCGACTACTGCGACTACTGCGACTACTGCGACTACGGCGTTTACTGCGACCACGGCGACTACTGCGACCACGGCGACTACTGCGACTATTGCGACTACTGCGACTACTGCGACTACTGCGAATTGTGCGACTACTGCGACTACTGCGACTACGGCGACTACTGCGACTACTGCGACTACTGCGACTATTGCGACTACTGCGATTACTGCGACTACTGGCGACTACTGCGACTACTGCGACTACTGCGACTACTGCGTCTACTGCGACTACTGCGACTACTGCGACTACTGCGACTACTGCGGACTACTACTACTACTGCGACTACTGCGACTACTGCGACTACTGCGACTACTGCGTCTACTGCGACTACTGCGACTACGGCGTTTTACTGCGACCACGGCGACTACTGCGACTACTGCGACTACTGCGACTACTGCGACTGCTGCGACTACTGCGACCACTGCGACCAACTGCGACTACTGCGACTACTGCGACTACTGCGACTACTGCGACTACTGCGACTACTGCAACTACTGCGACTACTGCGACTACTGCGACAACTGCGACTACTGCGACTACTGCGACTACTGCGACTACTGCGAATACTGCGACTACTGCTACTAATACGACTACTGCGACTACTGCGACTACTGCGAGTACTGCGACTACTGCGACTACTGCGACTACTGCGACTACTGCGTCTACTGCGACTACTGCGACTACTGCGACTACTGCGACTACTGCGACTACTGCGACTACTGCAACTACTGCGACTACTGCGACTACTGCGACTACTGCGACTACTGCGACTACTGCTACTACTGCGACTACTGCCACTACGGCGTTTACTGCGACCACGGCAACTACTGCGACTACTGCCGACTACTGCGACTATTGCGACTACTGCGAATACTGCCGACTACTGCGACTACTGCCACTACTGCGATTACGGCGACTACTGCGACTACGGCGACTACTGCGACTACTGCGACTACTGCGACTACTGCGACTACTGCGACTACTGTGACTACGGCGACTATGCGACTACTGCGACTACTGCGACTACTCTGCGACCCACTGCGACTACGGCGAATACGGCGACTACTTTCGACTACTGCGACTACTGCGACTAAGTACTGCGACTACTGCGACTACTGCGACTACTGCGACTACTGCGATTACTGCGACTACTGCGACTACTGCGACTACTGCTACTAGTGCGACTACTGCGACTACTGCGACTACTGCGACTACTGCGACTACTGCGACTACTGCGACTACTGCGACTACTGCGTCAACTGCGACTACTGCGACTACTGCGACTACTGCGACTATTGCGACTACTGCGAATAGTGCGACTACTGCGACTACTGCGACTACTGCGACTACGGCGACTACTGCGACTACTGCGACTACTGCGACTACTGCGACTACTGCGATTACTGCGACCACTGCGACTACTGCGACTACTGCGACTACTGCGTCTACTGCGACTACTGCGACTACTGCGACTACTGCGACTACTGCGACTACTGCGACTACTGCTACTACTGCGACTACTGCGACGACTGCGACTACTGCGACTACTGCGTCTACTGCGAATACTGCGACTACTGCGACTACTGCGACTACTGCGACTACGGCGTTTACTGCGACCACGGCGACTACTGCGACTACTGCGACTACTGCGACTACTGCGACTACTGCGACCACTGCGACTACTGCGACTACTGCGACTACTGCGACTACTGCGACTACTGCGACTACTGCTACTACTGCGACTACTGCATCTACGGCGTTTACTGCGACCACGGCAACTACTGCGACTACTGCGACTACTGCGACTATTGCGACTACTGCGAATACTGCGACTACTGCGACTACTGCCACTACTGCGACTACTGCGACTACGGCGACTACTGCGACTACTGCGACTACTGCGACTACTGCGACTACTGTGACTACGGCGACTACTGCGACTACTGCGACTACTGCGACTACTGCGACTACTGCGACTACGGCGACTACGGCGACTACTTCGACTACTGCGACTACTGCGACTACTGCGACTACTTCGACTACTGCGTCTACTGCGACTACTGCGACTACTGCGACTACTGCGACTACTGCGACTACTGCGACTACTGCGACTACGGCGTTTACTGCGACCACGGCGACTACTGCGACTACTGCGACTACTGCGACTACTGCGACTACTGCGACCACTGCGACTACTGCGACTACTGCGACTACTGCGACTACTGCGACTACTGCGACTACTGCGACTACTGCGACTACTGCGACTACTGCGACTACTGCTACTACTGCGACTACTGCGACTACTGCGACTACGGCGACTACTGCGACTACTGCGACTACTGCGACTACTGCGACTACGGCGTTTACTGCGACCACGGCTACTACTGCGACTACTGCGACTACTGCGACTACTGCGACCACTGCGACTACTGCGACTACTGCGACTATTGCGACTACTGCGACTACTGCGAATACTGCGACTACTGCTACTACTGCGACTACTGCAACTACGGCGTTTACTGCGACCACGGCAACTACTGCGACTACTGTGACTACTGCGACTATTGCGACTACTGCGAATACTGCGACTACTGCGACTTCTGCCACTACTGCGATTACGGCGACTACTGCGACTACGGCGACTACTGCGACTACTGCGACTACTGCGACTACTGCGACTACTGCGACTACTGTGACTACGGCGACTACTGCGACTACTGCGACTACTGCGACTACTGCGACTACTGCGACTTCGGCGACTACGGCGACTACTTCGACTACTGCGACTACTGCGACTACTGCGACTACTGCGAGTACTGCGACTACTGCGACTACTGCGACTACTGCGACTACGGCGACTACTGCGACTACTGCGACTACTGCGACTACTGCGACTACTGCGACTACTGCGACTACTGCGACTACTGCGATTACTGCGACTACTGCGACTACTGCGACTACTGCGTCTACTGCGACTACTGCGACTACTGCGATTACTGCGACTACTGCGACTACTGCGACTACTGCGACTACTGCGACTACTGCGACTACTGCGACTACTGCGACTACTGCGACCACTGCGACTACTGCGACTACTGCGACTATTGCGACTACTGCGACTACTGCGAATACTGCGACTACTGCTACTACTGCGACTACTGCAACTACGGCGTTTACTGCGACCACGGCAACTACTGCGACTACTGCGACTACTGCGACTATTGCGACTACTGCGAATACTGCGACTACTGCGACTACTTCCACTACTGCGATTACGGCGACTACTGCGACTACGGCGACTACTGCGACTACTGCGACTACTGCGACTACTGCGACTACTGCGACTACTGTGATTACGGCGACTACTGCGACTACTGCGACTACTGCGACTACTGCGACTACTGCGACTACGGCGACTACGGCGACTACTTCGACTACTGCGACTACTGCGACTACTGCGACTACTGCGAGTACTGCGACTACTGCGACTACTGCGACTACTGCGACTACTGCGACTACTGCGACTACTGCGACTACTGCGACTACTGCGACTACTGCTACTAGTGCGACTACTGCGACTACTGCGACTACTGCGACTACTGCGACTACTGCGACTACTGCGACTAATGCGTCAACTGCGACTACTGCGACTACTGCGACTACTGCGACTACTGCGACTACTGCGACTACTGCGACTACTGCGACTACTGCGACTAGTGCGACTACTGCGACTACTGCGACTACTGCGACTACGGCGACTACTGCGACTACTGCGACTACTGCGACTACTGCGACTACTGCGACTACTGCGACTACTGCGACTACTGCGACTACTGCGTCTACTGCGACTACTGCGACTACTGCGACTACTGCGACTACTGCGACTACTGCTACTACTGCGACTACTGCGACTACTGCGACTACTGCGACTACTGCGTCTACTGCGACTACTGCGACTACTGCGACTACTGCGACTACTGCGACTACAGCGACTACTGCGACTACGGCCTTTACTGCGACCACGGCGACTACTGCGACTATTGCGACTACTGCGACTACTGCGACTACTGGGACTACTGCGACTACTGCGACTACTGCGACTACGGCGACTACGGCGACTACTGCGACTACTGCGACTACTGCGACTACTGCGACTACTGCGATTACTGCGACTACTGCGACTACTGCGACTACTGCGACTACTGCGATTACTGCGACTACTGCGACTACTGCGACTACTGCGACTACTGCGACTACTGCGACTACTGCGACTACTGCGACTACTGCGTCTACTGTGTCTACTGCGACTACTGCGACTACTGCGACTACTGCGACTACTGCGACTACTGCGTCTACTGCGACTACTGCGACTACTGCGACAACTGCGACTACTGCGGCTACTGCGACTACTGCGTCTACTGCGACTACTGCGACTACTGCGACTACTGCGTCTACTGCGACTACTGCGACTACTGCGAATAGTGCGACTACTGCGACTACTGCGACTACTGCGACTACTGCGACTACTGCGACTACTGCGACTACTGCGTATACTGCGACTACTGCGACTACTTCGAATACTGCGACTACTGCTACTACTGCGACTACTGCAACTACGGCGTTTACTGCGACCACGGCAACTACTGCGACTACTGCGACAACTGCGACTATTGCGACTACTGCGAATACTGCGACTACTGCGACTACTGCCACTACTGCGATTACGGAGACTACTGCGACTACGGCGACTACTGCGACTACTGCGACTACTGCGACTACTGCGACTACTGCGACTACTGCGACTACTGTGACTACTGCGACTACTGCGACTACTGCGACTACTGCGACTACTGCGACTACTGCGACTACTGCGACTACTGCGTCTACTGCGTCTACTGCGACTACTGCGACTACTGCGACTACGGCGTTTACTGCTACTACGGCGACTACTGCGACTACTGCGACTACTGCGTCTACGGCGACTACGGCGACTACTTCGACTACTGCGACTACTGCGACTACTGCGACTACTGCGAGTACTGCGACTACTGCGACTACTGCGACTACTGCGACTACTGCGACTACTGCGACTACTGCTACTAGTGCGACTACTGCGACTACTGCGACTACTGCGACTACTGCGACTACTGCGACTACTGCGACTACTGCGTCAACTGCGACTACTGCGACTACTGCGACTACTGCGACTACTGCGACTACTGCGACTACTGCGAATAGTGCGACTACTGCGACTACTGCGACTACTGCGACTACGGCGACTACTGCGACTACTGCGACTACTGCGACTACTGCGATTACTGCGACTACTGCGACTACTGCGACTACTGCGACTACTGCGACTACTGCGACTACTGCGTCTACTGCGACTACTGCGACTACTGCGACTACTGCGACTACTGCGACTACTGCTACTACTGCGACTACTGCGACTACTGCGACTACTGCGACTCCTGCGACTACTGCGTCTACTGCGACTACTGTGACTACTGCGAATACTGCGACTAGTGCGACTACAGCGACTACTGCGACTACGGCGTTCACTGCGACCACGGCGACTACTGCGACTACTGCGACTACTGCGACTACTGCGAATACTGCGACCACTGCGACTACTGCGACTACTGCGACTACTGCGACTACTGCGACTACTGCGATTACTGCGACTACTGCGACTACTGCGAATACTGCGACTACTGCGACTACTGCGACTACTGCGACTACGGCGTTTACTGCGACCACGGCGACTACTGCGACTAATGCGACTACTGCGACTACTGCGATTACTGCGACTACTGCGACTACTGCGACTACTGCGACTACTGCGATTACTGCGACTACTGCGACTACTGCGACTACTGCGACTACTGCGACTACTGCGACTACTGCGTCTACTGCGTCTACTGCGACTACTGCGACTACTGCGACTACGCGTTTACTGCTACTACGGCGACTACTGCGACTAATGCGCCTAAGGCGACTACTGCGACTACGGCGACTACGGCGACTACTGCGACTACTGCGACTACTGCGACTACTGCGACTACTGCGACTACTGCTACTACTGCGACTACTGCGACTACTGCGACTACTGCGACTACTGCGACTACTGCGACTACTGGGACTACTGCGACTACTGCGACTACAGCGACTACTGCGACTACTGCGACTACTGCGACTACTGGGACTACTGCGACTACTGCGACTACTGCGACTACTGCGACTACTGCGACTACTGCGACTACTGCGACTACGGCGTTTACTGCGATCACGGCGACTACTGCGACTACTGCGACTACTGCGACTACTGCGACTACGGCGTTTACTGCGACCACGGCGACTACTGCGACTACTGCGACTACTGCGACTACTGCGACCACTGCGACTACTGCGACTACTGCGACTACTGCGACTACTGCGACTACTGCGACTACTGCGACTACTGCGACTACTGCGACTACGGCGACTACGGCGACTACTGCGACTACTGCGACTACTGCGACTACTGCGACTACTGCGATTACTGCGACTACTGCGACTACTGCGACTACTGCGACTACTGCGATTACTGCGACTACTGCGACTACTGCGACTACTGCGACTACTGCGACTACTGCGTCTACTGCGACTACTGCGACTACTGCGACAACTGCGACTACTACGGCTACTGCGTCTACTGCGACTACTGCGACTACTGCGACTACTGCTACTACTGCGACTACTGCGACTACTGCGACTACTGCGACTACTGCGTCTACTGCGACTACTGCGACTACTGCGACTACTGCGACTACTGCGACTACTGCGACTACTGCGACTACGGCGTTTACTGCGACCACGGCGACTACTGCGACTACTGCGACTACTGCGACTACTGCGACTACTGCGACCACTGCGACTACTGCGACTACTGCGACTACTGCGACTACTGCGACTACTGCGACTACTGCGACTACTGCGACTACGGCGACTACTGCTACTACTGCGACTACTGCGACTACTGCGACTACGGCGACTACTGCGACTACTGCGACTACTGCGACTACTGCGACTACGGCGTTTACTGCGACCACGGCGACTACTGCGACTACTGCGACTACTGCGACTACTGCGACCACTGCGACTACTGCGACTACTGCGACTATTGCGACTACTGCGACTACTGCGAATACTGCGACTACTGCTACTACTGCGACTACTGCAACTACGGCGTTTACTGCGACCACGGAACTACTGCGACTACTGCGACTACTGCGACTATTGCGACTACTGCGAATACTGCGACTACTGCGACTACTGCCACTACTGCGATTACGGCGACTACTGCGACTACGGCGACTACTGCTACTACTGCGACTACTGCGACTACTGCGACTACTGCGACTACTGTGACTACGGCGACTACTGCGACTACTGCGACTACTGCGACTACTGCGACTACTGCGACTACGGCGACTACGGCGACTACTTCGACTACTGCGACTACTGCGACTAATGCGACTACTGCGAGTACTGCGACTACTGCGACTACTGCGACTACTGCGACTACTGCGACTACTGCTACTAGTGCGACTACTTCGACTACTGCGACTACTGCGACTACTGCGACTACTGCGACTACTGCGACTACTGCGACTACTGCGTCAACTGCGACTACTGCGACTACTGCGACTACTGCGACTACTGCGACTACTGCGACTACTGCGAATAGGGCGACTACTGCGACTACTGCGACTACTGCGACTACGGCGACTACTGCGACTACTGCGACTACTGCGACTACTGCGACTACTGCGATTACTGCGACTACTGCGACTACTGCGACTACTGCGACTACTGCGTCTACTGCGACTACTGCGACTACTGCGACTACTGCGACTACTGCGACTACTGCGACTACTGCTACTACTGCGACTACTGCGACTACTGCGACTACTGCGACTACTGCGACTACTGCGTCTACTGCGACTACTGCGACTACTGCGACTACTGCGACTACTGCGACTACTGCGACTACTGCGACTACGGCGTTTACTGCGACCACGGCGACTACTGCGACTACTGCGACTACTGCGACTACTGCGAATACTGCGACCACTGCGACTACTGCGACTACTGCGACTACTGCGACTACTGCGACTACTGCGATTACTGCGACTACTGCGACTACTGCGACTACTGCGACTACTGCGACTACTGCGACTACGGCGTTTACTGCGACCACGGCGACTACTGCGACTACTGCGACTACTGCGACTACTGCGACTACTGCGACCACTGCGACTACTGCGACTACTGCGACTACTGCGACTACTGCGACTACTGCAACTACTGCGACTACGGCGACTACGGCGACTACTGCGACTATTGCGACTACTGCGACTACTGCGATTACTGCGACTACTGCGACTACTGCGACTACTGCGACTACTGCGATTACTGCGACTACTGCGACTACTGCGACTACTGCGACTACTGCGACTACTGCGACTACTGCGACTACGGCGTTTACTGCGACCACGGCGACTACTGCGACTAATGCGACTACTGCGACTACTGCGATTACTGCGACTACTGCGACTACTGCGACTACTGCGACTACTGCGACTACTGCGACTACTGCGTCTACTGCGTCTACTGCGACTACTGCGACTACTGCGACTACGGCGTTTACTGCTACTACGGCGACTACTGCGACTAATGCGCCTAAGGCGACTACTGCGACTACGGCGACTACGGCGACTACTGCGACTACTGCGACTACTGCGACTACTGCGACTACTGCGACTACTGCTACTACTGTGACTACTGCGACTACTGCGACTACTGCGACTACTGCGACTACTGCGACTACTGGGACTACTGCGACTACTGCGACTACAGCGACTACTGCGACTACTGCGACTACTGCGACTACTGGGACTACTGCGACTACTGCGACTACTGCGACTACTGCGACTACTGCGACTACTGCGACTACTGCGACTACGGCGTTTACTGCGATCACGGCGACTACTGCGACTACTGCGACTACTGCGACTACTGCGACTACGGCGTTTACTGCGACCACGGCGACTACTGCGACTACTGCGACTACTGCGACTACTGCGACCACTGCGACTACTGCGACTACTGCGACTACTGCGACTACTGCGACTACTGCGACTACTGCGACTACTGCGACTACTGCGACTACGGCGACTACGGCGACTACTGCGACTACTGCGACTACTGCGACTACTGCGACTACTGCGATTACTGCGACTACTGCGACTACTGCGACTACTGCGACTACTGCGATTACTGCGACTACTGCGACTACTGCGACTACTGCGACTACTGCGACTACTGCGTCTACTGCGACTACTGCGACTACTGCGACAACTGCGACTACTACGGCTACTGCGTCTACTGCGACTACTGCGACTACTGCGACTACTGCTACTACTGCAACTACTGCGACTACTGCGACTACTGCGACTACTGCGACTACTGCGTCTACTGCGACTACTGCGACTACTGCGACTACTGCGACTACTGCGACTACTGCGACTACTGCGACTACGGCGTTTACTGCGACCACGGCGACTACTGCGACTACTGCGACTACTGCGACTACTGCGACTACTGCGACCACTGCGACTACTGCGACTACTGCGACTACTGCGACTACTGCGACTACTGCGACTACTGCGACTACGGCGACTACTGCTACTACTGCGACTACTGCGACTACTGCGACTACGGCGACTACTGCGACTACTGCGACTACTGCGACTACTGCGACTACGGCGTTTACTGCGACCACGGCGACTACTGCGACTACTGCGACTACTGCGACTACTGCGACTACTGCGACTACTGCGACCACTGCGACTACTGCGACTACTGCGACTATTGCGACTACTGCGACTACTGCGAATACTGCGACTACTGCTACTACTGCGACTACTGCAACTACGGCGTTTACTGCGACCACGGAACTACTGCGACTACTGCGACTACTGCGACTATTGCGACTACTGCGAACACTGCGACTACTGCGACTACTGCCACTACTGCGATTACGGCGACTACTGCGACTACGGCGACTACTGCGACTACTGCGACTACTGCGACTACTGCGACTACTGCGACTACTGTGACTACGGCGACTACTGCGACTACTGCGACTACTGCGACTACTGCGACTACTGCGACTACGGCGACTACGGCGACTACTTCGACTACTGCGACTACTGCGACTAATGCGACTACTGCGAGTACTGCGACTACTGCGACTACTGCGACTACTGCGACTACTGCGACTACTGCTACTAGTGCGACTACTTCGACTACTGCGACTACTGCGACTACTGCGACTACTGCGACTACTGCGACTACTGCGACTACTGCGTCAACTGCGACTACTGCGACTACTGCGACTACTGCGACTACTGCGACTACTGCGACTACTGCGAATAGGGCGACTACTGCGACTACTGCGACTACTGCGACTACGGCGACTACTGCGACTACTGCGACTACTGCGACTACTGCGACTACTGCGATTACTGCGACTACTGCGACTACTGCGACTACTGCGACTACTGCGTCTACTGCGACTACTGCGACTACTGCGACTACTGCGACTACTGCGACTACTGCTACTACTGCGACTACTGCGACTACTGCGACTACTGCGACTACTGCGACTACTGCGTCTACTGCGACTACTGCGACTACTGCGACTACTGCGACTACTGCGACTACTGCGACTACTGCGACTACGGCGTTTACTGCGACCACGGCGACTACTGCGACTACTGCGACTACTGCGACTACTGCGAATACTGCGACCACTGCGACTACTGCGACTACTGCGACTACTGCGACTACTGCGACTACTGCGATTACTGCGACTACTGCGACTACTGCGACTACTGCGACTACTGCGACTACGGCGTTTACTGCGACCACGGCGACTACTGCGACTACTGCGACTACTGCGACTACTGCGACTACTGCGACCACTGCGACTACTGCGACTACTGCGACTACTGCGACTACTGCGACTACTGCGACTACTGCGACTACGGCGACTACGGCGACTACTGCGACTATTGCGACTACTGCGACTACTGCGATTACTGCGACTACTGCGACTACTGCGACTACTGCGACTACTGCGATTACTGCGACTACTGCGACTACTGCGACTACTGCGACTACTGCGACTACTGCGACTACTGCGACTACTGCGTCTACTGCGTCTACTGCGACTACTGCGACTACTGCGACTACTGCGACTACTGCGACTACTGCGACTACTGCGACTACTGCGACTACTGCGACTACTGCGACTACTGCGACTACTGCGACTACTGCGACTACTGCGACTACTGCGTATACTGCGACTACTGCGACTACTGCGACTACTGCGACTACTGCGACTACGGCGTTTACTGCTACTACGGCGACTACTGCGACTAATGCGCCTACGGCGACTACTGCGACTACGGCGACTACGGCGACTACTGCGACTACTGCGACTACTGCGACTACTGCGACTACTGCGACTACTACTACTGCGACTACTGCGACTACTGCGACTACTGCGACTACTGCGACTACTGGGACTACTGCGACTACTGCGACTACTGCGACTACTGCGACTACTGCGACTACTGCGACTACTGCGACTACGGCGTTTACTGCGATCACGGCGACTACTGCGACTACTGCGACTACTGCGACTACTGCGACTACTGCGACTAGTGCGACTACTGTGAATAGTGCGACTACTGCGACTAGTGCGACTACTGCGACAAGTGCGACTACTGGGACTAGTGCGACTACTGCGACTAGTGCGACTACTGCGACTAGTGCGACTACTGCGACTATTGCGACTACTGCGAATAGTGCGACTACTGCGACTAGTGCGACTACTGCGACTAGTGCGACTACTGCGACTAGTGCGACTACTGCGACTAGTGCGACTACTGCGACTTGTGCGACTACTGCGACTAGTGCGACTACTGCGACTAGTGCGACTACTGCGACTAGTGCAAATACTGCGACTAGTGCGACTACTGCGACTAATGCGACTACTGCGACTAGTGCGACTACTGCGACTAGTGCGACTACTGCGACTAGTGTGACTACTGCGATTAGTGCGACTACTGCGACTACTGAGACTACTGCGACTAGTGCGACTACTGCGACTTCTGCGATTACTGCCACTTGTGCGCCTACTGCGACTACTGCGACCTCTGCGACTACTGCCACTACTGCGACTACTGCGACTAGTGCGACTACTGCGACTACTGCGACAACTGCGACTAGTGCGACTACTGCGACTACTGCGACTACTGCGACTAGTGCGACTACTGCGACTACTGCGACTACTGCGACTAGTGCGACTACTGCGACTGCTGCGACTACTGCGACTACGGCGACTACTGCGACTACGGCGACTACTGCGAATACTGCGACTACTGCGACTACTGCGACTACTGCGACTACTGCGGCTACTGCGACTACTGCGACTACTGCGACTACTGCGACTACTGCGACTACTGCGACTACTGCGACTACTGCGAATACTGCGACTACTGCGACTACTGCGACTACTGCGACTACAGCGACTACTGCGACTACTGCGACTACTGCGACTACTGCGTCTACTGCGACTACTGCGACTACTGCGAATACTGCGACTACTGCGACTACTGCGAATACTGCGACTACTGCGACTACTGCGACTACTGCGTCTACTGCGACTACTGCGACTAATGCGACTACTGCGACTACTGCGACTACTGCGACTACTGCGACTACGGCGTTTACTGCGACTACGGCGACTACTGCGACTAATGCGCCTACGGCGACTACTGCGACTACGGCCACTACGGCGACTACTGCGACTACTGCGACTACTGCGACTACTGCGACTACGGCGACTACGGCGGCTACTGCGACTACTGCGACTACTGCGACTACTGCGACTACTGCGACTACTGCGACTACTGTTACTACTGCGACTACTGCGACTACTGAGACTACGGCGTTTACTGCGACTACGGCGACTAGTGCGACTACTGCGCCTACGGCGACTACTGCGACTACGGCGACTACGGCCACTACTGCGACTACTGCGACTACTGCGACTACTGCGACTACAGCGACTACTGCGACAACTGCGACTACTGCGACTACTGCGACTACTGCGACTACTGCGGCTATTGCGACTACTGCGACTACTGCGACTACTGCGACTACTGCGACTACTGCGACTACTGCGACTACTGCGACTTCTGCGACTACTGCGACTACTGCGACTACTGCGACTACTGCGACTACTGCGTCTACTGCGACTACTGCGACTACTGCGACTACTGCGACTACTGCGTCTACAGCGACTACTGCGACTACTGCGACTACTGCGACTATTGCGACTACTGCGACTACTGCGACTACTGCGACTACTGCGATTACGGCGACTACTGGGACTACGGCGACTACTACGACTACTGCGACTACTGCGATTACGGCGACTACTGCGACTACGGCGACTACTGCGACTACTGTGACTACTGCGACTACGGCGACTACTGCGACTACTGCGACTACTGCGACTACTGCGACTACTGCGACTACTGCGACTACTGCGACTACTGCGACTACTGCGACTACTGCGACTACTGCGACTACTGCTACTAGTGCGACTACTACGACTACTGCGACTACTGCGACTACTGCGACTACTGCGACTACTGCGTCAACTGCGACTACTGCGACTACTGCGACTACTGCGACTACTGCGACTACTGCGACTACTGCGAATAGTGCGACTACTGCGACTACTGCGACTAATGCGACTACGGCGACTACTGCGACTACTGCGACTACTGCGACTACTGCGATTACTGCGACTACTGCGACTACTGCGACTACTGCGACTACTGCGACTACTGCGTCTACTGCGACTACTGCGACTACTGCGACTACTGCGACTACTGCGACTACTGCTACTACTGCGACTACTGCGACTACTGCGACTACTGCGACTACTGCGACTACTGCGTCTACTGCGACTACTGCGACTACTGCGACTACTGCGACTACTGCGACTACAGCGACTACTGCGACTACGGCGTTTACTGCGACCACGGCGACTACTGCCACTACTGCGACTACTGCGACTACTGCGAATACTGCGACCAATGCGACTACTGCGACTACTGCGACTACTGCGACTACTGCGATTACTGCGACTACTGCGACTACTGCGACTACTGCGACTACTGCGACTACTGCGACTACGGCGTTTACTGCGACCACGGCGACTACTGCGTCTACTGCGACTACTGCGACTACTGCGACCACTGCGACTACTGCGACTACTGCGACTACGGCGACTACAGCGACTACTGCGACTACTGCGACTACTGCGACTACTGCGACTACTGCGATTACTGCGACTACTGCGACTACTGCGACTACTGCGACTACTGCGATTACTGCGACTACTGCGACTACTGCGACTACTGCGACTACTGCGACTACTGCGACTACTGCGTCTACTGCGTCTACTGCGACTACTGCGACTACTGCGACTACTGCGACTACTGCGACTACTGCGTCTACTGCGACTACTGCGACTACTGCGACAACTGCGACTACTGCGGCTACTGCGACTACTGCGTCTACTGCGACTACTGCGACTACTGCGACTACTGCGTCTACTGCGACTACTGCGACTACTGCGACTACTGCGACTACTGCGACTACTGCGTATACTGCGACTACTGCGACTACTGCGACTACTGCGACTACTGCGACTACGGCGTTTACTGCTACTACGGCGACTACTGCGACTAATGCGCCTACGGCGACTACTGCGACTACTGCGACTACTGCGACTACTGCGACTACTGCGACTACTGCTACTACTGCGACTACTGCGACTACTGCGACTTTTGCGACTACTGCGACTACTGGGACTACTGCGACTACTGCGACTACTGCGACTACTGCGACTACTGCGACTACTGCGACTACTGCGACTACGGCGTTTACTGCGATCACGGCGACTACTGCGACTACTGCGACTACTGCGACTACTGCGACTACTGCGACTACGGCGTTTACTGCGACCACGGCGACTACTGCGACTACTGCGACTACTGCGACTACTGCGACCACTGCGACTACTGCGACTACTGCGACTACTGCGACTACTGCGACTACTGCGACTACGGCGTTTACTGCGATCACGGCGACTACTGCGACTACTGCGACTACTGCGACTACTGCGACTACTGCGACTAGTGCGACTACTGTGAATAGTGCGACTACTGCGACTAGTGCGACTACTGCGACTAGTGCGACTACTGGGACTAGTGCGACTACTGCGACTAGTGCGACTACTGCGACTAGTGCGACTACTGCGACTATTGCGACTACTGCGACTAGTGCGACTACTGCGACTAGTGCGACTACTGCGACTAGTGCGACTACTGCGACTAGTGCGACTACTGCGACTAGTGCGACTACTGCGACTTGTGCGATTACTGCGACTAGTGCGACTACTGCGACTAGTGCGACTACTGCGACTAGTGCAAATACTGCGACTAGTGCGACTACTGCGACTAATGCGACTACTGCGACTAGTGCGACTACTGCGACTAGTGCGACTACTGCGACTAGTGTGACTACTGCGATTAGTGCGACTACTGCGACTACTGAGACTACTGCGACTAGTGCGACTACTGCGACTTCTGCGACTACTGCCACTTGTGCACCTACTGCGACTACTGCGACCTCTGCGACTACTGCCACTACTGCGACTACTGCGACTAGTGCGACTACTGCGACTACTGCGACAACTGCGACTAGTGCGACTACTGCGACTACTGCGACTACTGCGACTAGTGCGACTACTGCGACTACTGCGACTACTGCGACTAGTGCGACTACTGCGACTGCTGCGACTACTGCGACTACGGCGACTACTGCGACTACGGCGACTACTGCGACTACTGCGACTACTGCGACTACTGCGACTACTGCGACTACTGCGGCTACTGCAACTACTGCGACTACTGCGACTACTGCGACTACTGCGACTACTGCGACTACTGCGACTACTGCGACTACTGCGAATACTGCGACTACTGCGACTACTGCGACTACTGCGACTACAGCGACTACTGCGACTACATCGACTACTGCGACTACTGCGTGTACTGCGACTACTGCGACTACTGCGAATACTGCGACTACTGCGACTACTGCGACTACTGCGACTACTGCGACTACTGCGACTACTGCGTCTACTGCGACTACTGCGACTACTGCGACTACTGCGACTACTGCGACTACTGCGACTACTGCGACTACGGCGTATACTGCGACTACGGCGACTACTGCGACTAATGCGCCTACGGCGACTACTGCGACTACGGCCACTACGGCGACTACTGCGACTACTGCGACTACTGCGACTACGGCGACTACGGCGGCTACTGCGACTACTGCGACTACTGCGACTACTGCGACTACTGCGACTACTGCGACTACTGCGACTACTGCGACTACTGCGACTACTGCGACTACTGCGACTACTGCGACTACTGAGACTACGGCGTTTACTGCGACTACGGCGACTAGTGCGACTACTGCGCCTACGGCGACTACTGCGACTACGGCGACTACGGCCACTACTGCGACTACTGCGACTACTGCGACAACTGCGACTACTGCGACTACTGCGACTACTGCGACTACTGTGGCTATTGCGACTACTGCGACTACTGCGACTACTGCGACTACTGCGACTACTGCGACTACTGCGACTACAGCGACTTCTGCGACTACTGCGACTACTGCGACTACTGCGACTACTGCGACTACTGCGTCTACTGCGACTACTGCGACTACTGCGACTACTGCGACTACTGCGACTACTGCGTCTACTGCGACTACTGCGACTACTGCGACTACTGCGACTATTGCGACTACTGCGACTACTGCGACTACTGCGACTACTGCGATTACGGCGACTACTGCGACTACGGCGACTACTACGACTACTGCGACTACTGCGATTACGGCGACTACTGCGACTACGGCGACTACTGCGACTACTGTGACTACTGCGACTACGGCGACTACTGCGACTACTGCGACTACTGCGACTACTGCGACTACTGCGACTACTGCGACTACTGCGACTACTGCGACTACTGCGACTACTGCGACTACTGCGACTACTGCGACTACTGCGACTACTGCTACTAGTGCGACTACTGCGAATACTGCGACTACTGCGACTACTGCGACTACTGCGACTACTGCGTCAACTGCGACTACTGCGACTACTGCGACTACTGCGACTACTGCGACTACTGCGAATAGTGCGACTACTGCGACTACTGCGACTAATGCGACTACGGCGACTACTGCGACTACTGCGACTACTGCGACTACTGCGACTACTGCGATTACTGCGACTACTGCGACTACTGCGACTACTGCGACTACTGCGACTACTGCGTCTACTGCGACTACTGCGACTACTGCGACTACTGCGACTACTGCGACTACTGCTACTACTGCGACTACTGCGACTACTGCGACTACTGCGACTACTGCGACTACTGCGTCTACTGCGACTACTGCGACTACTGCGACTACTGCGACTACTGCGACTACAGCGACTACTGCGACTACGGCGTTTACTGCGACCACGGCGACTACTGCGACTACTGCGACTACTGCGACTACTGCGAATACTGCGAACACTGCGACTACTGCGACTACTGCGACTACTGCGACTACTGCGATTACTGCGACTACTGCGACTACTGCGACTACTGCGACTACTGCGACTACTGCGACTACTGCGACTACTGCGACTACGGCGTTTACTGCGACCACGGCGACTACTGCGACTACTGCGACTACTGCGACTACTGCGACCACTGCGACTACTGCGACTACTGCGACTACTGCGACTACTGCGACTACTGCGACTACTGCGACTACTGCGACTACTGCGACTACTGCGACTACTGCGACTACGGCGTTTACTGCGACCACGGCGACTACTGCGACTACTGCGACTACTGCGACTACTGCGACCACTGCGACTACTGCGACTACTGCGACTACTGCGACTACTGCGACTACTGCGACTACTGCGATTACTGCGACTACTGCGACTACTGCGACTACTGCGACTACTGCGATTACTGCGACTACTGCGACTACTGCGACTACTGCGGCTACTGCGACTACTGCGACTACTGCGACTACTGCGTCTACTGCGTCTACTGCGACTACTGCGACTACTGCGACTACTGCGACTACTGCGACTACTGCGTCTACTGCGACTACTGCGACTACTGCGACAACTGCGACTACTGCGGCTACTGCGACTACTGCGTCTACTGCGACTACTGCGACTACTGCGACTACTGCGTCTACTGCGACTACTGCGACTACTGCGACTACTGCGACTACTGCGACTACTGCGTATACTGCGACTACTGCGACTACTGCGACTACTGCGACTACGGCGTTTACTGCTACTACGGCGACTACTGCGACTAATGCGCCTACGGCGACTACTGCGACTACTGCGACTACTGCGACTACTGCGACTACTGCTACTACTGCGACTACTGCGACTACTGCGACTACTGCGACTACTGCGACTACTGCGACTACTGGGACTACTGCGACTACTGCGACTACTGCGTCTACTGCGACTACTGCGACTACTGCGACTACTGCGACTACTGCGACTACGGCGTTTACTGCGATCACGGCGACTACTGCGACTACTGCGACTACTGCGACTACTGCGACTACTGCGACTACGGCGTTTACTGCGACCACGGCGACTACTGCGACTACTGCGACTACTGCGACCACTGCGACTACTGCGACTACTGCGACTACTGCGACTACTGCGACTTCTGCGACTACTGCGCCTACTGCGACTACTGCGACTACGGCGACTACGGCGACTACTGCGACTACTGCGACTACTGCGACTACTGCGACTACTGCGATTACTGCGAATACTGCGACTACTGCGACTACTGCGACTACTGCGATTACTGCGACTACTGCGACTACTGCGACTACTGCGACTACTGCGACTACTGCGACTACTGCGTCTACTGCGACTACTGCGACTACTGCGACAACTGCGACTACTGCGGCTACTGCGTCTACTGCGACTACTGCGACTACTGCGACTACTGCTACTACTGCAACTACTGCGACTACTGCGACTACTGCGACTACTGCGACTACTGCGTCTACTGCGACTACTGCGACTACTGCGACTACTGCGACTACTGCGACTACTGCGACTACTGCGACTACGGCGTTTACTGCGACCACGGCGACTATTGCGACTACTGCGACTACTGCGACTACTGCGACTACTGCGACTACTGCGACCACTGCGACTACTGCGACTACTGCGACTACTGCGACTACTGCGACTACTGCGACTACTGCGACTACTGCGACTACGGCGACTACTGCTACTACTGCGACTACTGCGACTACTGCGACTACGGCGACTACTGCGACTACTGCGACTACTGCGACTACTGCGACTACTGCGATTACGGCGTTTACTGCGACCACGGCGACTACTGCGACTACTGCGACTACTGCGACTACTGCGACTACTGCGACCACTGCGACTACTGCGACTACTGCGACTATTGCGACTACTGCGACTACTGCGAATACTGCGACTACTGCTACTACTGCGACTACTGCAACTACGGCGTTTACTGCGACCACGGCAACTACTGCGACTACTGCGACTACTGCGACTATTGCGACTACTGCGAATACTGCGACTACTGCGAGTACTGCCACTACTGCGATTACGGCGACTACTGCGACTACGGCGACTACTGCGACTACTGCGACTACTGCGACTACTGCGACTACTGTGACTACGGCGACTACTGCGACTACTGCGACTACTGCGACTACTGCGACTACTGCGACTACGGCGACTACGGCGACTACTTCGACTACTGCGACTACTGCGACTACTGCGACTACTGCGAGTACTGCGACTACTGCGACTACTGCGACTACTGCGACTACTGCGACTACTGCGACTACTGCGACTACTGCGACTACTGCTACTAGTGCGACTACTGCGACTACTGCGATTACTGCGACTACTGCGACTACTGCGACTACTGCGACTACTGCGACTACTGCGTCAACTGCGACTACTGCGACTACTGCGACTACTGCGACTACTGCGACTACTGCGACTACTGCGAATAGTGCGACTACTGCGACTACTGCGACTACTGCGACTACGGCGACTACTGCGACTACTGCGACTACTGCGACTACTGCGACTACTGCGATTACTGCGACTACTGCGACTACTGCGACTACTGCGACTACTGCGACTACTGCGTCTACTGCGACTACTGCGACTACTGCGACTACTGCGACTACTGCGACTATTGCTACTACTGCGACTACTGCGACTACTGCGACTACTGCGACTACTGCGTCTACTGCGACTACTGCGACTACTGCGACTACTGCGACTACTGCGACTACTGCGACTACGGCGTTTACTGCGACCACGGCGACTACTGCGACTACTGCGACTACTGCGACTACTGCGAATACTGCGACCACTGCGACTACTGCGACTACTGCGACTACTGCGACTACTGCGACTACTGCGATTACTGCGACTACTGCGACTACTGCGACTACTGCGACTACTGCGACTACTGCGACTACGGCGTTTACTGCGACCACGGCGACTACTGCGACTACTGCGACTACTGCGACTACTGCGACTACTGCGACCACTGCGACTACTGCGACTACTGCGACTACCGCGACTACTGCGACTACTGCGACTACTGCGACTACTGCGAATACGGCGACTACGGCGACTACTGCGACTACTGCGACTACTGCGACTACTGCGATTACTGCGACTACTGCGACTACTGCGACTACTGCGATTACTGCGACTACTGCGACTACTGCGACTACTGCGACTACTGAGACTACTGCGACTACTGCGTCTACTGCGTCTACTGCGACTACTGCGACTACTGCGACTACTGCGACTACTGCGACTACTGCGACTACTGCGACTACTGCGACTACTGCGACTACTGCGACTACTGCGACTACTGCGACTACTGCGACTACTGCGTATACTGCGACTACTGCGACTACTGCGACTACTGCGACTACTGCGACTACGGCGTTTACTGCTACTACGGCGACTACTGCGACTAATGCGCCTACGGCGACTACTGCGACTACGGCGACTACGGCGACTACTGCGACTACTGCGACTACTGCGACTACTGCGACTACTGCGACTACTGCTACTACTGCGACTACTGCGACTACTGCGACTACTGCGACTACTGCGACTACTGAGACTACTGCGACTACTGGAACTACTGCGACTACTGCGACTACTGCGACTACTGCGACTACTGCGACTACTGCGACTACTGCGACTACTGCGACTACTGCGACTAGTGCGACTACTGTGAATAGTGCGACTACTGCGACTAGTGCGACTACTGCGACTAGTGCGACTACTGGGACTAGTGCGACTACTGCGACTAGTGCGACTACTGCGACTAGTGCGACTACTGCGACTAGTGCGACTACTGCGACTAGTGCGACTACTGCGACTAGTGCGACTACTGCGACTAGTGCGACTACTGCGACTAGTGCGACTACTGCGACTAGTGCGACTACTGCGACTTGTGCGACTACTGCGACTAGTGCGACTACTGCGACTAGTGCGACTACTGCGACTAGTGCAAATACTGCGACTAGTGCGACTACTGCGACTAATGCGACTACTGCGACTAGTGCGACTACTGCGACTAGTGCGACTACTGCGACTAGTGTGACTACTGCGATTAGTGCGACTACTGCGACTACTGAGACCACTGCGACTAGTGCGACTACTGCGACTTCTGCGACTACTGCCACTTGTGCGCCTACTGCGACTACTGCGACCTCTGCGACTACTGCCACTACTGCGACTACTGCGACTAGTGCGACTACTGCGACTACTGCGACAACTGCGACTAGTGCGACTACTGCGACTACTGCAACTACTGCGACTAGTGCGACTACTGCGACTACTGCGACTACTGCGACTAGTGCGACAACTGCGACTGCTGCGACTACTGCGACTACGGCGACTACTGCGACTACGGCGACTACTGCGACTACTGCGACTACTGCGACTACTGCGACTACTGCGACTACTGCGGCTACTGCGACTACTGCGACTACTGCGACTACTGCGACTACTGCGACTACTGCGACTACTGCGACTACTGCGACTACTGCGACTACTGCGACTACTGCGAATACTGCGATTACTGCGACTACTGCGACTACTGCGACTACAGCGACTACTGCGACTACTGCGACTACTGCGACTACTGCGTCTACTGCGACTACTGCGACTACTGCGACTACTGCGACTACTGCGACTACTGCGACTACTGCGACTACTGCGACTACTGCGACTACTGCGTCTACTGCGACTACTGCGACTACTGCGACTACTGCGACTACTGCGACTACTGCGACTACTGCGACTACGGCGTTTACTGCGACTACGGCGACTACTGCGACTAATGCGCTTACGGCGACTACTGCGACTACGGCCACTACGGCGACTACTGCGACTACTGCGACTACTGCGACTACTGCGACTACGGAGACTACGGCGGCTACTGCGACTACTGCGACTACTGCGACTACTGCGACTACTGCGACTACTGCGACTACTGCGACTACTGCGACTACTGCGACTACTGCGACTACTGAGACTACGGCGTTTACTGCGACTAGGGCGACTAGTGCGACTACTGCGCCTACGGCGACTACTGCGACTACGGCGACTACGGCGACTACTACGACTACTGCGACTACTGCGATTACGGCGACTACTGCGACTACGGCGACTACTGCGACTACTGTGACTACTGCGACTACGGCGACTACTGCGACTACTGCGACTGCTGCGACTACTGCGACTACTGCGACTACTGCGACTACTGCGACTACTGCGACTACTGCGACTACTGCGACTACTGCGACTACTGCGACTACTGCGACTACTGCGACTACTGCGTCTACTGCGACTACTGCGACTACTGCGACTACTGCGACTACTGCGACTACTGCTACTACTGCGACTACTGCGACTACTGCGACTACTGCGACTACTGCGACTACTGCGTCTACTGCGACTACTGCGACTACTGCGACTACTGCGACTACTGCGACTACTGCGACTACTGCGTATACTGCGACTACTGCGACTACTGCGACTACTGCGACTACGGCGTTTACTGCTACTACGGCGACTACTGCGACTAATGCGCCTACGGCGACTACTGCGACTACTGCGACTACTGCGACTACTGCTACTACTGCGACTACTGCGACTACTGCGACTACTGCGACTACTGCGACTACTGCGTCTACTGCGACTACTGCGACTACTGCGACTACTGCGACTACTGCGACTACAGCGACTACTGCGACTACGGCGTTTACTGCGACCACGGCGACTACTGCGACTACTGCGACTACTGCGACTACTGCGAATACTGCGACCACTGCGACTACTGCGACTACTGCGACTACTGCGACTACTGCGATTACTGCGACTACTGCGACTACTGCGACTACTGCGACTACTGCGACTACTGCGACTACTGCGACTACTGCGACTACGGCGTTTACTGCGACCACGGCGACTACTGCGACTACTGCGACTACTGCGACTACTGCGACCACTGCGACTACTGCGACTACTGCGACTACTGCGACTACTGCGACTACTGCGACTACTGCGACTACTGCGACTACTGCGACTACTGCGACTACTGCGACTACGGCGTTTACTGCGACCACGGCGACTACTGCGACTACTGCGACTACTGCGACTACTGCGACCACTGCGACTACTGCGACTTCTGCGACTACTGCGACTACTGCGACTACTGCGACTACTGCGACTACTGCGATTACTGCGACTACTGCGACTACTGCGACTACTGCGACTACTGCGATTACTGCGACTACTGCGACTACTGCGACTACTGCGACTACTGCGACTACTGCGACTACTGCGACTACTTCGTCTACTGCGTCTACTGCGACTACTGCGACTACTGCGACTACTGCGACTACTGCGACTACTGCGTCTACTGCGACTACTGCGACTACTGCGACAACTGCGACTACTGCGGCTACTGCGACTACTGCGTCTACTGCGACTACTGCGACTACTGCGACTACTGCGTCTACTGCGACTACTGCGACTACTGCGACTACTGCGACTACTGCGACTACTGCGTATACTGCGACTACTGCGACTACTGCGACTACTGCGACTACGGCGTTTACTGCTACTACGGCGACTACTGCGACTAATGCGCCTACGGCGACTACTGCGACTACTGCGACTACTGCGACTACTGCGACTACTGCGACTACTGCTACTACTGCGACTACTGCGACTACTGCGACTACTGCGACTACTGCGACTACTGCGACTACTGGGACTACTGCGACTACTGCGACTACTGCGTCTACTGCGACTACTGCGACTACTGCGACTACTGCGACTACTGCGACTACGGCGTTTACTGCGATCACGGCGACTACTGCGACTACTGCGACTACTGCGACTACTGCGACTACTGCGACTACGGCGTTTACTGCGACCACGGCGACTACTGCGACTACTGCGACTACTGCGACTACTGCGACCACTGCGACTACTGCGACTACTGCGACTACTGCGACTACTGCGACTTCTGCGACTACTGCGCCTACTGCGACTACTGCGACTACGGCGACTACGGCGACTACTGCGACTACTGCGACTACTGCGACTACTGCGACTACTGTGATTACTGCGAATACTGCGACTACTGCGACTACTGCGACTACTGCGATTACTGCGACTACTGCGACTACTGCGACTACTGCGACTACTGCGACTACTGCGACTACTGCGTCTACTGCGACTACTTTTTTTTTTTTTTTTTTTTTTTTTTACGAGGGGAACTGTGGAAATCTTCGAAAGACACCTCGGAGGGACCGCTCTCCTCGGTAGTGTGAGATTTTTACCCACTAAAACCACAAACCCTTTATGATCCTTGACTGTTCCACCCCGGAACCGCTTTCGCATTACTTCAGGGTGGAGTCAAGCTGGCTACCCAGTGTTTTTAATTTGCACTACTACTTCTGTTAGCTCTTTGATCTTCTTCCTTTTTAGTCATAATGGTCGTAATATACCTTTCGATTAGTTCCCAGTTTGTCTGTGTCTTTGTCATTAATGTTATAATGTTGTCCGTTGTTAATGGGCTGTCGAGCTTTGTGGTGACCTCGGTCCTCTCATTTGCCCATGTTGGGCAGTTGAAGAGGGTGTGTTCTGCGTCGTCGTTATTGTAGCCACAGTAGTCACAGTCCGCGCTGTCTGCTTTTCCAAATCTTTTTAAATAAGATTTGAAAGATCCATGACCTGTAAAAGCTTGAGTCAGATGGTAGGAAACAGAGCCGTGCTTTCTTAATACCCATTTCGAAAGGTTTGGCATCAGTTTGTACGTCCATCTGCCTGTTACTTCTTCCTGCCAGGAATTTTGCCATCGGTCCATTAGTTTTTTCCGAGCTTCTTTCTTAATGGCTGCGCGTTTGACTGCGTCTGAATTTTCTCCCTTCATTAAATCGTACACCTCCTTACGCTCCAGTGCTAAGAGACTAATGGGCGGGACCCTAGCTAGCACTAACACCGCGCTTTTTGAGACAGTTCTGTAGGCCGAAGTGATTCTTAGAGCACCCTTCCTTTGAACTGCTTCCAGTTTCGCCCGAAGATTTTTGTTTTTGGCTACTTTTTCGGCCCAAGCAGGTGCCGCGTACAGCAGTTTTGCGTGCATGACACTCATGAGCATTCTTCTTTTGCATTCGCTCGGTCCTCTTACATTTGGCATGAGCCTCGAAAGTGCAGATGCCGTTTCCTGGGCTCTTTCGGCTGCCGCGATTACCTGTGGACCAAAGCTGAGCTTGTTGTCTATGTTCATTCCCAGGTAATGGAGGGATTTCTGGCAGGGTATGTTTTGTCTTCCAATTTTGAATTTTGGGGGGATAAATGATCTTCTGTTTGTAACTAAGACTGCTTCTGTCTTGCCGACAGCCATTTCCAATCCTTTCTCCGCCAACCATGCTTGGACGCGTTCTAAGCTGTCATTTACACTAATTTCTAGAACTCTGGTGGAGTTTGCCGATGCTACGATGATAGCATCATCTGCAAAACCAACCAGTATGACGTTCGTGGGCAGAGGAATTTCTAACAGGCTGTCATACAGTACATTCCACATTAGTGGTCCAATTTTGGAGCCTTGGGGTGCACCGCAGGTCATTTTGTGTGTTAGTGTTTTTTCCTTACTTTTGTATTCTACAGTTCGACCGCTCAGGTAGCTTCGAACTAGGTCAAGGATGTACCCAGGGGTCTTTTTATCCTCTAGGGCGGAGATTATGTCGTTCCACTTTGCTGTGTTAAATGCATTTTTGATGTCAATGCTGACTAACGCGCAGAAGCCTTTTTCTTCTTTCGTCTTTTCTGCAGTTTCCACAACCAGTTTGATGGCGTCTACTGTGGATCTGCGTTTTCGGAAGCCAAACTGCCTGTCTGAAAGTAGTCTGTTTGAATCCAGTTGGGTTTGGATTCTTTCCATAATTAATCCTTCAAGAATTTTCCCCATTGTATCAAGTAGACATATGGGTCTATATGACGAGGGTTCATTCAGGGGCCTGTTCCCTTTTCTAATAAGGATTAGTTTTTGTATCTTCCAGTGATCAAAAAAGACTTTGTTTTCCAGGCAATTGTTGTACATGCGCAACAGAAGCTCTGGGTAAAACTTGATAATGGTCTTCATGGCTTCGTTCGGGATACCGTCTCTGCCAGGGGCTTTATTGTTCTTCAGGGAGTCCCCTACTTTCTGTAGCTCCTCTACAGTAAATTTCGTGTAATTTCCTTCAGTATCCGCCTCTTTAGTCGTGTGCTCCGGCGTTTGCCGCTCAGTGGGGAATAGCGATCTTATTATTTGTAGTATCCAGGTGGGGTCGTCCAGTCCTGGCGTCTGCCTCTTGAGGCCTAGTTTTTTTGTCACCAGCTGGAAAGGTTTTCCCCATGGATCGGACTCAACCTCTTCTATAAGAGATAACCAGTGTCGCCTTTTGCTGTCCTTTATGGCTTCTTTCAACTTGTCCTTGCACTGGTTGTATTCCCTTTTTAGTGAAGGGCATCCCTTCGATCTTGTATATCTCCTTCTCGCATTAAGGCATTTCTTCCTAAGATCGGAGATATCCTCAGTCCACCAGTACATGGGTTTCCTGTTCAGCTGTGAGTGTCTTTTGGGCATTGCAATGTTGCATGCTTCTTTGATGGTTTGTAGCACATTCTTAGCATGTGTTTTCAGGGTTTCTTCTTTCTTTGTCCACCTCATTTCGTTGAGGATCTTCCTTTCTTCCAGAAATGCAATCATTGCTCTTTCGTTATATTTCTTGACATTCCATGGCGTCGAGAAATTATTTTTGTTTCCGGCTTCTCCCGAACGTTTCTTGTTAGTTTCAATGACGAACTCTATATACATATGATCACTTAGTGTGATCTCTTCGAGGACTGCCCAGTTTCGTATTTGGCTTGCCACTCTATTGCTGGCCAGAGTCAGGTCAATAATAGAGCTGGAGCAACCTCTACGAAACGTTGCTGCTCCGTCATTGTTCATCACAATGAGGTTTTTGCGTGAGCACATATCTGTTAAAAGCGACCCTCTTCTATCGGATTTTGGGGATTGCCACTGCGTTGATTTGGCGTTGAAGTCGCCCCCGACAATGACTTCTCCTTTTGCCGTTCCTATAGAATCTTCAAGATTTCCGATATTTCTCTCGAAGGTATCCAGGGCGTCGTTTGGAGAGAAGTAACAACTGTAAATTCTTATGTTGTTTGTCTCGACCCATACGAAGCCCTCGCCACCCTCGCAGAAATCTTGGATGAAACAATTTTTATTAATTAGTATTCCGGCTTTGCCGGTGACATCCTGGTACCATGGGTTTATTTCGTCCTTCCTGTAGAATTCGCTTATTAGCGATATATCTATGTCCCTCTGTCTCTGGGTTTCGAGGAGGAGGTCCTGGGCCTGTTTCCCTCTGCCTAGGTTTACTTGAAGAATCCTTAGCATTGTGTTCGTCGTTTTTCCAATTCTTTCTGGAAGGTATTACACCATCTGCTTCCCGGGAAGTGTGTAAAGCTTGGTTCGTTTTTAGCTTTACACATTGTGCACGTGGGACCTTCCTCACAGTCTTTTTGTTTGTGGCCGTTTTTTCCACATTTCCAGCACTGTTGGCTTTTGTCCGCGTTAGTGCAGCCTCTCGAAATGTGTCCATATTCTAGACATTTGTAACATCGGCGCACCTCTGTCCACTCCTGTACCTGGCAGTTCACCCACCCAACGCGGATAGTCCTCTTTTTCAAGAGGGTCTCCGCTTGCTCCTGCTTGAGTTTAAGTATTGCAGACTGTACGCCTGCGTGTCCCTTCCTCACTCTTAGGAGCTGCTTTGCGGTAATTTCGGTCTGGCCGAGTTCTTCCGCTACCGCCAAGAGAATCTCTTCTTTGGTAGAGAATTCCATTACGCCCTTTAGGATAACTGTAGTTTGCTTTTCCAGCGCAACGACGCTCGCCTGATCTGTCAGGGCCTCCGAAAACTTCTTCTGAAGCTCTTCGAGTTTTTCTTCTTCTTTGAGGACAAAAAGGTATTCTCCCCGCCGTGTCTTGCGGATATTTTTAAAGTCCGCGCCGTCAGTTGCGGGGTTCACTTTATTCCCCAGCTGCTTGAAAATGTCTGCATACGTGGCATTATCCTTTGCAATAACTTTTATTGCCTTTGTTCGGATTTCGGTTTTCGGCTTCTGCTTCGGTGTAGGTTTTTCTTTCGCTTGTTTCTTTTTATATACTACTGTTTGCCAGTCTCCTTCCTCGCAGGTTTCATCGCATTCCATTTCGCTGTTTTGTTGGTTTGTTACGCCGTGTTCCGCATGCTCTGAAGACTGGCTCTTTCCTTGGTCATTTCGGCTGGCTAGTTCTTTCTTCTGCTGATCCTGCTTCTTTCCCTTTTGTTTTTTCGCCATACCAAGTTCCTTAAATAATTTCACTTGGCATGTTTTGTCTACCATATGCTTTTCCTCTCCTCTTTTGCATTTTTCAATGCTAATAAGGAGGTTAGGTGTGTTATTACCTTCCAACCTTTGGAGGAGCGCCATTGCTTCCGTCATACCTTCCTTGACAACTTTCTGCATGTTTTTGGTCAAGGCGATCACCCCGTTCATGCGAGAGAGGCATGCTCCAAGTTCCGAAACGGTCTACTGCGACTACTGCGACTACTGCGACAACTGCGACTACTGCGGCTACTGCGTCTACTGCGACTACTGCGACTACTGCGACTACTGCTACTACTGCAACTACTGCGACTACTGCGACTACTGCGACTACTGCGACTACTGCGTCTACTGCGACTACTGCGACTACTGCGACTACTGCGACTACTGCGACTACTGCGACTACTGCGACTACGGCGTTTACTGCGACCACGGCGACTATTGCGACTACTGCGACTACTGCGACTACTGCGACTACTGCGACTACTGCGACCACTGCGACTACTGCGACTACTGCGACTACTGCGACTACTGCGACTACTGCGACTACTGCGACTACTGCGACTACGGCGACTACTGCTACTACTGCGACTACTGCGACTACTGCGACTACGGCGACTACTGCGACTACTGCGACTACTGCGACTACTGCGACTACTGCGACTACTGCGACTACGGCGTTTACTGCGACCACGGCGACTACTGCGACTACTGCGACTACTGCGACTACTGCGACTACTGAGACCACTGCGACTACTGCGACTACTGCGACTATTGCGACTACTGCGACTACTGCGAATACTGCGACTACTGCTACTACTGCGACTACTGCAACTACGGCGTTTACTGCGACCACGGCAACTACTGCGACTACTGCGACTACTGCGACTATTGCGACTACTGCGAATACTGCGACTACTGCGAGTACTGCCACTACTGCGATTACGGCGACTACTGCGACTACGGCGACTACTGCGACTACTGCGACTACTGCGACTACTGCGACTACTGTGACTACGGCGACTACTGCGACTACTGCGACTACTGCGACTACTGCGACTACTGCGACTACGGCGACTACGGCGACTACTTCGACTACTGCGACTACTGCGACTACTGCGACTACTGCGAGTACTGCGACTACTGCGACTACTGCGACTACTGCGACTACTGCGACTACTGCGACTACTGCGACTACTGCGACTACTGCTACTAGTGCGACTACTGCGACTACTGCGATTACTGCGACTACTGCGACTACTGCGACTACTGCGACTACTGCGACTACTGCGTCAACTGCGACTACTGCGACTACTGCGACTACTGCGACTACTGCGACTACTGCGAATAGTGCGACTACTGCGACTACTGCGACTACTGCGACTACGGCGACTACTGCGACTACTGCGACTACTGCGACTACTGCGACTACTGCGATTACTGCGACTACTGCGACTACTGCGACTACTGCGACTACTGCGACTACTGCGTCTACTGCGACTACTGCGACTACTGCGACTACTGCGACTACTGCGACTATTGCTACTACTGCGACTACTGCGACTACTGCGACTACTGCGACTACTGCGACTACTGCGTCTACTGCGACTACTGCGACTACTGCGACTACTGCGACTACTGCGACTACTGCGACTACGGCGTTTACTGCGACCACGGCGACTACTGCGACTACTGCGACTACTGCGACTACTGCGAATACTGCGACCACTGCGACTACTGCGACTACTGCGACTACTGCGACTACTGCGACTACTGCGATTACTGCGACTACTGCGACTACTGCGACTACTGCGACTACTGCGACTACTGCGACTACGGCGTTTACTGCGACCACGGCGACTACTGCGACTACTGCGACTACTGCGACTACTGCGACTACTGCGACCACTGCGACTACTGCGACTACTGCGACTACCGCGACTACTGCGACTACTGCGACTACTGCGACTACTGCGAATACGGCGACTACGGCGACTACTGCGACTACTGCGACTACTGCGATTACTGCGACTACTGCGACTACTGCGACTACTGCGACTACTGCGATTACTGCGACTACTGCGACTACTGCGACTACTGCGACTACTGAGACTACTGCGACTACTGCGTCTACTGCGTCTACTGCGACTACTGCGACTACTGCGACTACTGCGACTACTGCGACTACTGCGACTACTGCGACTACTGCGACTACTGCGACTACTGCGACTACTGCGACTACTGCGACTACTGCGTATACTGCGACTACTGCGACTACTGCGACTACTGCGACTACTGCGACTACGGCGTTTACTGCTACTACGGCGACTACTGCGACTAATGCACCTACGGCGACTACTGCGACTACGGCGACTACGGCGACTACTGCGACTACTGCGACTACTGCGACTACTGCGACTACTGCGACTACTGCTACTACTGCGACTACTGCGACTACTGCGACTACTGCGACTACTGCGACTACTGAGACTACTGCGACTACTGGAACTACTGCGACTACTGCGACTACTGCGACTACTGCGACTACTGCGACTACTGCGACTACGGCGTTTACTGCGATCACGGCGATTACTGCGACTACTGCGACTACTGCGACTACTGCGACTAGTGCGACTACTGTGAATAGTGCGACTACTGCGACTAGTGCGACTACTGCGACTAGTGCGACTACTGGGACTAGTGCGACTACTGCGACTAGTGCGACTACTGCGACTAGTGCGACTACTGCGACTAGTGCGACTACTGCGACTAGTGCGACTACTGCGACTAGTGCGACTACTGCGACTAGTGCGACTACTGCGACTAGTGCGACTACTGCGACTAGTGCGACTACTGCGACTTGTGCGACTACTGCGACTAGTGCGACTACTGCGACTAGTGCGACTACTGCGACTAGTGCAAATACTGCGACTAGTGCGACTACTGCGACTAATGCGACTACTGCGACTAGTGCGACTACTGCGACTAGTGCGACTACTGCGACTAGTGTGACTACTGCGATTAGTGCGACTACTGCGACTACTGAGACTACTGCGACTAGTGCGACTACTGCGACTTCTGCGACTACTGCCACTTGTGCGCCTACTGCGACTACTGCGACCTCTGCGACTACTGCCACTACTGCGACTACTGCGACTAGTGCGACTACTGCGACTACTGCGACAACTGCGACTAGTGCGACTACTGCGACTACTGCAACTACTGCGACTAGTGCGACTACTGCGACTACTGCGACTACTGCGACTAGTGCGACAACTGCGACTGCTGCGACTACTGCGACTACGGCGACTACTGCGACTACGGCGACTACTGCGACTACTGCGACTACTGCGACTACTGCGACTACTGCGACTACTGCGGCTACTGCGACTACTGCGACTACTGCGACTACTGCGACTACTGCGACTACTGCGACTACTGCGACTACTGCGACTACTGCGACTACTGCGAATACTGCGATTACTGCGACTACTGCGACTACTGCGACTACAGCGACTACTGCGACTACTGCGACTACTGCGACTACTGCGTCTACTGCGACTACTGCGACTACTGCGACTACTGCGACTACTGCGACTACTGCGACTACTGCGACTACTGCGACTACTGCGACTACTGCGTCTACTGCGACTACTGCGACTACTGCGACTACTGCGACTACTGCGACTACTGCGACTACGGCGTTTACTGCGACTACGGCGACTACTGCGACTAATGCGCCTACGGCGACTACTGCGACTACGGCCACTACGGCGACTACTGCGACTACTGCGACTACTGCGACTACTGCGACTACGGAGACTACGGCGGCTACTGCGACTACTGCGACTACTGCGACTACTGCGACTACTGCGACTACTGCGACTACTGCGACTACTGCGACTACTGAGACTACGGCGTTTACTGCGACTAGGGCGACTAGTGCGACTACTGCGCCTACGGCGACTACTGCGACTACGGCGACTACGGCGACTACTGCGACTACTGCGACTACTGCGACTACTGCGACTACTGCGACTACAGCGACTACTGCGACAACTGCGACTACTGCGACTACTGCGACTACTGCGACTACTGCGGCTATTGCGACTACTGCGACTACTGCGACTACTGCGACTACTGCGACTACTGCGACTACTGCGACTACTGCGACTTCTGCGACTACTGCGACTACTGCGACTACTGCGACTACTGCGACTACTGCGTCTACTGCGACTACTGCGACTACTGCGACTACTGCGACTACTGCGACTACTGCGTCTACTGCGACTACTGCGACTACTGCGACTACTGCGACTATTGCGACTACTGCGACTACTGCGACTACTGCGACTACTGCGATTACGGCGACTACTGCGACTACGGCGACTACTACGACTACTGCGACTACTGCGATTACGGCGACTACTGCGACTACTGCGACTACTGCGACTACTGCGACTACTGCGACTACTGCGTCTACTGCGTCTACTGCGACTACTGCGACTACTGCGACTACTGCGACTACTGCGACTACTGCGACTACTGCGACTACTGCGACTACTGCCACTACTGCGACTACTGCGACTACTGCGACTACTGCGACTACTGCGACTACTGCGTATACTTCGACTACTGCGACTACTGCGACTACTGCGACTACTGCGACTACGGCGTTTACTGCTACTACGGCGACTACTGCGACTAATGCGCCTACGTCGACTACTGCGACTACGGCGACTACGGCGACTACTGCGACTACTGCGACTACTGCGACTACTGCGAATACTGCGACTACTGCTACTACTGCGACTACTGCGACTACTGCGACTACTGCGACTACTGCGACTACTGCAACTACTGCGACTACTGGGACTATTGCGACTACTGCGACTACTGCGACTACTGCGACTACTGCGACTACTGCGACTACTGCGACTACGGCGTTTACTGCGATCACGGCGACTACTGCGACTACTGCGACTACTGCGACTACTGCGACTAGTGCGACTACTGTGAATAGTGAGACTACTGCGACTAGTGCGACTACTGCGACTAGTGCGACTACTGGGACTAGTGCGACTACTGCGACTAGTGCGACTACTGCGACTAGTGCGACTACTGCGACTAGTGCGACTACTGCGACTAGTGCGACTACTGCGACTAGTGCGACTACTGCGACTAGTGCGACTACTGCGACTAGTGCAAATACTGCGACTAGTGCGACTACTGCGACTAATGCGACTACTGCGACTAGTGCGACTACTGCGACTACTGCGACTACTGCGACTAGTGCGACTACTGCGACTACTGCGACTACTGCGTCTAGTGCGACTACTGCAACTGCTGCGACTACTGCGACTACGGCGACTACTGCGACTACGGCGACTACTGCGACTACTGCGACTACTGCGACTACTGCGACTACTGCGACTACTGCGGCTACTGCGACTACTGCGACTACTGCGACTACTGCGACTACTGCGACTACTGCGACTACTGCGACTACTGCGACTACTGCGACTACTGCGACTACTGCGAATACTGCGACTACTGCGACTACTGCGACTACTGCGACTACAGCGACTACTGCGACTACTGCGACTACTGCGACTACTGCGTCTACTGCGACTACTGCGACTACTGCGACTACTGCGACTACTGCGACTACTGCGACTACTGCGACTACTGCGACTACTGCGACTACTGCGTCTACTGCGACTACTGCGACTACTGCGACTACTGCGACTACTGCGACTACTGCGACTACTGCGACTATGGCGTTTACTGCGACTACGGCGACTACTGCGACTAATGCGCCTACGGCGACTACTGCGACTACGGTCACTACGGCGACTACTGCGACTACTGCGACTACTGCGACTACTGCGACTACGGCGACTACGGCGGCTACTGCGACTACTGAGACTACTGCGACTACTGCGACTACTGCGACTACTGCGACTACTGCGACTACTGCGACTACTGCGACTACTGCGACTACTGAGACTACGGCGTTTACTGCGACTACGGCGACTAGTGCGACTACTGCGCCTACGGCGACTACTGCGACTACGGCGACTACGGCGACTACTGCGACTACTGCGACTACTGCGACTACTGCGACTACTGCGACTACAGCGACTACTGCGACTACTGCGACTACTGCGACTACTGCGACTACTGCGACTACTGCGTCTACTGCGACTACTGCGACTACTGCGACTACTGCGACTACTGCGACTCTTGCGACTACTGCGACTACGGCGTTTACTGCGACTACGGCGACTACTGCGACTAATGCGCCTACGGCGACTACTGCGACTACGGCCACTACGGCGACTACTGCGACTACTGCGACTACTGCGACTACTGCGACTACGGCGACTACGGCGGCTACTGCGACTACTGCGACTACTGCGACTACTGCGACTACTGCGACTACTGCGACTACTGCGACTACTGCGACTACTGCGACTACTGCGACTACTGCGACTACTGAGACTACGGCGTTTACTGCGACTACGGCGACTAGTGCGACTACTGCGCCTACGGCGACTACTGCGACTACGGCGACTACGGCGACTACTGCGACTACTGCGACTACTGCGACTACTGCGACTACTGCGACTACTGCGACTACAGCGACTACTGCGACAACTGCGACTACTGCGACTACTGCGACTACTGCGACTACTGCGGCTATTGCGACTACTGCGACTACTGCGACTACTGCGACTACTGCGACTACTGCGACTACTGCGACTACTGCGACTTCTGCGACTACTGCGACTACTGCGACTACTGCGACTACTGCGACTACTGCGTCTACTGCGACTACTGCGACTACTGCGACTACTGCGACTACTGCGACTAGTGCGTCTACTGCGACTACTGCGACTACTGCGACTACTGCGACTATTGCGACTACTGCGACTACTGCGAATACTGCGACTACTGCGATTACGGCGACTACTGCGACTACGGCGACTACTACGACTACTGCGACTACTGCGATTACGGCGACTACTGCGACTACGGCGACTACTGCGACTACTGCGACTACTGCGACTACGGCTACTACTGCGACTACTGCGACTACTGCGACTACTGCGACTACTGCGACTACTGCGACTACTGCGACTACTGCGACTACTGCGACTACTGCGACTACTGCGACTACTGCTACTAGTGCGACTACTGCGACTACTGCGACTACTGCGACTACTGCGACTACTGCGTCAACTGCGACTACTGCGACTACTGCGACTACTGCGACTACTGCGACTACTGCGACTACTGCGAATAGTGCGACTACTGCGACTACTGCGACTAATGCGACTACGGCGACTACTGCGACTACTGCGACTACTGCGACTACTGCGATTACTGCGACTACTGCGACTACTGCGACTACTGCGACTACTGCGACTACTGCGTCTACTGCGACTACTGCGACTACTGCGACTACTGCGACTACTGCGACTACTGCTACTACTGCGACTACTGCGACTACTGCGACTACTGCGACTACTGCGACTACTGCGTCTACTGCGACTACTGCGACTACTGCGACTACTGCGACTACTGCGACTACAGCGACTACTGCGACTACGGCGTTTACTGCGACCACGGCGACTACTGCGACTACTGCGACTACTGCGACTACTGCGAATACTGCGACCACTGCGACTACTGCGACTACTGCGACTACTGCGACTACTGCGACTACTGCGACTACTGCGATTACTGCGACTACTGCGACTACTGCGACTACTGCAACTACTGCGACTACTGCGACTACGGCGACTACGGCGACTACTGCGACTACTGCGACTACTGCGACTACTGCGACTACTGCGATTACTGCGACTACTGCGACTACTGCGACTACTGCGACTACTGCGATTACTGCGACTACTGCGACTACTGCGACTACTGCGACTACTGCGACTACTGCGACTACTGCGACTACTGCGTCTACTGCGTCTACTGCGACTACTGCGACCACTGCGACTACTGCGACTACTGCGACTACTGCGTCTACTGCGACTACTGCGACTACTGCGACAACTGCGACTACTGCGGCTACTGCGACTACTGCGTCTACTGCGACTACTGCGACTACTGCGACTACTGCGTCTACTGCGACTACTGCGACTACTGCGACTACTGCGACTACTGCGACTACTGCGACTACTGCGACTAGTGCGACTACTGCGTATACTGCGACTACTGCGACTACTGCGACTACTGCGACTACTGCGACTACGGCGTTTACTGCTACTACGGCGACTACTGCGACTAATGCGCCTACGGCGACTACTGCGACTACGGCGACTACGGCGACTACTGCGACTACTGCGACTACTGCGACTACTGCGACTACTGCGACTACTGCTACTACTGCGACTACTGCGACTACTGCGACTACTGCGACTACTGCGACTACTGCGACTACTGGGACTACTGCGACTACTGCGACTACTGCGACTACTGCGACTACTGCGACTACTGCGACTACTGCGACTACGGCGTTTACTGCGATCACGGCAACTACTGCGACTACGGCGACTACTGCGACTACTGCGACTACGGCGTTTACTGCGACCACGGCGACTACTGCGACTACTGCGACTACTGCGACTACTGCGACTACTGCGATTACTGCGACTACTGCGACTACTGCGACTACTGCGACTACTGCGACTACTGCGTCTACTGCGACTACTGCGACTACTGCGACTACTGCGACTACTGCGACTACTGCTACTACTGCGACTACTGCGACTACTGCGACTACTGCGACTACTGCGACTACTGCGTCTACTGCGACTACTGCGACTACTGCGACTACTGCGACTACTGCGACTACAGCGACTACTGCGACTACGGCGTTTACTGCGACCACGGCGACTACTGCGACTACTGCGACTACTGCGACTACTGCGAATACTGCGACCACTGCGACTACTGCGACTACTGCGACTACTGCGACTACTGCGACTACTGCGATTACTGCGACTACTGCGACTACTGCGACTACTGCAACTACTGCGACTACTGCGACTACGGCGACTACGGCGACTACTGCGACTACTGCGACTACTGCGACTACTGCGACTACTGCGATTACTGCGACTACTGCGACTACTGCGACTACTGCGACTACTGCGATTACTGCGACTACTGCGACTACTGCGACTACTGCGACTACTGCGACTACTGCGACTACTGCGACTACTGCGTCTACTGCGTCTACTGCGACTACTGCGACCACTGCGACTACTGCGACTACTGCGACTACTGCGTCTACTGCGACTACTGCGACTACTGCGACAACTGCGACTACTGCGGCTACTGCGACTACTGCGTCTACTGCGACTACTGCGACTACTGCGACTACTGCGTCTACTGCGACTACTGCGACTACTGCGACTACTGCGACTACTGCGACTACTGCGACTACTGCGACTACTGCGACTACTGCGTATACTGCGACTACTGCGACTACTGCGACTACTGCGACTACTGCGACTACGGCGTTTACTGCTACTACGGCGACTACTGCGACTAATGCGCCTACGGCGACTACTGCGACTACGGCGACTACGGCGACTACTGCGACTACTGCGACTACTGCGACTACTGCGACTACTGCCACTACTGCTACTACTGCGACTACTGCGACTACTGCGACTACTGCGACTACTGCGACTACTGCGACTACTGGGACTACTACGACTACTGCGACTACTGCGACTACTGCGACTACTGCGACTACTGCGACTACTGCGACTACTGCGACTACGGCGTTTACTGCGATCACGGCAACTACTGCGACTACGGCGACTACTGCGACTACTGCGACTACGGCGTTTACTGCGATCACGGCGACTACTGCGACTACTGCGACTACTGCGACTACTGCGACCACTGCGACTACTGCGAATACTGCGACTACTGCGACTACTGCGACTACTGCGACTACTGCGACTACTGCGACTACGGCGACTACGGCGACTACTGCGACTAAAGCGACTACTGCGACTACTGCGACTACTGCGATTACTGCGACTACTGCGACTACTGCGACTACTGCGACTACTGCGACTACTGCGACTACTGCGACTACTGCGAAAACTGCGACTAGTGCGACTACTGCGACTACTGCGACTACTGCGACTACTGCGACTAGTGCGACTACTGCGACTACTGCGACTACTGCGACTAGTGCGACTACTGCGACTGCTGCGACTACTGCGACTACGGCGACTACTGCGACTACGGCGACTACTGCGACTACTGCGACTACTGCGACTACTGCGACTACTGCGACTACTGCGGCTACTGCGACTACTGCGACTACTGCGACTACTGCGACTACTGCGACTACTGCGACTACTGCGACTACTGCGACTACTGCGACTACTGCGACTACTGCGAATACTGCGACTACTGCGACTACTGCGACTACTGCGACTACAGCGACTACTGCGACTACTGCGACTACTGCGACTACAGCGTCTACTGCGACTACTGCGACTACTGCGACTACTGCGACTACTGCGACTACTGCGTCTACTGCGACTACTGCGACTACTGCGACTACTGCGACTACTGCGACTACTGCGACTACTGCGACTACGGCGTTTACTGCGACTACGGCGACTACTGCGACTAATGCGCCTACGGCGACTACTGCGACTACGGCCACTACGGCGACTACTGCGACTACTGCGACTACTGCGACTACTGCGACTACGGCGACTACGGCGGCTACTGCGACTACTGCGACTACTGCGACTACTGCGACTACTGCGACTACTGCGACTACTGCGACTACAGCGACTACTGCGACTACTGCGACTACTGCGACTACTGAGACTACGGCGTTTACTGCGACTACGACGACTAGTGCGACTACTGCGCCTACGGCGACTACTGCGGCTACGGCGACTACGGCGACTACTGCGACTACTGCGACTACTGCGACTACTGCGACTACTGCGACTACAGCGACTACTGCGACAACTGCGACTACTGCGACTACTGCGACTACTGCGACTACTGCGGCTATTGCGACTACTGCGACTACTGCGACTACTGCGACTACTGCGACTACTGCGACTACTGCGACTACTGCGACTTCTGCGACTACTGCGACTACTGCGACTACTGCGACTACTGCGACTACTGCGTCTACTGCGACTACTGCGACTACTGCGACTACTGCGACTACTGCGACTACTGCGTCTACTGCGACTACTGCGACTACTGCGACTACTGCGACTATTGCGACTACTGCGACTATTGCGACTACTGCGACTACTGCGATTACGGCGACTACTGCGACTACGGCGACTACTACGACTACTGCGACTACTGCGATTACGGCGACTACTGCGACTACGGCGACTACTGCGACTACTGCGACTACTGCGACTACGGCGACTACTGCGACTACTGCGACTACTGCGACTACTGCGACTACTGCGACTACTGCGACTACTGCGACTACTGCGATTACTGCGACTACTGCTCCTACTGCGACTACTGCGACTACTGCTACTAGTGCGACTACTGCGACTACTGCGACTACTGCGTCAACTGCGACTACTGCGACTACTGCGACTACTGCGACTACTGCGACTACTGCGACTACTGCGAATAGTGCGACTACAGCGACTACTGCGACTAATGCGACTACGGCGACTACTGCGACTACTGCGACTACTGCGACTACTGCGATTACTGCGACTACTGCGACTACTGCGACTACTGCGACTACTGCGACTACTGCATCTACTGCGACTACTGCGACTACTGCGACTACTGCGACTACTGCGACTACTGCTACTACTGCGACTACTGCGACTACTGCGACTACTGCGACTACTGCGTCTACTGCGACTACTGCGACTACTGCGACTACTGCGACTACTGCGACTACAGCGACTACTGCGACTACGGCGTTTACTGCGACCACGGCGACTACTGCGACTACTGCGACTACTGCAAATACTGCGAATACTGCGACCACTGCGACTACTGCGACTACTGCGACTACTGCGACTACTGCGACTACTGCGATTACTGCGACTACTGCGACTACTGCGACTTCTGCGACTACTGCGACTATTGCGACTACTGCGTCTACGGCGTTTACTGCGACCACGGCGACTACTGCGACTACTGCGACTACTGCGACCACTGCGACTACTGCGACTACTGCAACTACTGCGACTACTGCGACTACTGCGACTACTGCGACTACTGCGACTACGGCGACTACGGCGACTACTGCGACTACTGCGACTACTGCGACCACTGCGACTACTGCGACTACTGCAACTACTGCGACTACTGCGACTACTGCGACTACTGCGACTACTGCGACTACTGCGACTACAGCGACTACTGCGACTACGGCGTTTACTGCGACCACGGCGACTACTGCGACTACTGCGACTACTGCGACTACTGCGAATACTGCGACCACTGCGACTACTGCGACTACTGCGACTACTGCGACTACTGCGATTACTGCGACTACTGCGACTACTGCGACTACTGCGACTACTGCGACTATTGCGACTACTGCGTCTACGGCGTTTACTGCGACCACGGCGACTACTGCGACTACTGCGACTACTGCGACTACTGCGACTACTGCTACTAGTGCGACTACTGCGACTACTGCGACTACTGCGACTACTGCGACTACTGCGTCAACTGCGACTACTGCGACTACTGCGACTACTGCGACTACTGCGACTACTGCGAATAGTGCGACTACTGCGACTACTGCGACTAATGCGACTACGGCGACTACTGCGACTACTGCGACTACTGCGACTACTGCGATTACTGCGACTACTGCGACTACTGCGACTACTGCGACTACTGCGACTACTGCGTCTACTGCGACTACTGCGACTACTGCGACTACTGCGACTACTGCGACTACTGCTACTACTGCGACTACTGCGACTACTGCGACTACTGCGACTACTGCGACTACTGCGTCTACTGCGACTACTGCGACTACTGCGACTACTGCGACTACTGCGACTACAGCGACTACTGCGACTACGGCGTTTACTGCGACCACGGCGACTACTGCGACTACTGCGACTACTGCGACTACTGCGAATACTGCGACCACTGCGACTACTGCGACTACTGCGACTACTGCGACTACTGCGACTACTGCGATTACTGCGACTACTGCGACTACTGCGACTACTGCGACTACTGCGACTACTGCGACTACGGCGTTTACTGCGACCACGGCGACTACTGCGACTACTGCGACTACTGCGACTACTGCGACCACTGCGACTACTGCGACTACTGCGACTACTGCGACTACTGCGACTACTGCGACTACTGCGACTACTGCGACTACTGCGACTACTGCGACTACGGCGACTACTGCGACTACTGCGACTACTGCGACTACTGCGACTACTGCGACTACTGCGATTACTGCGACTACTGCGACTACTGCGACTACTGCGACTACTGCAATTACTGCGACTACTGCGACTACTGCGACTACTGCGACTACTGCGACTACTGCGACTACTGCGACTACTGCGTCTACTGCGTCTACTGCGACTACTGCGACTACTGCGACTACTGCGACTACTGCGACTACTGCGTCTACTGCGACTACTGCGACTACTGCGACAACTGCGACTACTGCGGCTACTGCGACTACTGCGACTACTGCGGCTACTGCGACTACTGCGTCTACTGCGACTACTGCGACTACTGCGACTACTGCGTCTACTGCGACTACTGCGACTACTGCGACTACTGCGACTACTGCGACTACTGCGACTACTGCGACTACTGCGACTACTGCGTATACTGCGACTACTGCGACTACTGCGACTACTGCGACTACTGCGACTACGGCGTTTACTGCTACTACGGCGACTACTGCGACTAATGCGCCTACGGCGACTACTGCGACTACGGCGACTACGGCGACTACTGCGACTACTGCGACTACTGCGACTACTGCGACTACTGCGACTACTGCTACTACTGCGACTACTGCGACTACTGCGACTACTGCGACTACTGCGACTACTGCGACTACTGGGACTACTGCGACTACTGCGACTACTGCGACTACTGCGACTACTGCGACTACTGCGACTACGGCGTTTACTGCGATCACGGCAACTACTGCGACTACGGCGACTACTGCGACTACTGCGACTACGGCGTTTACTGCGACCACGGCGACTACTGCGACTACTGCGACTACTGCGACTACTGCGACCACTGCGACTACTGCGAATACTGCGACTACTGCGACTACTGCGACTACTGCGACTACTGCGACTACTGCGACTACGGCGACTACGGCGACTACTGCGACTACTGCGACTACTGCGACTACTGCGACTACTGCGATTACTGCGACTACTGCGACTACTGCGACTACTGCGACTACTGCGACTACTGCGACTACTGCGAAAACTGCGACTAGTGCGACTACTGCGACTACTGCGACTACTGCGACTAGTGCGACTACTGCGACTCTTGCGACTACTGCGACTAGTGCGACTACTGCGACTGCTGCGACTACTGCGACTACGGCGACTACTGCGACTACGGCGACTACTGCGACTACTGCGACTACTGCGACTACTGCGACTACTGCGACTACTGCGGCTACTGCGACTACTGCGACTACTGCGACTACTGCGACTAATGCGACTACTGCGACTACTGCGACTACTGCGACTACTGCGACTACTGCGACTACTGCGAATACTGCGACTACTGCGACTACTGCGACTACTGCGGCTACAGCGACTACTGCGACTACTGCGACTACTGCGACTACTGCGTCTACTGCGACTACTGCGACTACTGCGACTACTGCGACTACTGCGACTACTGCGACTACTGCGACTACTGCGACTACTGCGTCTACTGCGACTACTGCGACTACTGCGACTACTGCGACTACTGCGACTACTGCGACTACTGCGACTACTGCGACTACTGCGACTACTGAGACTACTGCGACTACGGCGTTTACTGCGACTACGGCGACTACTGCGACTAATGCGCCTACGGCGACTACTGCGACTACGTCCACTACGGCGACTACTGCGACTACTGCGACTACTGCGACTACGGCGACTACGGCGGCTACTGCGACTACTGCGACTACTGCGACTACTGCGACTACTGCGACTACTGCGACTACTGCGACTACTGCGACTACTGCGACTACTGCGACTACTGAGACTACAGCGTTTTACTGCGACTACGGCGACTAGTGCGACTACTGCGCCTACGGCGACTACTGCGACTACGGCGACTACGGCGACTACTGCGACTACTGCGACTACTGCGACTACTGCGACTACTGCGACTACAGCGACTACTGCGACAACTGCGACTACTGCGACTACTGCGACTACTGCGACTACTGCGGCTATTGCGACTACTGCGACTACTGCGACTACTGCGACTACTGCGACTACTGCGACTACTGCGACTACTGCGACTTCTGCGACTACTGCGACTACTGCGACTACTGCGACTACTGCGACTACTGCGTCTACTGCGACTACTGCGACTTACTGCGACTACTGCGACTACTGCGACTACTGCGTCTACTGCGACTACTGCGACTACTGCGACTACTGCGACTATTGCGACTACTGCGACTATTGCGACTACTGCGATTACTGCGATTACGGCGACTACTGCGACTACGGCGACTACTACGACTACTGCGACTACTGCGATTACGGCGACTACTGCGACTACGGCGACTACTGCGACTACTGCGACTACTGCGACTACGGCGACTACTGCGACTACTGCGACTACTGCGACTACTGCGACTACTGCGACTACTGCGACTACTGCGACTACTGCGATTACTGCGACTACTGCGACTACTGCGACTACTGCGACTACTGCTACTAGTGCGACTACTGCGACTACTGCGACTACTGCGACTACTGCGACTACTGCGACTACTGCGACTACTGCGTCAACTGCGACTACTGCGACTACTGCGACTACTGCGACTACTGCGACTACTGCGACTACTGCGAATAGTGCGACTACAGCGACTACTGCGACTAATGCGACTACGGCGACTACTGCGACTACTGCGACTACTGCGACTACTGCGATTACTGCGACTACTGCGACTACTATGACTACTGCGACTACTGCGACTACTGCGTCTACTGCGACTACTGCGACTACTGCGACTACTGCGACTACTGCGACTACTGCTACTACTGCGACTACTGCGACTACTGCGACTACTGCGACTACTGCGACTACAGCGACTACTGCGACTACGGCGTTTACTGCGACCACGGCGACTACTGCGACTACTGCGACTACTGCGACTACTGCGAATACTGCGACCACTGCGACTACTGCGACTACTGCGACTACTGCGACTACTGCGACTACTGCGATTACTGCGACTACTGCGACTACTGCGACTACTGCGACTACTGCGACTATGCGACTTGCGACTACTGCGTCTACGGCGTTTACTGCGACCACGGCGACTACTGCGACTACTGCGACTACTGCGACCACTGCGACTACTGCGACTACTGCAACTACTGCGACTACTGCGACTACTGCGACTACTGCGACTACTGCGACTACGGCGACTACGGCGACTACTGCGACTACTGCGACTACTGCGACTACTGCGACTACTGCAATTACTGCGACTACTGCGACTACTGCGACTACTGCGACTACTGCGATTACTGCGACTACTGCGACTACTGCGACTACTGCGACTACTGCGACTACTGCGACTACTGCGACTACTGCGTCTACTGCGTCTACTGCGACTACTGCGACTACTGCGACTACTGCGACTACTGCGTCTACTGCGACTACTGCGACTACTGCGACAACTGCGACTACTGCGGCTACTGCGACTACTGCGTCTACTGCGACTACTGCGACTACTGCGACTACTGCGTCTACTGCGACTACTGCGACTACTGCGACTACTGAGACTACTGCGACTACTGCGACTACTGCGACTACTGCGACTACTGCGACTACTGCGACTACTGCGACTACGGCGTTTACTGCTACTACGGCGACTACTGCGACTAATGCGCCTACGGCGACTACTGCGACTACGGCGACTACGGCGACTACTGCGACTACTGCGACTAATGCGACTACTGCGACTACTGCGACTACTGCTTACTACTGCGACTACTGCGACTACTGCGACTACTGCGACTACTGCGACTACTGCGACTACGGGACTACTGCGACTACTGCGACTACTGCGACTACTGCGACTACTGCGACTACTGCGACTACTGCGACTACGGCGTTTACTGCGATCACGGCGACTACTGCGACTACTGCGACTACTGCGACTACTGCGACTACGGCGTTTACTGCGACCACGGCGACTACTGCGACTACTGCGACTACTGCGACTACTGCGACCACTGCGACTACTGCGACTACTGCGACTACTGCGACTACTGCGACTACTGCGACTACTGCGACTACTGCGACTACTGCGACTACGGCGACTACGGCGACTACTGCGACTACTGCGACTTACTGCGACTACTGCGACTACTGCGATTACTGCGACTACTGCGACTACTGCGACTACTGCGACTACTGCGATTACTGCGACTACTGCGACTACTGCGACTACTGCGACTACTGCGACTACTGAGACTACTGCGACAACTGCGACTACTACGGCTACTGCGTCTACTGCGACTACTGCGACTACTGCGACTACTGCTACTACTGCGACTACTGCGACTACTGCGACTACTGCGACTACTGCGACTACTGCGTCTACTGCGACTACTGCGACTACTGCGACTACTGCGACTACTGCGACTACTGCGACTACGGCGTTTACTGCGACCACGGCGACTACTGCGACTACTGCGACTACTGCGACTACTGCGACTACTGCGACCACTGCGACTACTGCGACTACTGCGACTACTGCGACTACTGCGACTACTGCGACTACTGCGACTACTGCGACTACTGCGACTACTGCTACTACTGCGACTACTGCGACTACTGCGACTACGGCGACTACTGCGACTACTGCGACTACTGCGACTACTGCGACTACTGCGACTACGGCGTTTACTGCGACCACGGCGACTACTGCGACTACTGCGACTACTGCGACTACTGCGACCACTGCGACTACTGCGACTACTGCGACTATTGCGACTACTGCGACTACTGCGAATACTGCGACTACTGCTACTACTGCGACTACTGCAACTACGGCGTTTACTGCGACCACGGCAACTACTGCGACTACTGCGACTACTGCGACTATTGCGACTACTGCGAATACTGCGACTACTGCGACTACTGCCACTACTGCGATTACGGCGACTACTGCGACTACGGCGACTACTGCGACTACTGCGACTACTGCGACTACTGCGACTACTGCGACTACTGCTACTAGTGCGACTACTGCGACTACTGCGACTACTGCGACTACTGCGACTACTGCGACTACTGCGACTACTGCGTCAACTGCGACTTACTGCGACTACTGCGACTACTGCGACTACTGCGACAACTGCGACTACTGCGAATAGTGCGACTACTGCGACTACTGCGACTACTGCGACTACGGCGACTACTGCGGCTACAGCGACTACTGCGACTACTGCGACTACTGCGATTACTGCGACTACTGCGACTACTGCGACTACTGCGACTACTGCGACTACTGCGTCTACTGCGACTACTGCGACTACTGCGACTACTGCGACTACTGGCGACTACTGCTTCTACTGCGACTACTGCGACTACTGCGACTACTGCGACTACTGCGACTACTGCGTCTACTGCGACTACTGCGACTACTGCTACTACTGCGACTACTGCGAACTACTGCGACTACTGCGACTACGGCGTTTACTGCGACCACGGCGACTACTGCGACTACTGCGACTACTGCGACTACTGCGGAATACTGCGACACTGCGACTACTGCGACTACTGCGACTACTGCGACTACTGCGACTACTGCGATTACTGCGACTACTGCGACTACTGCGACTACTGCGACTACTGCGACTACTGCGACTACGGCGTTTACTGCGACCACGGCGACTACTGCAACTACTGGACTACTGCGACTACTGCGACTACTGCGACCACTGCGACTACTGCGACTACTGCGACTACTGCGACTACTGCGACTACTGCGACTACGGGCGACTACGGCGACTACTGCGACTACTGCGACTACTGCGACTACTGCGATTACTGCGACTACTGCGACTATTGCGACTACTGCGACTACTGCGATTACTGCGACTACTGCGACTACTGCGACTACTGCGACTACTGCGACTACTGCGACTACTGCGACTACTGCGTCTACTGCGTCTACTGCGACTACTGCGACTACTGCGACTACTGCGACTACTGCGACTACTGCGACTACTGCGACTACTGCGACTACTGCGACTACTGCGACTACTGCGTATACTGCGACTACTGCGACTACTGCGACTACTGCGACTACTGCGACTACGGCGTTTACTGCTACTACGGCGACTACTGCGACTAATGCGCCTACGGCGACTACTGCGATTACGGCGACTACGGCGACTACTGCGACTACTGCGACTACTGCGACTACTGCGACTACTGCGACTACTGCTACTACTGCGACTACTGCGACTACTGCGACTACTGCGACTACTGCGACTACTGCGACTACTGGGACTACTGCGACTACTGCAACTACTGCGACTACTGCGACTACTGCGACTACTGCGACTACGGCGTTTACTGCGATCACGGCGACTACTGCGACTAATGCGCCTACGGCGACTACTGCGATTACGGCGACTACGGCGACTACTGCGACTACTGCGACTACTGCGACTACTGCGACTACTGCGACTAGTGCGACTACTGTGAATAGTGCGACTACTGCAACTAGTGCGACTACTGCGACTAGTGCGACTACTGGGACTAGTGCGACTACTGCGACTAGTGCGACTACTGCGACTAGTGCGACTACTGCGACTAGTGCGACTACTGCGACTAGTGCGACTACTGCGACTAGTGCGACTACTGCGACTAGTGCGACTACTGCGACTAGTGCGACTACTGCGACTAGTGCGACTACTGCGTTTTGTGCGACTACTGCGACTAGTGCGACTACTGCGACTAGTGCGAATACTGCGGCTAGTGCAAATACTGCGACTAGTGCGACTACTGCGACTAATGCGACTACTGCGACTAGTGCGACTACTGCGACTAGTGCGACTACTGCGACTAGTGTGAGTACTGCGATTAGTGCGACTACTGCGACTACTGAGACTACTGCGACTAGTGCGACTACTGCGACTTCTGCGACTACTGCCACTTGTGCGCCTACTGCGACTACTGCGACCTCTGCGACTACTGCCACTACTGCGACTACTGCGAATAGTGCGACTACTGCGACTGCTGCGACTACTGCGACTACGGCGACTACTGCGACTACGGCGACTACTGCGACTACTGCGACTACTGCGACTACTGCGACTACTGCGACTACTGCGGCTACCTGCGACTACTGCGACTACTGCGACTACTGCGACTACTGCGACTACTGCGACTACTGCGACTACTGCGACTACTGCGACTACTGCGAATACTGCGATTACTGCGACTACTGCGACTACTGCGACTACAGCGACTACTGCGACTACTGCGACTACTGCGACTACTGCGTCTACTGCGACTACTGCGACTACTGCGACTACTGCGACTACTGCGACTACTGCGACTACTGCGACTACTTCGACTACTGCGACTACTGCGTCTACTGCGACTACTGCGACTACTGCGACTACTGCGACTACTGCGACTACTGCGACTACGGCGTTTACTGCGACTACGGCGACTACTGCGACTAATGCGCCTACGGCGACTACTGCGACTACGGCCACTACGGCGACTACTGCGACTACTGCGACTACTGCGACTACTGCGACTACTGCGACTAGGGGACTACGGCGGCTACTGCGACTACTGCGACTACTGCGACTACTGCGACTACTGCGACTACTGCGACTACTGCGACTACTGAGACTACGGCGTTTACTGCGACTACGGCGACTAGTGCGACTACTGCGCCTACGGCGACTACTGCGACTACGGCGACTACGGCGGACTACTGCGACTAATGCGACTACTGCGACTACTGCGACTACTGCGACTACAGCGACTACTGCGGCAACTGCGACTACTGCGACTACTGCGACTACTGCGACTACTGCGCTATTGCGACTACTGCGACTACTGCGACTACTGCGACTACTGCGACTACTGCGACTACTGCGACTACTGCGACTTCTGCGACTACTGCGACTACTGCGACTACTGCGACTACTGCGTCTACTGCGACTACTGCGACTACTGCGACTACTTGCGACTACTGCGACTACTGCGTCTACTGCGACTACTGCGACTACTGCGACTACTGCGACTATTGCGACTACTGCGACTACTGCGACTACTGCGACTACTGCGATTACGGCGACTACTGCGACTACGGCGACTACTACGACTACTGCGACTACTGCGATTACGGCGACTACTGCGACTACGGCGACTACTGCGACTACTGCGACTACTGCGACTACGGCGACTACTGCGACTACTGCGACTACTGCGACTACTGCGACTACTGCGACTACTGCGACTACTGCGACTACTGCGACTACTGCGACTACTGCTACTAGTGCGACTACTGCGACTACTGCGACTACTGCGACTACTGCGACTACTGCGACTACTGTTACTACTGCGTCAACTGCGACTACTG
>JAZDUA010001056.1:22500-233979 GCA_038098605.1 Gryllus longicercus | reverse complement strand
ATTGAGAGAGACACGTGCCCCTGCTTTTCCTAGCATCCGTTTCAGTCTTGAAAAAAAAATTAAGTAATGGCTTTACACGATCTCGCATTAGAATCTGGCGTGGAGAGGAGTATCTTAGGCATAAGAACCGTGCCGGTGAAGATTTTTTTGAAGAGGCGGAAAATGCTTTTGCAGCAGCCGCAGGCGCCGCTTTTCGCAGCAAGGGCGCCCTCTGGCTCAACCTCCGCTCTAAGGGCAGGGACCTCGAGGGCACGCGTCCTGTAAGGGGGGGCGAAGGGCTTTGTGGGGCAGAGGAGGGCGGAGAAGGGCGGGGCGAGGCGGGCGCCCTTGACGGACGCCCTGCGCGAATTCAATTCCAAGTTGCGCCGAGCGCTGGCGTCGTTTTTCGCCCCGCCCCCACCCCACCCCGCCCCCTTTCTTTCTTCCGCCGCCGCCGCCGCCACCGGAGCCGGCAAATGGACTTCATTTAAAATTAAATGGCGATCCTGGGGAGAGGGAAGAGGGGGGTGGCTTGAAAGAAGGCGCGAGGCGAGCTTGGAGAGGGCTCATGGGCCGAGAGCAGCGGCAGCCGGGGCGAGAAGGGACGGCTCAAGCCGACTGTGGCTTCAGCCGCGGAACGGCGACAATTGGGGCTAGGCGGCTTCTGGTGGTGGTGGTTGCAAACCAAGAATAGGCGACAACGGCGGGTGGTGGTAGTGTGTGTTTAAGAGATGGCGGAGGTGACGAGCGAGGAGGGATAGAGGAGGACGTTGGAAGGGTGACGACGTGGCGGGGGTGGTAGCCAATGGGGTGGGCGGTGGCGGCGGTGGAGTAAGCAGTGTTAGCGCTTTCTACTCGTAAGGAAATGCGAGCCGTGTGGTGAACAGTACTTACTGGAAAAAGAGAGAGAGAGAGTAAATTCTCAAAAAGTTAAATGCTGTTTCACAGAAAGGATTTTAAGTCGTTTCTTCAGTTGTTTTAATGGAAGGCTACCAGAGAAAAAAAAAGTATTAATGATAAAAATATATTCAATAGAATTTGGCTATGAATGGGTCCAAAGGGTGCCTTTCGAAAACAATGAACTAGAGGTACGTAAAAAACTTGCAAAACTACAGAGCGTTTCAGAATTAAAGTTGCAAATTTCTAGGGACTTCGAAGCTTATCACTTTTTACCGATGAACATTTGGTGGGATCTCGAATAACGATAAGAAAAATGCGACCATTTTGACATTATTATTCACAACAACAGATGCTACACTGGTGTTAGGCAGGTACACGGACAACTATACCATAATCGACTGCGCAACAAAATCATAAACTGCTTTTCTGTACCAGCTATGCATAAAAAATCATGGCCATCAAATTGAAAAATCTTAGCAGACAATGCCAAAGAATAAAGACTAAAAACTCATTGTCATTGCCTGCAGAGAATGCCATCCGACCTTTCACGTAAATATCAAAAGACCAAGCATGAAGAGTTGCCTACCAATCAGGGGCGCCCTGTTCGCAACACATCTTCGTTGGCAAACAGTGATCTAACAATAGGAATCACTTAATTGTAGTTCTAGAGTTGTTTTAGTAGATTTTAATTTTTCGTTTCTTGCTAATTTTACTTTCTCGCGCGTATTTTTGTAATATTGCCCTCTTTTTGTCTCTTTCTACTTCTGTTATTATTTTCCTTTCTTTCTCCTGGAACCGGTCTCGATTCAGCAGCAAACATACCAGCGAGTCTGGACGGCACGGGGACATACGAAAGCACGGTCGTGTTTTGTCTTTCTTTGGAGTCCCCAGTGCCAAGTAGGGTAAATATTTAAATGAAAAAGTAAAATGTCACCAAACAAGAATTTTGATATTTTTCTTTTGCGCCGACAGACTTTATTCGCTCACCGATCCCAATCTACTTTCGAGTATTTCCTCCAATCTCTTTTGAGGACAGAGCTATCTGCATTTGATATTCCCCGTTAGCGTTGGTGATTATGCAAGAGCCAAGAACGAAAAATATAATTCCGTTTTCACTGATGCCATTTCACGATTCAAAGGAGTGTCCACAATGGAATTTCAAAAAAATTTCAGCTTCGCGAATGAAACATTCATAATCGTCACACGGTGTGATCATCTGGAATCAAGATTACAATGAAAAGATAGATACACAGACGATAATAAAAAAATTAGAGTTAGAATAATAATGTGAATGAATTCAATTACTATTTTTTACAATAATTCCTTTTAAGTGTGATTTTTTTATTGTTTACAAGTATTTTCGCACCTTTACTTTAGCCGAATAAACGCCTTTTTGCATACATATTTTTGCAGGAATAAATGTTTGTTGTCTTCCTATTTTAGGAATAATACATACCTGATCTTCCGGGCTAAATTTATTATTACCTAACCTGCATAATGAAATGTAATAAAATAATAAAATAAACGTAGACTGAAAACTGTACACGAAAGACCGGCGTCAGCAGGATGGGAATGAGAAGGAGAGCAGCATCTGTTGGCGGCTATTGCCACTGTCAGTGGGAGTGTTCCGGCGGAGAGTTCGTGTTTCTGCCAAACACCAATGCACAATGAGTTCCACACACATCAAGATTCCAATACCCATTCTGTCGCATGTGTAAATGTGTCATATGAGGTCCCCTTACACGCTCATTGGCAAAATGTGAACAACTTCGACCCCCTCTACAGTGAGCGTGTTCCGGCGGAGAGTTCGCGGTTCTGACAAACACCAACGCACAATGAGAAGCCCACCCATCAGGATTCCAATACCCATTCTGTCGCATGTGTAAATATGTCATATGCGGTCCCACCCTCCACTCGCTCACTGACAAAATGTGATCAATTTCGACCCCCTCTTCAGTGAGTGTGTTCCGGCGGAGAATTAGCGTTTCTGGCAAACAACAATGCACAATGAGTTCCACCCCCACCAGTTTCAATATCCATTCTGTCGCATGTGTAAATGTGTCATATGAGGTCTCCTTACACGCTCATTGGCAAAATGTGAACAACTTCGACCCTCTCCACAGTGAGCGTGTTCCGGCGGAGAGTTCGCGTTTCTGACAAACGCACAATGAGTTGCACACCCACCAGGATTCCATATACCCATTCTGCCGCATGTGTAAATAAGTCAAATGTGGTCTACAGTGAGTGTGCTCCGGCATAGAGTTAGCGTTTCTGGCAAACACCAATCCACAATGAGTTCCACACCCACCAGAATTTCAATATCCAATTTCTGACTAATACCAACGCACAGTGAGATGCCTACCCATTAGGATTGCAGTACCCATTCTTTCGCATGTATAACATTTGTCACATGAGGTTCCCCTTCTCATATGTTTATTGTCAAAATGTGATCAACTTCTACCCCTTCCACGAGCTTGAAGTTTGCAACATTTATCTTCAACCGCCCTGAATTATGCAGTAAGTAAACCCGGGCTGAAGACGATCCTCGAGAGCGGGAGAGGCGGGGCGAGGAGAGAACGCACCTGGCGCCTCTGCGCTAATTGCGCCACGCGCTGTTCCTCCGCGAACGGCGCACAATGGTGCACTAGGGGCGCACTTTGAAGCGCAGCTGCCGCCTTCACCGCCGCCGCCGCCGCCCGCGGGCGCGTGCCCAGCGGCCCGGGCCGCGCGCGCCCCGCGTCGCTCGGCGGGCGCTGTTTGTTTTTCATTAACAGATGTCCCGCAAGGGCCAGGGACGGGCCCTGCATGGATGAGCCGGGCGGGGTGGAGCGGGACGGGGCAGGGCGGGGCGGGGCGAGGCGGGGCGAGGCGAGGCGGGGCGGAGCGGGGCGGAGCGGGGCGGGGCGGAGCGGGGCGGGGCGGCGCGGGGCAGGGCGGGGCGGGGCAGGGCGGAGCGGGGTGGAGCGGGAGGGGGCGGAGAGGGGACGGGGCAGGGCCGGGACGGGGCGGGGTGGGCGAGCTCTCAGCCCTGAGCTCCGCCTGAGGAGGCGCGCGTAATGACGCTCCGGACGAGCGCAGTCGCGCCGCCGCCGGCTGCCGGGGGGGAGGGGGAAGAGGGATGGGGCGGGGCCCTGGACGCGGCAGAGCGAGGACCGAGAGGATAAGGGTGGCGGTACCCTTAGAAGCGCAGTGGCGGCGACTGTAGTTGTGACATTCGACGGAGCGAAGACGCTGGGGGCGGGCAAGGTGGACGAAATTATGATTATTGTCGTCGTTGATAATGGACACCCAATGTGACTGATTTGGTATCAATGGTACAGAATTGGCATGTTCTTTAGTTTCACAAGAACATTTCAAGGGAAAACCGGAAATTGTGGTCTTACAATAGAAAAAATTCCTATATTACTTTTACAATTTATTGAAGATAGAATATCTCGTACGAGATACGTACGTACAGTATGTATGTATATATTGTGGCGTCACCAATCACATTAGAATAATTTTATTGTGGCGTCGCCAATAACAGCATAATTATTACATCTAGAGATAGCTCCCATCGCGGCAAAAGTAGGTCAAGGGACGCTTCCTTTGTCACGAAGACTCCTCCCACGACCGCACTCAGCCCCCATCAGAGGCGGACACGTTTATTACCCCTCGTAAAACCCGGCCGAGCCGACGGCCAAAACCCCATCGAACAATACCCGCCCCCGCGCCCCTTTTTTTGCCGCGCGCCCAGGGAAGGAACAAGAAGTCCCAAAGGGTTGACACGGGTGTCGATTAGGAAAAAGACACGTTTATGACGCTTCGTGAACGAGACCCTTTTAGCCGTCAGCCGACCCCCCTTCGAACAATACCCGCCCCGCACCCGCCTGCCACGCGCCTCGAGTAAGGCGCCCGGATCCCCACAGGGGCTATTTAGAAATTAACCGTAGCAGGCTGCCGATTAGCCTCCGCCGACCATTTATGGCCCATGAAAATACGCTACCGCGTGAACACGTGTCCAGACAGCTGCAAGAAGCTTCTGGGACCGCTTACAAAGGAAGTGAGAGAGAGGAGGGAAGCCGGAGTTAGAAAGAGAGCGATCTTTGGAAAATTACAAGAAAACTGCAACCTGGTTGGTAAATTAGAATGCTGAAACGCAGTTACCCTCAGCCAATGGGAAGCTTCGCTATGAGGGAAGGGGTAAATTTACAGATTTAGAAACGTTTTGGGAGGGGGGAAGGGAGTTTTCTTTAACACGAGATGCACAGAGGAAAGTTAATGAGGATCGGAACGCGACGGGGAAAGACGTTCCCAGAGTAGAAGTTTATTTTATTTGAACGCGACTAGTGGATTTGCCGCGGAGGAAACTCGGGTGGGAGATCACAGGATCCCGCGCTACTTCCGCGTAGGCCCGTCTGCCTCCGCCGCCTTTCACGCTGGGCCCATTCACAGCCCACATTGCATTACTGCCAGCGCCCGTGGCCCCTCGACCGACTGAGCCTGCTCGATTCGGCGACCTGGGACCGCTCGCCGCCAGCTGAGAAGGGACGCACCACGAGAGGTCGGCGACTTGGGACTGCCCGCCGCCCCTGCATCCGAGGGCGCCGCACGACCAGCCCGTGGATCCAACACAGCCAGCGGTGAAAGCTATGATGCGAGACACCTCGCAGGACATTTAGGGCGAGAGATTAATAGTGGCCGCGCTCAGGCCCCGCAGATTGTAGATGGTAGACAGAAGGTTGCATGCATTATTAGAATCAAGCCTTATTTTGTTAGCTTTAAGAGAATTAGTCATTAGTGATCAAAGTAATGAGCTCACAGGATAGACATAAGAGGAAACCTGTGTCGCCCTTAGCGACCTGTAACTTCCCTGGCAGCTCATAGTGCCAGGAATAAACCTCAATTTATTATAAGATGACTCGGTGTATTAATTCATGACCTCCCAACACTTCCATCCAGCCACATTTCAGGAGCTGAACCTGGCGCCCTCCCCCGTGTGATTACAATATGTATATGAATATGTGTATATATATATATATATGTGTGTATATATATATATATATATATATATATATATATAAAAAGGTTTTTAAAAGGTGTTTTTAGAAAAAATTACATAAATAAATACTTAATAATATTATATAAAAAGTGTAGAATGCCTAATCTTAGCCAACGGTACATTATTAACTTCAAAAAGCGTTTTACCTTCCTCCAAAATTTTGTTATCACATAGGATCATCAACGACACTGTGATGTTGAGGTGGGAGGGTTGAAGGGATTTTAATACAAGAAGGATGTTTGCTGTACTCTAAATCAGCGTTTTACAACTGGAGAAGAAATGGCGTTGCAGATCCTTTTCTTCCGTGAGGAACAGCTCAGAGAAGCAGTGCAACCGAAGGGATGGGGGAGGCATCAGCGGACTACTGTCAACGGTGACGAAAGCTTTAGCAGCGGGCCATTGCAGGTGATTCAGGCAACATGAGTGGGAGACATCTATTATCCGTTAGATTTCTTTCGATTTGGGAAGAAATGATTCTTTTTGTGGATACAGGAACTGAGGCGAAGTGTTTAGTGTGTTCGAAATAACTGCAGGATGTTAAAAGGTGCTACTTACAGACGCATTACGCAGCTTTGCGACTCAGAGAAGTCCTCGGAATAAAAATAATTTCTAAGAATTGATAGGTAGCTGGTAATCATGTGATACGTATCGGACTTTGCTGATACAAGATTATGAAAAAGATACAGAAAATCACGATGTTTAACAACACTCTCAAACATAACTGAACTGAAAGAAAAACTCAAGCCGGGAGTCCGAATTCTCCCACGTGACCGTTCCGGGTATCTATTTGTTAACATTACTTATTGTCTCAGAATGAAGCAAATTCATTATATTATATTATATTGTAAAAAATTTGTTCTAAAATGTTAAAGATTTCATTCTCTAAAAATGTTATGAACGAATTAGAAAAATGGAATTACAGCACTGTTTATGATAACAGAATCGGGTGTTGTTTTGAGTTGAGTAATAATTATGTTATATTGTTTAATTTGTCGTAATGTAATTGAATCATAAATATTATAAATAATAACCATTTAAAAGTCGTAATTATCGATTTTCCAAGGGAACCTTTTCCGCCACACCCGTGCCATCAATGGAACACTGTGCGCCCACCGCCCCGTCGGGCACTTCTTTTGCTTTGTAGTTGGGTTCGGAGGAGAAAAGCAGAGTTCTCAGATGTCACAGAACATTGAGCCTGCAAGCACTGATATAAACCGAATGCTAGGTGAGTTCAATACCATGCGTTCAAGACATGACCCGCAATCATTTGGACTTTTAACCGCGAGTCTTGCAATTGCTTCTTGAGGCGATGAAATTGAGAGTTTTTCTCCTAGTAAGGCTCCCCTAGGCTCCGGGGTAGGCCTTGCTACAGTACCGGCAGCGTGTAGGCGACTGACAGTTCGATGCGATGTTACCGCACATTACTACACACATGTCACCACCAATATGACAGATAAATGAAATCTCAGAACATTTAACATTCACCAACCGGCGATGGCACGTCTTGAGATCATGTTCATAACCTTTGCCACAACCGAACCTTCTCGCCTCCGTGACTTCGTCTGAGTCGGATGAGCGGAAGTACTGAACCCTGGCTGTGAGAAAGTAAACAAATCCTCGCAAGTTGATTGCTTCAGAGCAGGTCACATGACGTACAACAGCACGTGGCGAGAGAACTATCACAGTCAATTGTACGCTGCCGGTACTGTAGGCAACACAATTCATGGAGATCAAGGAGAAATTGCCGATCGTTAAGGTTTGTCTACTTTTATTTTGTCAATCTTTACACAGTTCAATGTTGATACCCCGGTCATTTTTTGTCTCTAAATCTAAAGTCTATCTGGAGGACGAAAATGATAAGTGAGATGCACCTTTCTGTCGAATTCCCACCTGAACGTTTTTACTTTCTCTTTTTTTTCACTTTTACCAAGCATTTTTTTAACATCTGCTTTATTTGCAATTTGTTCTACTCGAACATTCGGCAAATACAATTGTACATACATTATTGACATGTAAAGAAACCATACAATTCTGGTTCATTCTAAAAATGGTTTTAAACTAATTGTCCAGTTCAGAGAGAAAAAAACAAGAACAACAATAAACAGCATCACATTGAAATAACAATAACACAATAACAAACAAACATACAATAGTGCAAGCATTGTGACAAAAAAAAATATATCTACAGTAACAATTATTTTAAAAGAAAAATATTATTTATATCTGTGGTCCAGATCAAGAGGATGTACTCTTTTCAATCTTCTTGTCGTTGTGCTGTTATCTAAGATGTTTATGGCCAGATGATTAATATGATTTTCGAGTCTGTGTTGGTATTTGTGAGATTTGAGAGTGATTTCCTCTTTAACAGTGGTGATATTGAGATCTTTATGTAGAGTGTCGTTTGAGACAAACCAGGGAGCATTGCTTAATAGTCTGAGACATTTGGATTGAAATCTTTGAATTATTTCTATATTTGAATGTGATGCTGTTCCCCAGAGTTCAATTCCATAAGACCAGATAGGTTTGAGTATTGTTTTGTAAAGTAAAATTTTGTTTCCTAGACTTAAACTAGATTTTCTTCCTATTAACCATATCATTTGTCTACTCTTCAGTTCTGCTTCCTTTCTTTTGATCGAAATATGTTTCTTCCAGGTTAGCTTTTTGTCTAGATGTAGGCCGAGATATTTGACGGTGTCTACGTTTTCAATTAGTTTTCCGTTTATTTCTATTCTTGTATTTCTTGTTCGTCTGAGGGTAAATGTTATACATTTGGAATTTGTTTCATTCATTCTTATTCTCCAGTGTTTACACCATTTGTTTATAAGCTCGAGGTGCTCTTTCAATGTTCTTGTTGCCGTTTCTTGGTTTTCGTGCGAAGCTAGCAGGGCTGTGTCATCTGCATATGTTGCAGTGGTGACGTCTGGGGACTGAGGTAAGTCAGCGGTGTACAGCGTGTACAGCACTGGTCCAAGGATGCTCCCCTGTGGCACTCCTGATAATACTGGATGAAACGGTGTTATTTCATCTCCGAATTTTATTTGAAAAAATCGATCTGAAATAAAGGATCGAAGTATATTATAGTATGGATGCGGCAGACATTTCTTGATTTTATATAGCAAGCCTTGATGCCACACTTTGTCGAACGCTTGCGCGATATCTAGAAACAAGGCGGAACAATACATTTTATTTTCTAGAGCTCCGTTGATGGTGTCGACTACTCTATGAATTTGTTCTATTGTAGAATGACGATTTCTAAAACCGAACTGATGGTCTGGAATTGTGTCATTTTCTTTAAGTAATGGATATATGCGAAATAGTAGTAGTTTTTCGAATACCTTAGACAAAGAAGGTAATAAACTTATTGGTCTGTACGAGGAAACATCTTGTAGCTGTTTTCCTGGTTTTGCGATTACAATTAATTGTGCCAGTTTCCACTGCGAAGGATAGTGTCCGATGCGTATTATTCCATTGAAAATGGATGTTACAAGGGCAATGAGTTTCTTAGGCAGTTTTTTAAGCATTTCCCCTGTAATACGATCATGTCCAGGAGCCTTGTGATTTGGTAGTAGTTTCAGCCCTGCTGTGACTTCTTTTGTTGAGAAGAATTTAATTGGTGGCGACATTTGATGGGGACATTCCAAGAATTCTATGATTTCTTTTTCTTCTGTGAGTAGTGCTGAGGGGTGTGGTTGAAATGTTTTTGCAAAATATTTTGCAAATTCTTCTGCCTTATCGTTTTCCGTTCTAGCCCAGTTTCCATCGGTTTTACGAAGAGGGGGGACATGTTTTGTAGGCCTTTTTAATTTTTTAGTAATTTTCCATAAGGAGTAATCTTTTGAGGAGTAATAGCTTTTGAGGGTGACAACTTTTCTATTCTTTCCTTCATTTCCTCCGAATGAATTTCTTGTAATTTTCTTGATAAGAGGCGGGAAGTTCTGTTGAGTATTCGTTTGTCGTCCGGGTGATGAGTGCGTTGCCAGGTCATCTTCATCTGTCTTTTCTCTTTAATCATTTTTAGTATTTCTGATGGGTATTTATTTTTTTCACTCTCATTTCTGGAGTTGCATATACGGCTGCCTGTTGAATGTGTTGTATTAAGTATTCAACAGCATCGTCGATATCTTCTGGACATTTTAGACGGACCTTGGCAGTGGTGTTATGGTAAAGCCAGTTGCTGTATTCTTCCCAGTTCGTTTTTCTGTTTGTAAGGTATATGCTTTCTTTCTTTTTGATTTCAGAAGAACTGATTGTCAGTATTTCTGGAGAATGATCAGATGAAAGATCAAAAGACGGTTCTATTGTGTGATAGGTCTGTGCCATTCCCTTTGTGACGAAGAAATCCAAGACATCAGGTACCTTGTTACCATCCGTTGGCCAGTATGTGGGATTTCCTGATGAAATTGTTTGGAGTTTTAGTGTAGAGATGGCTCCTTCTAAAGCGCGACCTCTTGTAGTTACCCGTCTTGATCCGCATAGTTGATTTTTAGCATTGTAGTCTCCTCCAGCAATGAACCTTGTGCCGAGTGTTCTAAAAAACTTGATATACTGATCGGTGGTTATCTTGTGTTTTGGAGGGGAGTATATAGCTGAAATAACGAGCGGACCGAACTTATCGTATACTTGTATAGCGGTTGCTTGCAGATAGTCTTTAGCATTATCTTTGTACATATTGTGTCTGATTCTTGTTTTAATTATTACTGCTGTGCCTCCATGAGCTGTCCCATCTGGATGATTTGTGCAATATACTTCATAGTCAGATATACGTAGATAGCTTCTTTCGGTAAAATGTGTTTCAGACACTAGGAGTATGTCAATATTTTCTTGATGTAGAAACACTTCTAACTCTCTTCGATGTTGAAGTATTCCGTTGGCATTCCAGGAGACAATTCGCAGTGAATTACTCATAGTTTCTTCATTATTGCAGTCATGATATTAATTAGGCTGGAGATTTGTTCAGCTTGCTTTGCTAAGATGGACTCGAATTTTTTAAATGATTCTTGCATTATGGAAATCAGATTATTTTCATACGACACATTTTGATTATTGATTTGTGATTGTTGGGCCATTTGTGCATATGTGAACTGTCTACCTGTTCCTATGGTTTGATTACTTGTTAGTGAACTTGAATTGTTGCCTTCAGTTATGTTTTGCGTAGCATTTCTACGGTGTTGACTTTGACTAGGATACTTGCTGTTACGAATTTTTTGATAGACTTCGCAACCTTTATAATTTGCTGGATGGTCACGGCTACATAGAGCACATGTAGCTGGCGTGTCTCTCGTTTTAGTACAGGTTCGACTATCGTGATTCTTTCCACATTTGACGCAGCTATACGGAAGCGTACAATACCGAAAACTGTGCTCGTAGGACTGACATCGCTTGCATTGTACTATTTCTCGTTTTTTACGCGGTGGTTCAAAACTTATTTTTGCATGTAGTAAGTATTCGACGTCATATATTTTTTTGTTGTTACTTTGAGGTTCTAAGTCCACAAAAAACAATGGTAGGGGTGCTTTTGTTAAACGATGCTTGATATTATGAATTTGTCTTACTTTGTGGCCTTGTGCTTCTATAGCTTCTTTAAGTTCCGTTACGTCTGCTGTTGGGTGCATATTTTTTAATACTACCCGAAAGGCTCTTTCTTGTTTTAACTGAAATGTATAATGAGCAATATTTTTTAAATTCAGATGTTTAACAAGCTTTCGATAAACCTCCGGTGTTTGAGGTACGATTTTCACATTATTCATAGTAATTTTGGCTTCATCTTGGTAGGTTTTGACAAGTTTATATGAGAAGTCTTCATCTTTAATGACTTCTTTAATAGATCTGATCATATCAGGTATTACTCTGACGCCTGGAATGAAAATAGGCGGTGTACGATATTTGTCTTGTTCTTGTATGCTGCCCTTGGTTGTTGTATCATTGATTTTCTCAGAATTCGAGGTTTCTTCCGAATTTTCATCACAAGAGAGATGTTCATACCTGTTTTTTGATGATACGGGGTCGTGTTCACTGTTAGTCTTCTTAGAGGGTTGTATAGAGTTGTCATCATTGCGTCTTTTTTGTCGACGCAGCGGGATTGTTTGCCATGAGTTGCACAAGGTTGAGGCCGTTTCCTGCGTTGTAGATGCTTGGCCGTTAGTTGCTGTAGCTTCTAGGACGGTGGCTGGGGTTTCTTTTTCACGCACATATTGCTGTATTTGAAATTGTAACTGTTGGTTCTGTTGCACTAATTGTTGTAAGTGTTGTTTTAGCTGTTGATGTTCATGCAATAAAAATTGGTGCTGTTGCTGAAGGTTCAGTGTTATTTCACTGTGTTCTAAAGTCGATCCGTTCGTACTATTGTTGACGAAAGCTTCACTGTTTTCTTGGTTATTTAGTATTTCTGTTGTTTGTGTGATTAGTCCCCCGAAGGGGACGTGATCAGTTAACATAATTCACTTCACTATATATGTGCGGTATTGATTTTCAATAGTTCTTGATGCACCACTGTTCACACGAGAACGAAGTCACCTTTGTACACAAATACGAGCGGTTACCACTGTATCACTAGTAAATTTGAACGGTAAGTTGAAAACGTTCCTAATTCACCACTGTTCACAAATAAATGCACTTCTTTCTGACCCCGGACCGGCACTAGTAGCGGCCGGGGCAGTCGGACTTGCGATATGCGCTAGCCTTCGGCTAACTGGCGGAGCTGCGGAGCACGTCTGCTCGTGACCGCTGCTGAGCGAGAACTTTTACCAAGCATAAAGTAATAACGATTGCGCTGGCCATACCACCGCTTCGCCAAACTCTCCATCGCTTCCTCAGTCTCTTATCGCTGCCACGGTCGCAACCATCTCCAACGTCGCAGGTATACTGGTCACCGTATCTGAGGGGAAGGAATCGTCCGCTGACAAACAAATGACGCGTTTCAAGCAACGCGCTGGTGGTAGGGACAGCAGCGCCGCCGTACGGCAGCGTCCCGAAACACCGCTGTGCTCAGCCACCGCAAGGTGGCACTAGAAAGCTCGCACGTTTTTCTTGAGACCTAATACTGCTTCATACGAGAGAAATGGGTCTCAGCCGGGTACTTGGTAGCTCCCGGTTGACAGAGGAGACGGGGTTCTGTTATCCAATCAGAGGTTTTAAATTGTGATGTCACTACAGCGTTGCCGAGGTGCACAAAAAAAATGAACTCTCATAGCACGAAGCAACTGAATATTGAAGAGCGCCGAGCGCCGTTACTTGTTTGGTTATGCGGAGAGAGACAGAGAGAGAGAGAGACAGAGTGAGAGAGAGAGAGACACACAGAGAGAGAGTCAGAGAGACAGAGAGAGACAGAGTGAGACAGAGTGAGACAGAGAGAGACAGAGAGAGAGACAGAGTGAGACAGAGTGAGACAGAGAGAGACAGAGAGAGAGACAGAGAGAGACAGAGACAGAGTGAGACAGAGACCGACAGAGTGAGACAGAGTGAGACAGAGACCGACAGAAACCGACAGAGACAGAGACAGAGACAGACAGAGACAGAGACAGACAGAGACAGAGACAGACAGAGACAGAGACAGACAGAGACAGAGACAGACAGAGACAGACAGAGACAGACAGAGAGAGAGAGACACACACAGACAGACATGAAGGTAAAGTTAATAACTTCAAAAAGTACTGCAATTGTTTGTAATTGTGAACGTTCCGTGAAAGGTATGTATTCAAACCAAGAATGTCTCGAGTGTACATACTCATTTCTTATAAATCTTTCATAATACTATGCATCGTACGTCTAAAAACGCGTCTCGCTGTAGCTACTTTTCATCTGCTTTGCGCGTGCTGTGCAAAAACTATTCGTCATTCCTTGGTTATTGGTGTGATTATTGTAATTTCTTATTCTTGGATATTTCGTTATAGGCGTGATTATTGTAAGGGACTGCGATAAATTTGTGTAACAGTGCTTCATGAAATAAAGTAGTGTCATCACAATTCTACTACAAATATAATAAGTTGAACGTGTATGCTTCAACAGCTGATCGTGCTGCATCGTTGACGCAAGAACGACCTTGTGTCTGCCGCCCAAATAAGTGGCAACATTGCTCTCCCTCACTCTAAGCTGTCAAGTCGACAGAAGTATTATTTGCAATATTGGTTTATTAAATCTCGTTTCTCGATACAAAATAGTTTCGCTTACATGGGAGCGAAAATATCTGGTTACATAGTTTTGCCAAGAGAGCTCGTTGCAATCATTTATTCTTAATTCGTCGATACTTGGGAAAGGGGTGGGGATAGGGTTGGAGGGGATCGAACTTACGCACATAACAGGGGGCGGAAAATATATTTTTGCCGAAGATGGGGCGGGGCAATGCCACCCGGGAACTTATTATGATTATTTTTTCAAAATACGTTATTTATAAAAATGTAAACACATAGTAAATTAATTATGTTGCTATCGGTAAAATAAAGTAATATCTTATATGTAATATTATCTCAATGTGAATCGTTCTTTTTACAGTCTCGCACTTACTTCTTAACAACAGACAGTTATGAATCGTGTGAAGAGGCAGTTATGAAAGGCCGACTTTTCAGCAGAAAAGCTCCAGGCCTTGATAGCGAAAAGGAGGATAAATTCTGTTCCTATAGTGAATTACTTCCTCTAAAACGATACAGAATGATGCTTTGTGGATCCTTGATACACAAAATCGACTGACGGCAAAACGTCTGCCTGTCCGTCTGTTTGTTTGTCCGTCCGTCCGTCTGTAGACAACGCTAGCGCCTAAACAGTTCAATTGATATTCTCCAAAATTGATATTCCCTGATTGATCTCAAAGAGCTCGAGGATTTAGAAGTATCAAACGGATATTTTGATTTTTTAGGGTGCTTTACATAAAGCCTCAAAGCATTTTCAAAGTTTTCTAAAAAAATGCTCCAAATTTGTTGACTAAACTCAGATAGAATAAAAAATGGTGAAGAGATTCATGCAGGTCTCATCTTCGTTGATATCAACGAAGATTTTTCGAGAATTGCGAAAGTGCAATTTTTGGACTTTTTGCTGCTACTACTACAATACTGAAGATAAGGAATTTTCCCCTTAATTAAATCTGCTCTTCAAAATAAGATCATGTTCAATGTTTCGAAAACTTTGAGCGAATTGTAGTTTTTGCGTAATTTTGGGTGAAATATAGGCAATATTATTTTTTTAATCATTTTTTCCCACAAACCGCTCCAACCATATGTATCATGGGACGGAAAAATACGGTGCTAGTCCCATTTCCGGCTATCTCTTGTTTTCCACCCGAAAAATGCAAAAAGTTAACATTTCAAAACTACAAAATTGAAGATAACTATTTTTTGCCTTAGACATAGTCTCTTGTAAAAAATCAGCTCTTCAAAAAGGCAATGTAGAATTTTCATGATCAAATCAGATTTTGCGTAATTTGTGTCTACAATTTATGTAATTTCAACAAAAAAACAAACAAAAAAAACATTTTCTCACAAAACTAATTCATTTTTTAAATTAAACTTTCTCCTCGGCCGACAAAACATATGGTGCTAGTCCCATTTTCGACGAACTGAACAGCGTACAATATGTTACGCAGAACGTCAATAATAATTTCATGATGGTCAACCAAGCGTAAACGAACCATGAACGAAGATGTAAAATAAGCCCAATGAGAGGTTATTAAACGACATAATATTATGTTAAATTATATCAATATATATATATATATATATATATATATATATATATATATATATATATATATATATATATATATATATATATATTGTGACGTACCTGGTGGTGCCGGGTATCTTCACTGCAATATAACACTAAGAGAGGGTGTCTTTTACGTGAATGGGTCCTAGGATAAGTCGGTGCAACGTTGGGGAAGTTATTCATACATAGAAATACAATTATGACAAGATTTATTTTAAATCAAAGTTACTATTTACATAATCAGACACCGTTTTTATACTCCGCCTTGGTACCAAGATTAAGAGTAAAATACAACTTTCATACCTTCGGGGCCCCGCTTGAATACCTATGAGGTTCGTCGAGCCGCTCGTGCCGACAGGGTTGTCGACCTCTGCTACTGCTGCGGGCCGTCGGCAGCAGATGGCGTGGTGATCATCCACGGCTGATGCTCCAACAATTCTTCCCCGAACAGGATCTTGATACCTCGGCTGCGCACCTTCCTCGAATCACTGTCCATTAGTGGGTTTAATTACACGACCCCCGCCTACTCCGTATACTGGTCACAGTTCTGTACCGCACGCTTTCAAGAATGTTCCCTCCGCACCAACTAATAAGAGCGACGTCAATTATTTTACCAACTCTAATCTTTTACTATACTGATACTTCTAATGTTCTGTTTACATGTCCATTACTTTGCGATTCCTAATCACATAACTATGTCGCGTATTACATGCGTCCATTCACTAGCGGAGAGCCCTCGCTACACGTCCGCACTGGTCGCCGCTCTGCTAACCTCTCACCTTCGCCGGCCGCACGTCGGCACATCCTTCGGCGGCGGCCGCCTCAATCCAACTAACGAACTTTTTGCACGTGCGCGCTGCCACGCTTGTACCCGCCGTTCTCACGCTCGCCTCCCGGCGGGCACCGGTGGCGGCGGCGACCGTTGCCGGCTGCCCGCTGCTCGCAGCGCCCGGCGCTCGCACCGCGCAGTCCAGAATAGCTATTGAATTCTTACACTAATGATTTAATTAGTGTAATGAAACACATATTCTGGGTTTCATCACCCCCCCCCCTTTCTTTTTTTGAATTTTTCCCGCTTCTGGACAAAATTCACACTAGTAACATCGTCACTGCCGATGGTTGCACTCTTTTGCATATTCCTCGACGCCCTATATACACTTATAACTTAGAATCGAATTAACATGTGATTACGTATATTAACACTAATCTTGCGCTTATTCGCACTTCACTATTTTCCATCCATGTTGAACCAGGTTTCCGATTTGAAGCTTGTAATGTCCTACTATGTCTTGTCTCTTGTGCGACAGTTCATCCCCATTTTGCTGACCGTGATTTCCTGACTCACAGTTGTAGGACATAGCTTCCAGCGTGTTGAACACATCTTGATAGGTATCATCCCATTTCCAGCTACGACCTCTTCTACGTTTGTACCAATGGTTGACCATACCATCACTCTTCCCTCGCCCCTGACTTCGCTCCATTCTTGACCTGCCTACGTCTCCTTCACTCCCATTCGTTGGGGCATCTGCAGACATAAAGTTGTACCCCTCCAATATCTTCAAACCCTTTCCTAAATCGGTATGATCTGCTCTGCTCAGTAGGCTTTGCACGGTGACAGGATACTGTCGCGTTGACATGCAAATAATTCCTTGATATTTTATAGGAGCAAATAATGTTTTTGGCTCCATAACGCTCTTCGTTCTGTATTCACTACGACTTCCCGTGATGTAATTGTGATGGCTATTCCTCTGGTCGCTCTTGATGTTTATTTGGGTTTCTTCATTCCACTTTCGTACAGAAATCTTGTTTTCAAATTCCTTCAAAAATTTCGGAAATATACCAAAATTCTCTGCCCATGTCCTGGCGTCCTCTTCTAACATTGGGTGTAATAACTGGATCTTGTATCCTTCCAATATGTTGTTTGATGCTAGGTGCCGTTCTTCTGCTCGCATAACTACCTTAGGGTTTTCCGTCCCATCTCCCAGAGATTTCATCGACTTTGGAGGCATAATTGGTGTCATCCCATACTTGACACTTGGCGACATTTTCCCGTCTTCTTCCTGTTTAGACTCTTCTTGTACTCTTTTCTCTTCGCACCCTTGTATATTTTCCACGATTTCTTCTTCTACTATACGCTCCATTTCTTCTATTTTCATTTCCATTTCTTCTTCCATTATTAACTTCAATTCTTCCGTTTTCACTTTCACTTTATAAACATCCTCCTCGGTCTCGATTTGGACCTCCACCGTTTTGCCCTCCGCTGTCTTGACTTCCTCATGGATTTGGTTCGTCATCCCCTCGTTTCTATCTGTTACCGCTACCCTAGCATCTACTTGATGGCATGATTGAAATTTTAGCACCTCATCTTTCCTATCCAGTTCCTCCGCTTTCCCATACGGTTTTTCGCATATTTCGATGAGCTTCCTATTCCGTTCTTCTGTGATTCTTCCCATTTCTTCTGCCGGCTTCTTAATCTGTTCTTCAACCACCTTCCCGTTCTGTTCTTTTATTAGTTTTCTATTCCGTTCCTCCGCCTTCCTATTCTGTTCCTCCTCGGATCTTTTCTGTTTACCTAATTCTTTGCTCTGTTCTTCCGCAAATTTCTCAATCTGCTTCTCCGTTTGCTGCCTCAGCTGTTCTTCTAATGAATCTTCTGCCATTACGCCCGTACACGCTTCGTATTCTTCGTCCATCCCCAAGTCAAATCCTACCGCCTGGCTCCCCAGTTCTACCACCTGCCGTTCTAGATCTATATTTGCTCTGTGATCGACCAGAAAATCCGTCCCTATGATTACCGAATACAATAATTTTTTGACTACCAGGGCCACCATCTCGTATACTTGGTTGCCAATCCTGGCTTGAAACATGATTTGTTTTGTGATGGGGCTTGACTTCTTCTGAGTTGCCCCAATCACATACGCCCTATTCATAGGCAGACACATTACTTCTTTTCCTGTTGCTTTTAACTCCTCATACATTTCTTCTGATACTACTGTAGTCGTGCACCCTGTATCCACTAAAGCTTCTTTAATTATACCTTCACATTCTATCGATATCGTGGGACATTTCCTGATTCTGATCGTTGAGTTCTTACATCTCCGCCACGGTTGGGTATCATAGGTTACCGGCTGCATAGCGTTTATGGAGACCGCGTTTACGTCATCGATTTCCGCGTCCGCAATGGGGCCACCTATCACCGCGGACTCTATTAGTTTAAATAGTGTCCTTGATCACTACTTGTGCTAGGCTGTGCTAATCGGTCGGGTGCATTCCCGCCCCCGCCTCGCGTCTCCGTATGGTTTGAATTAGATCTGTTCCAGTCCGGTCTCTGGTTCCCCGGCTCTGGTCTCCATCCGTCTCCCCCTCTTCCGCATTGGTTTCTCTGGTAATCGTTGCTCCTATCATTCCCTTGCCCCTGGTTACGTTCCGATCTAACCATATTAACATTCCCTTCATTTCTGTTCTTTGGTACGCCTGCAAATGTCAAGTCGTACCCTCCTAACACATTCTGGAATCTTTCCAGGTCGGTGTGCTGCACACTACGTAAAAGATTCTGCACCGTAACTGGGAACTGTCTCGTCAGTACACATATTATTTCCTGATCGCTCATCGGTGGGGATAGCGTTTTGTATTCCATAATACGCCTTGTTGCGTATTCCCGCAAACTTCCCATTGACTGGTTGTAATGATTATTCATTAAGCTGATTTTAAAATTAATTTGAATTTCCTCATTCCAATACCGCTCAAGGAATCGATCTTTAAATGCCTTTACTGATTCGGGAAACTTATCAAATGTATCGGCCCATATCCTTGCGTTGCCTTCTAACATTAAATATAACAATTGTATTTTACACCTTTCCGAAGTATTGATAACATCTAGATGTCGTTCTGCTGCCTTCATAAATATGCATGGATTTTCTTTCCCGTCTCCTGAAAATTTTAGTGATCTTGGAGGGGTAAATGGTACCGTCCCGCTTGCTGCAATTGGGGATGCCTTGCATTCTTTTATTTGTTCAATCTCTGTTCGTAGTAACACAACCTTCTCTTCACATTCCCGCTTATTCTCCTGCATTTCTTCCTTGACTACCGATTGTATCCTCTCAATTTTCTCGTCCTGCTTAGCGGTTTTAGCATCTAATTGCTGGCATAACTTATTCTCTAATTCTCCCCCCAAACTAATTACTTGGGATTCTAACTCCTTTTTCTGTTTCCCTAATTCTTCGGCAGTCCATTGCTCATGACTTTCTACCCGCTCCGCGATTTTGGCCATCTCATTCTTCGTTAACACAATTTGTTCTTCGGCGCGTCCTATTCGCCCCCCTATTGCATCTAATTTCCTATTCTGTTCTTCTGCCAGCTTCCCAATCTGTTCCTCTACTTTCCTATTCAGTTCTTCAGCTAACCTCCTGTTCTGCTCCTCTGTGAATGTTTTCTGCTCCTCAGCTGACTTCCTAATCTGTTCATTCTGTCCTTCCAATATCTTCCCATTCTGTTCATCTAATTTCCCATTCAGTTCTTCAACCTTCTCATTTAATTCATTAGCTAACCTCCTATTCCGTTCTTCTGCTTTCCTGTCCGTTTCCTCCATTTTCCCATTCAGTTGTTCGAGCATCTTCATCATCACCTGCATCATACCTGAATTAGTATCTTCTCCACCCCCCCGATTTGGATTTCCTACTGCCTGGTTCATTGGGGTTGATGTAACTTGTACATCTTTATTGAAGCTGTCCCCTGACGTATCGTCTAACCGACTTCCAATGCCACTATCCCTGCTTTCCGATGGTATGCTATTATCAATTCCTACATCTATCTCCCCTACTTCATCCGCCTTCTCTTCCCGGTCCAACGCTATATTTTGCGCCTCCATTCTGTTGCTTTGAGCTGTCCGATCGATTCTCACTACACTAAAATACCGCACAAATTTTCCTCTTGCCTCACCTACTAACGATACCACAGTTATCCTATGAATTAACTATACCCGCCACAATACTGTATATTCTTCGTGAATGGTTTAATTCACTCCTATTTCAATTGCTAATTAATGACGAACAACCCTCATTCACCACCAAAAACACAATAACACTAGGTCAGTAGCCATATAAATCTCCACTCACCTACCAATGCATAAACATAATCCTCACAATACATAATATTATTACCATAGAAACACATATACACTACTAATAGACTCATTAATACTATTACACAACAATGCTTTCAAATTATAATAACTCCCTTATTAATTGAAATTACTTTTCAACGCACTTATTGCTATATTATGTACATAATCATCATTCACATTTGCATGTCATATCTCCTCCCTGAATTTTCCTCAATTATATCATATAGATATTCACAACAGACATTCACACTGCTGGTATATATTTCCCAACCTGGTATCTTTTCTAATAAATTCCCCACACTTTACCATCACCAATAAATAATGCACTACTGAGTGAACGTTCCCAGCAAAAAATTTTGTGCACAATTTGTACAACACTATTAACCACCTTTATACTCTCACAAGAATTATTACTACTTCCCCATTTCTTTAATTTCAATGTTATTAAAAGTTGCCAAGCAATTCAAATATTATTAATATGTCTTACAAAATTTGAAATTCTATTACATTATATTATCTGTAATATGTATATGTGTGGTTTTCATAACCTCAGTAACTACAATATTAACTATATATTGGATGCACACAAATAATTGCCTATGTCAGCCCGCAATTAATTACACAACAACATTTTTGTAATTATCAACATTTCATTATGCTTACTTGACTTGTGCATGTTTTTGCTAACACATGTATTGTTATTTTTTTTTTGTACTCTATAATAATACACTTTGCACTGCCTGCTTCTCATCTATACCCTGCATTACTATACAACAATTACATGCACATTGTTTTCCAACATTTCACCAATTTCCCTAGGGCCACATTTCTTAATTATACGTTATCCACATGTTCGGGCGCCAGCTGTGACGTACCTGGTGGTGCCGGGTATCTTCACTGCAATATAACACTAAGAGAGGGTGTCTTTTACGTGAATGGGTCCTAGGATAAGTCGGTGCAACGTTGGGGAAGTTATTCATACATAGAAATACAATTATGACAAGATTTATTTTAAATCAAAGTTACTATTTACATAATCAGACACCGTTTTTATACTCCGCCTTGGTACCAAGATTAAGAGTAAAATACAACTTTCATACCTTCGGGGCCCCGCTTGAATACCTATGAGGTTCGTCGAGCCGCTCGTGCCGACAGGGTTGTCGACCTCTGCTACTGCTGCGGGCCGTCGGCAGCAGATGGCGTGGTGATCATCCACGGCTGATGCTCCAACAATTCTTCCCCGAACAGGATCTTGATACCTCGGCTGCGCACCTTCCTCGAATCACTGTCCATTAGTGGGTTTAATTACACGACCCCCGCCTACTCCGTATACTGGTCACAGTTCTGTACCGCACGCTTTCAAGAATGTTCCCTCCGCACCAACTAATAAGAGCGACGTCAATTATTTTACCAACTCTAATCTTTTACTATACTGATACTTCTAATGTTCTGTTTACATGTCCATTACTTTGCGATTCCTAATCACATAACTATGTCGCGTATTACATGCGTCCATTCACTAGCGGAGAGCCCTCGCTACACGTCCGCACTGGTCGCCGCTCTGCTAACCTCTCACCTTCGCCGGCCGCACGTCGGCACATCCTTCGGCGGCGGCCGCCTCAATCCAACTAACGAACTTTTTGCACGTGCGCGCTGCCACGCTTGTACCCGCCGTTCTCACGCTCGCCTCCCGGCGGGCACCGGTGGCGGCGGCGACCGTTGCCGGCTGCCCGCTGCTCGCAGCGCCCGGCGCTCGCACCGCGCAGTCCAGAATAGCTATTGAATTCTTACACTAATGATTTAATTAGTGTAATGAAACACATATTCTGGGTTTCAATATATATATATATATATATATATATATATATATATATATATATATATATATATATACAGGGTGGTCGTTTTAACTTGAGACAAGTGAATATCTCGAGAAATATGCATCCTACGAAAAAAGTGTTCGAGATAAAAAGTTAATATTATCGTGGGGGACATCAGTCAGTGCTAAAAGTAGCCACCCCCCGCCCCCCCTTTGGGGGGGTCGGGGGGGTCACTTTCATATCTTAAATGGGAACCCCCATTTTTTATTGCGGATTTAGATTCCTCATAAAAAAAGAAGTAACTTTAATTTGGGACATTTTTTCCAAATTATTAATAGATGGCGCTAAAATCGGAAAAAACTATTTATCCCGATTCCCTAGAAAAATGAAGGAAACGGTCTCATATCTTGCGAAATTCACATTGGATCGAAAAACTGCAAAACATGTGTTTAATATTTTTCAAAAACTTATCGTATGACTCAAAACATGACCCCCCACCTCCACTCCCTGGGGGTGGAGCGGCGGGCAACTTTGGAATCTTAAATGGGAACCCCCATTTTTTAATGCAGACTTGTATTCCTCATGAAAAAAGAAGTAACTTTTATTAAGGATATTTTCTCGAATCACCTAACCTAACGATCTCGGACTCACCTAAAACAAGCACCCCGATGGTGAGAGGCAAGGGGACTCACCTTAAACCAGCACCCCGATGGTGAGAGGCAAGGGGACTCACCTAAAACAAGCACCCCGATGGTGAGAGGCAAGGGGACTCACCTAAAACAAGCACCCCGATGGGAACAGTAACTACTACGTCCACGTCGTTGTTCCTGGGTAACGCTAAAAGTAGTTAAGAGCTTTGAATAACATAACAGGTTATTATTTGTTTGTTTTGCAAAAGCGAAATCTAATAATTTCCAATTTTTCGTATTCCAGTCTATTTTTTGTTATTACAACGCCATCTATCAACAATTCGAGAAAATATCCTTAATAAAAGTTACTTCTTTTTTCATGAGGAATACAAGTCTGCATTAAAAAATGGGGGTTCCCATTTAAGATTCCAAAGTTGCCCGCCGCTCCACCCCCAGGGAGTGGAGGTGGGGGGTCATGTTTTGAGTCATACGATAAGTTTTTGAAAAATATTAAACACATGTTTTGCAGTTTTTCGATCCAATGTGAATTTCGCAAGATATGAGACCGTTTCCTTCATTTTTCTAGGGAATCGGGATAAATAGTTTTTTCCGATTTTAGCGCCATCTATTAATAATTTGGAAAAAATGTCCCAAATTAAAGTTACTTCTTTTTTTATGAGGAATCTAAATCCGCAATAAAAAATGGGGGTTCCCATTTAAGATATGAAAGTGACCCCCCCGACCCCCCCAAAGGGGGGGGCGGGGGGTGGCTACTTTTAGCACTGACTGATGTCCCCCACGATAATATTAACTTTTTATCTCGAACACTTTTTTCGTAGGATGCATATTTCTCGAGATATTCACTTGTCTCAAGTTAAAACGACCACCCTGTATATATATATATATATAATTATCATCATCATCATTATCATCGTCATCGTCGTCATCATCGGCGTCATCATCGTCGTCGTCATCGTCGTCGTCGTCATCGTCGTCATCGTCGTCGTCATCGTCGTCGTCGTCATCGTCGTCGTCGTCATCGTCGTCATCGTCGTCGTCGTCGTCATCATCGTCGTCTTCATCGTCGTCATCATCATCATCATTATGTGAATTATCGATCAATGAGTTAATTCCTTCCAGAATAAATTTAATCCACAGACGAGAACGGAGAGCAAAAGCGTCATTCATTTTGACGGAAACTGCAGCTCGGAGAAGGCACGAAAAGAGCGAAGGTGAATCGCAGGCAGCTAGCTGTGCAAGTGAAGGCGCCGGAGCTGAAAGATTCCTCGACGTGACCTTGGGGCGCCGGAGGCAGGGGCGGGGCCAGGGGGTGGGGGCCGGAGGGGGAGGGGGGCTGAGGGAGGGGGAGAGCGGATGCGCGTTGCCGCTGGCGCAGGTCCAGGCGTCGGAGAACGCCCCCGCCCCCGGGGCCCCCGGACGAGAAAACAACGACAGGGAACAAAGTTCGAGTGCCGGATGCCCGGCTGCGTTTTATTTTCTGCCTTTGTGTCCCTTCCGCCCGCGGAGGCGGCAGACGCGAAGAAGTCGGCCGAAGGGGTGTGGATAGGAAGGCGGCGACGGGGGCGGTGGTGAGGGCGGCGGCAGCGGCGGACGGGGCGGCGGACGGGGCGGCGAGAGGGGCGAGAGATGGCGTCGCTTCGCGATTTAGACGAGTCACCTCCCCTCCCCTCCCCCCCCTCCCCCTCCGACAGAGGCCCACTGACTTTCCGAACGCCGAGAAGAATGAAAGATTTTCAGATCAATAGCAGACGTCCGGGAAATGAATGGGCACAGGGGCTCTTAGTTATTTAAATGTAGCATATTATATACATTCTTTCACGAAATAATAAATTATCAAATAAAGCCAGCAAACTTTCACATACCCTGCTTATTTGTGCATTTCATCGAGCCTCCAAAATTTCGTTGTCGCTTGTGCTATAATTTAATGTGTTTTACTCTTGAGATACCCTCGCAAGATCTTCTTCTTGTAAACAACCAGTTAGGTAAATTAGGTTTGAACAGCAAATAGGGGAAATAAATTATAAAGTTTTGAAACTTTGGAAAAACACTCATTGGGGTTGTAGTAATAAATGCAAAAGTTCCTTCCCCTCATAAGGGTTCTCAATTTCACTCTCGACATATTTTGTGTTTTTCAAATTCTAGGTAAAATAAGTTGTTCTCAAAGAAAAGCGTTATTTCAAACCATTTATCATACAATTGGGCACAAAAAATGTCATTAGTTTTTTTTATACGCGGCGAACGTTTTTCGAGATATTGGAGTTATTAGCATAAATAAATATAAGTCCCTTAGCATAAATAAATATTGCGACCGCCCACCCTATTTCTCGCTGAGCAGGGGTCACTCGAATCTTTACGTTCCCTATAATAATAATAATAATAATAATAATAATAATAATAATAATAATATGCCTTTATTGATTTGGCGAGGCTCGGGCCATCAGGTCTGCTCTTCCGCCTAACCACATGCCTTAAATAAACAGATTAGTCTGAAAAAGTAATGTAATCTAAAAAAAAATTAAATGTAATGTAATCTACAAGTGGTAACAGGTTAGTGGAAGGCAAACGTTATTTAAAGCAACTTATAAATACATAACATCAGATGTTAAATGGACACAATGTTATAATAATATGTTTGAAATTTTAAAATTCATGGACGGAGATTTTGATTGAGCCCGATGTCCCCTACACCGATGACCTCAAGACTCGCATTCAACCGTCCAATGCCGCGCATATACGCGCGAGTTTTCTTGATATTCCACAGCGGGGGGTGCTGGGATAGGAGAGCTGTGGCTACGTCACGGCGTAAAAGGGCGTACCAACTGTAAGGTATTTACTTCACTCGCCAAAGAGTGCCACGAAAAATACTACCTTTGTTTTGGTGGTTGGGGTAGTTTGATGGTTGGTGGTTGAGATGGTTGTTGCCAGCACTGTTAATTGGTACGTGCCGTTCTGAGTAGAACCGAAGTATCTCAACGTGCCGTGCTATTCAGCGCTGGATGAGAACTAGGTAGCTCGTGTATCAAGAAAACTAGCGCGAGTAGTTATCCGACAGTGACCTCGTCTCAGATTTTGGGCTTCCGCCACTCTCGAGTAACTGACGCTTGATAATTCTCCCGACGCGTGCAGCAAGTACAAGTGGAGGCACCCAAACACATATTGAACAATTTAAATAAAACTTATTCAAATAATCAGAACAATAATTGTGCTTATCAATAACCCTCCGAAATTCTTACTTGTTATAATTAAATCACAAAGACTTTGTTTACTTTGGGTGCACCTCTTTTTCTAAAAAGTTTTCCAGTTACCTAACCTGACCCGTGAGAATAATATTTCATTTGAACATAGATTACTTTTTAGCAACAATTTAATCTTCCACTTTCTATTTCTGTTTTAATGTCAATAAAATGTCAAGCTTCATAAGCGTACATGGGCTCTAAGAGGCTACGTTCCTTTATCCCCACTCCAATGATCCGAAACAGTCTCACAGAGAGGCTGCTAAATACGTCGGAAAGTCGATGTCATTTGACAAGTGAACGAGGCAACGTAAGGCAAAACCCGAGGCATTACTGAAACGGTAGGCATAATGACCAAAACAGGTAGTGAACTTTTTTATTCAGAATTAACATTCCACCGAGAACAAGTGTAATTCAAAAAGTAAGGTGTATATAATACGTATCGTATGTACCTACACAATTTCCATGAGAATAAAATAGTGCACAGTTCAATGAACAAGTCTTGATGGAGATCTTGTTGCGGAGGAACTCACAGCAAGTACAATATTGACCGAGGATAGAGCAGTGTAATTTTTACATACGAAGCATTCGTCTGAGTATACTTTATTGACTCAAGACTCTCCACAAACACTTTGGTGCAATTGGCCGTTTAACATCTAATTAAAGAGCATTTCGGGGGATAGCATTTGAAAATTGTGATTTGCAACGTTTCACCTGTTTGCCCACAACCTTTACGCAAAAATATTTACGCGAATTGTTTGTTACCGAGTACTGAATGTCGATTCATCAAGAAATTGAGAACTCGATTCCGCTGGATGAAAACGACCCTGAATATCGCAGCTTCGAACCCAGTAAAAATACAGTGAGTGTTAAAAGTATTCGTACACAAGTGTATTTTAAAAATTATTGCAATAATTATGCAATAATAACTTATAATCAATAGACATTTCTATAAGAGTATTAACATATGTGTACGGAAAAGTTAATACCAAAAAAGCAGAAAAACACATGTATAAAGCAGATAGGACTGTTGAAACTTCCTGAAATGTGAAATCGCGGGACGCGAAAAGTAATCTTACAGCAAGTACAAATGTAACGGTTTTATTTACATTACGCCTGATTCGTGAGGAATTTGTGACGCTAGAAACAGTATACAGTAGTGGCCTTGCATGGTGTTTGATGGATAACCGACAGGCATTTGTGTGTTTTATGAAAAAAAAAAAAAAAAAAAAACAAATGGGTCGAAAAGGGAGGAAAAGTCTTTGAAAGAGAGACAAATTATCATCAGGTTACACAATCAAAGCAAATCGTTGAGGGAAAATTCTTATATTTTAAATCAAGGAATACCATTCTGGTAGTCATTGATAGGTTTAGTGTAAGGAAAACATTGAAAATCGTGGGAAAACTTGGACGTCCAAAGAAACGTAGGGGAGCAGATGGTCGTGCAATTCTACGGAAAGTGAAGAAAAATCCACAATAAAAAGCACCAAAAATAGGAAGTGAACTTGAAAACGGATTGCAGATAAATGTATGAGAGACTACCCATTCTGTGGCATGTGTAAATATGTCTTTCAGGTCCCCCCCCCCATACGCTCATTGGCAAAATGTGAACAACTTCGACCCCTTGTACTGTGGTCGTGTTCCGGCGGAGAGTACGCATTTCGGACAGACGCAATGAGATGCCCACCCTTTAGGACTGCAATACCCATATTTTCGCATGTGTGAATTTTTTCTTGTGAGTTTCCCCTCCCCACATGCCTATTGACGAAAGGTGATCAACTTCTACCCCTTCCACGCGCTTGACGTTTGCAACATTTATCTTCAACCGCCCTGTATTATGCTGTAAGTAAACCCGGTCTGAAGACGATCCTCGAGAGCGCATGCGTAATTAAATGCATCACAAATAGCACGTGAACATGAAAATGGATTGTAGATAAATGTATGAGAGACTATTGGGCGAAATCGTTTGAGGCAAAGTGGTTATCATGGGTGAGTAGATAGAATAAAATATTACGTGAATGAAGTCAACAGAAGGAAAAGGTTAGAGTTCGCAAAAAACATGTAAATAAAAGTTTGTTTTTGAAAAATGTAACATATTTACAAAATGCACTCGTAAATAATAACACTTGTAAATAATATTTTTCCAAGTTCTCTCGTTTTAATTACATGTTTTCTGCGACATCTAACCTTTTCCTTCTATTGATTTCATCCTCACAATATTTTCTTCTAGTAATCGTGGAAATTCGCCCGAAGTTTGTGTTGTTTTGCAATTTTTGAAAACTCGGTGATTACAACGAAAATTCGTCATTTTCATTTTATTCGTCATTCTGTAACAACTCTTTGTGCTGAGGACAAAATTAGATCAAACAATTTGGAGCCAAAACTTTGAAAATGTTCTGGTTTAATGTGAAATACCTGCAAAAATCAGAATTTCCGTTTCAAACTCGCAGGACCACGAGTTTGCTCCCATGGATCCAGGAATATCAATTTTCGGGAACACAGTTTGCACGGTTTAGGCATTAATGTTTACCAGATACTGACACAGATATACAGACAGATCGACACACAGACGTTTTGCCATCAATCGATTTTTCGGTATCAAGGACCCACAAGACCTGTTTTCTTACTAGAAAACTGTTAAAGGAAGTAATTTACTATATAAAGGTGCAAGATTTACTCACTTTTTCGTTACGAGATGCCCAAAACAATAATATTTTTACTTTCTCACTACGGAGTAGAGAGAGAAAGTTATATAATGCTTCTCGATAAAAACGGCGACTTTTCGCCAGAAAATCTCCTTTTACAGGGCCCTAGTAACGAAAAAGTTGGTAAATCCAGTTGCCAAATAAAAAAATCTCTAACACGTGGTGAAGGCAGAATCCATATTTTGTGGGTTCTTAATACCTAAAAATCGATTGACAGAAAAACGATTGACGTTCCGTCCGCCTGTTCGCCTGTCTATCCGTCTGTGAACAATGCTAGCGGCTAAACCTTTCAGCCGATATTTTCTAATATTGATGTTCCTCAAATCGATTTGAATAATGTTGCGGTCTCTTGAATTTGAAATCTATATTTCAATTTTGGGGGTACTTTACATGAAGCTCATGGGACATTTTCAATTTGTTTTCTAAAAAAAGGCTTCTTAATTTTTTATTAAATTTTGTTTTTGAATAGTGTGATGGAAGTTTAAAATAATAATGCAGGTCTCATATTCGTTGAAAACTCTGATTTTTCGAAAATTGCAAAAGTTATTTCGGCTTCTTCCTACAACTACAATCATGGATATAGAAATTTTTCCCTTATCGAAAATTATTCCATAAAGACTGATTTTGAAATAAGGTCAGGTGCACTTTTTCGAAAATTTGAATACTTTTCGAGTAATTTTTCGTGAAAATACGGGCGAAAAATTACGTGCTGTTTTAGCAACACTAGTTTCTATTGAATAATCACCGATTTCTGACGCACGATTACAATACTTTCCCTCCCCACAAAGAAAGGCCAGAATGTAAAATAAACATAAACTTTCTTAAATACCACAAATCTGTTTTCAACATAAAGATAGCGAACCACATAACTTTACTTTTTGGAATTCAGAACATATTCATGTGTGGCGTCATATCTGTCGCCAGTACAAACGCACTATAGTAGCCATGTGGACAGCCCTGGCGGAAGTGACGCGGGGCTGCACATAGGAATGCGGGTCGTGGAGGCAGGTTTGGAAACCCCAAATCCGGCGGAGGAGCGCTGGCAGACACTGCGGGTGACGCGCTTCCGTCAAACTTGCCGGAGGGTATATAAGCAGAAACCGATTTGAAAGCAGTCTTCTATTCTTATGATTCTTCAGAGGTGAGCGCGTCGGTAGGGCGTCGTGAGGGTTGTGCGCGGCGTTGCATGGTAATGCATAGGCTACCGAGGCGGGGAATCGAAGCCGGCGTGCTACGTCGTGACAGCAGGTGCGGCATACTCGCATGTATGCTCACGTAAGGTACTGGTGCATCACACCGGGGATGGTAATTAATTATCGGGCCAGCGGTGGTGGTAACCAGGGAAAGTTCCTTCTTGTAACGGTTAACTTCAATTGTAAATATTGTATATAGTGTTATGGTGTCGGAATATCTTATTTCTAATAAATACTAAATATTTACAAGCCGTTCACGTCTGTAATTATTTGCCCCGGCAAAGACGCCACACATGTATTATATTTACTGTTATTTTATTTATTATAACCGATGTTAAAGGTTAACTTGTTTAGTAATTCTGTGGAAAACGCCACCTGCTCGTAAAGGGCTCTGAAGAATAAACATAAGACAAGAAGTTCAATGTTTTCATTTCATTTATATAGAACAGTTTTATCTGTCGGTTAAAGTTTTAACAAATAACGTTCCATTCGCTTGTTTTAAAAGAGAATACTTTTTTACTGCCTTCAGTAGACAGGGATTCTAGGATCATGCATGAACGACAAATATGAACATATAAGCGAATTAATGGAGCGGCTGAGACCAACGCGGTGTTAGTCGCCAGTCAGCCACCGTCCCGGACACTTCGCCCGAGACCTCGCCACTGAGGATGCCCACCGCAGTCGTGGGCGAAACGTTTGGCAGTTCAAAGCCAATTGGACCACGGCCCATCAGCCCTGAAGACATGAAGAATATTGACTCCGGCCGTGAAAGCCTTCAATGCTGTATATAAGCGAATGGTTTTTATTACATGCAATCGTAATATTTACTAAAATAAGGGAAATGTATTAGTTATTATTATAGAATTATTCGGGCGTATTCATAGTTCTTTTTAGTCCGGATTAACATAAGCGGAAGAAGATTCGCCGGTAGACCAGTTTAAAAGTTAGTGCGTACAAAGGCACGGTTTAACGTCGCACTAACCTCAATTCAATTTTATTGTAAACTGCGTGCGCAAGTTATTAGTGAGAGGTGGTTGGTGATTTTGATGTGCGTGAAGCTACCGTAGTGCGTGAGGTGCTAAATGTGAGATCTTTTGGAAGGAGACGGAAACTGTACCGTCAGAGGATTGTGATCATGAATAGATATGATCGAGTTACAACTGCCATTCAGCACAATCTTCCACACCTGACAAACCATTCTTTTTTTGTTTTTTTTGTTTTCATTCTAGTTTGTTATTGTTTGAGACATTGAAATAAATAAGTATTTATTTAATGCAACAAAGAACAATGCATGTGGAACAGGACGTGCGCTTGTGGACAGGTGCAGCAGTTCACATTCACCTCGCAGCCGGGGGCGGTTTGTCATTCGCCAGGAGTTCCAATAAACAGACTCCTTCATTGGATTGCTCCGTCATCAGCAGTGCCCTTGGAAATCTCCCCTCCTCCCACCTTCACCTTCCCCCCCCCCTAGCGCGCCGGGCAGCCCCGGGCGCCGCATTTCAAGGAGCGAATTTTAATAACGGCTAATTCCGCGTTGCAATGCTACAAAGCTTTGAGGCGGCGCGGCGCGGCCGGGGGCGGCCCCGTTCGTCGACGGAGGCAAAGGCTGCGGGGCGAGCGCTGAGGACTGAGGACTGAGGGCGTATTCAAATGCGCTCCTCTTCCTCTCGGCGGCCCCCCGAGTGCGTCTTTCGATATCTGAGAGGGTCGCCCCGAGAGAGAGACAGGGGGAGAGAGGGAGAGGGGTAATAATTTTCCGTCACAAATCTACATTTCCCCTTGAAACTTCATCGTTGCTGCGGTGGAGAGAGGGCGGGTGCTCCAGCCCTCCCGCCCTCGCGAGCTGTCTGCTGTCGCCAGAGCGCCCGTCGCGGTTGCACTGTTCATTGGCTGATCCCGCGACCCACTTTCCACTTGCGAATGCGCTTCTCTTGTCCCTTGCTGTTCATCCCACGTTGCATCTTTCAAATGGAGCTCATTTACGTTAATTGTGAATCATCACTTAGTTTTCAGTTACTTTTGATGGAAGATGTGTAACCTAAATATCATACTATTTTGCGAAAACTTTTCCCCTACTGGGGACATCGCATTTCGAGTTTCTGGCTGGTCAACGATGTCTCTTATTTCTCCTAAAATAGCAGCTTCTACTATACGCAACACGTTTAGCACGAGAAAAAATGTACTCATTTCGTGTTTGTAGGCTGTCAGTGTTTCAGATTGCAACTGCAATGTCAATAATTGCAAGGGAAACTCAAGGACAGACAACGAAAAACTCTCCTTTTCAGTTGTAAACTACGAATTTCGGTTGAGAGACAATCTCATAGTAGTACAATCTAAGTGGAGAACGAATTAGTGCACACAATTAAATATATTCGTATATCTATTGTTTACCTGATACAGAGGAAATTGCATTAATGAGAATTAGGTGAATTTTTACTTTCTCGCCCTTATTTCGTAAGAAGAAAAAAGTATTGTAGTTGTGCGACAGAAATAGGCAATTTTTAGTCAGGAAAAATCGTATTGCCTTTGGACTCCAGTAATGAAAAACTGGATAAATCTTGATTAGCAAGGAATATTACCACTAACGTTCCATGACAAGCCATTCTTTTATCACAATGACAACGTTTCAACACAAACCAAAAACGTCAGATTCATGAATATTGATATTTGTTGTAATTAATGCCTAAAATTATCGTTAATAAATCAAACTGAATTATCAATTAATGGGAAAAAATATGGTATATTTTTATTACATATTGCATTATTTAATAATACATGGTTTGCAACACGTGGATGTGGTCAGTTTTCGTATTTTCGTTTCATTACAAAAAATCAGAATTCACAGCGGGGATTGTCCCCTCCCTCCCGACCTTTGAGCCCTCGCATGCTGGCGCGTGTGAGGCGGTGGCTTCGCTCCGCATCGCCCGCCGAAGCCCCGTGCGTGTGCGCAGCGAGAGGGGAGGGGGCTCGGAGGGGAAGTGAGGTGGGGTGAGTGCGTTCGAGAGCAGCCGCGGGGGAGGGGGGAGGAAGATGCCAGAGACCGAGGGCGCTAGGTGGAGTGGGAGGGGGGGGTGAGGTGAGGTCGCGCGCGTCAGCATGCAATATCCCCGCGCGCGCGTCCTTTGACAGAGGGCGACAGGTCGGCAGCTGTGCTGACTGATGGGGCGAATCGCTGCGCAGGCGTGGAAGCACACGGAGGAAGAAGAAGAACAAGAAGAGGTGGGGATGGGGGGAATGCGAAACACGAGCGAATGCTGATATGAACACGCAGCGACGCGTTTCCAGCGCCTGGCCACAGGTGCAATCTCGCAGCCCTGAGACGCACCACCGCTGCTCCCTTCACATGACGCATGGAGAGAGAGAGGGGGGGATGAGTGTGAGGGGGGGGTCCCGGGATGGCGGGGGCGCCACTGAAGAGGAAACGCATCGGGACGTATTCGGTATACGGTAACATGCGCACCCTCACGATTTTCGCGTGGACGACAGGTAATATTCAGGTGGTGACACGCAGGCAGTGCAAGAAAGCCTAGTCACAGGTCGCGAAATACGGAATGCACAGGGAATGGGGTATGCCGACGTCATGGACGTATGCCAACGAGCTAGAATAAATTATACAGGGTGGTCGTTTTAACTTGAGACAAGTGAATATCTCGAGAAATATGCATCCTACGAAAAAAGTGTTCGAGATAAAAAGTTAATATTATCGTGGGGGACATCAGTCAGTGCTAAAAGTAGCCACCCCCCGCCCCCCTTTGGGGGGGTCGGGGGGGTCACTTTCATATCTTAAATGGGAACCCCCATTTTTTATTGCGGATTTAGATTCCTCATAAAAAAAGAAGTAACTTTAATTTGGGACATTTTTTCCAAATTATTAATAGATGGCGCTAAAATCGGAAAAAACTATTTATCCCGATTCCCTAGAAAAATGAAGGAAACGGTCTCATATCTTGCGAAATTCACATTGGATCGAAAAACTGCAAAACATGTGTTTAATATTTTTCAAAAACTTATCGTATGACTCAAAACATGACCCCCCACCTCCACTCCCTGGGGGTGGAGCGGCGGGCAACTTTGGAATCTTAAATGGGAACCCCCATTTTTTAATGCAGACTTGTATTCCTCATGAAAAAAGAAGTAACTTTTATTAAGGATATTTTCTCGAATTGTTGATAGATGGCGTTGTAATAACAAAAAATAGACTGGAATACGAAAAATTGGAAATTATTAGATTTCGCTTTTGCAAAACAAACAAATAATAACCTGTTATGTTATTCAAAGCTCTTAACTACTTTTAGCGTTACCCAGGAACAACGACGTGGACGTAGTAGTTACTGTTCCCATCGGGGTGCTTGTTTTAGGTGAGTCCCCTTGCCTCTCACCATCGGGGTGCTGGTTTAAGGTGAGTCCCCTTGCCTCTCACCATTGGGGTGCTTAACTTCGGGAAGCCCCTTGCCTCTTTTGTAGTTCACAACAAATGCTCAAAATGTCCGCCTTCCATTTCGATACATTTATTAATTCGAGCTTCAAATGCAGCTACACAACTCGAAAGCATATCCGGTGTAATTTTTAAGCAAGCATTTCTGATACGTTCTATCATGTTTTGTCGAGTTGTAGGTACTTCTGCATACACTTTGTCTTTAAGGTAACCCCACAGAAAAAAATCCGGCGACGTAAGATCTGGTGATCTAGGAGGCCAATTTACTGGACCCCCTCTACCGATCCAACGACCACTGAATTCGCGATTTAATACTTCTCGGGCTATTGCGGCGTAATGTGCCGGACAACCATCATGTTGAAACCACATGTTCTGTCGTATTGCAAGTGGTACATCTTCCAACAGAATCGGTAACTCATGGCATTTGCTGCGATTACAGCGCCATCTATCAATAATTTGGAAAAAATGTCCCAAATAAAAGTTACTTCTTTTTTTATGAGGAATCTAAATCTGCAATAAAAAATGGGGGTTCCCATTTAAGATATGAAAGTGACCCCCCCGACCCCCCCAAAGGGGGGGCGGGGGGTGGCTACTTTTAGCACTGACTGATGTCCCCCACGATAATATTAACTTTTTATCTCGAACACTTTTTTCGTAGGATGCATATTTCTCGAGATATTCACTTGTCTCAAGTTAAAACGACCACCCTGTATAGAGGGGCTGAAGCGCCTCCATCTTGGAAGCAGCCCGAACCCATGTTTTTTTATAGTAAAAGCAGCGCCGTGTGAGAAACAAAGTATTCTAGCATTACGTTAGGCGCTGGTTAAAGATTGTTACACCCAGATTACACCGTCACTCGTATGTTTTGACTTCAAAAAACATGGCGGCCACTAGTTCGGCGAGCCTCCACCGAGAGCGCTGAAACTATAGGGACAGACACTCTATGTAGTATTTTGTAGGCCGTTGATGTAAGGACACAGGGAATGATGATCCCTTGCATGTGGGTACACGTGTTGGCGTTGTATTTAAATGTATCTGTGGATTTATAGTGTTAGTGATAATTTATAATTTTAAATTGTGTTTGTTTCTCAGAAGAAAGTACAGCAATCTTCGACTGGAAGGATATCCTTTTGCAAGAAGGCGTTACAATGGTATTGCTGTTACTAATAATATCACAAGTAGGTGGATGTTTGCAACGATCAGAAAAAAAACAACTCATTTAATACAAGCAATTCAGAGTAACGACACTGCGTTTGATATAACGTGCATTGTTTGTAATAAAGTTCACTTTTATAAGTTTTAATACTTGAACAACTGATCACAATGTATTAACTTTGAGCCAAAATACCATAGATTTGGAAGTGGTCCTGTTGCAGATTAAACATTATTTTAAAGTGATAATTTTATATTTTCTGTTATTTAAATGAACTTATTATTCTGTAACATGATGATCTGACATACGTCGTCAACATTCAGAAAATTTAAAATACATTACCATTTCTTTCAGATTTCAGGCTGTATTGAAACGAAATGTGGGGTTAATACACATCGATCTGTTCCCCAATGCTGTTTCCTTCTCAAGACGACAGATATTTGCATCAGAGAATGTAGTTCTCGAGCAACACAATGGAAACCTCGCGTTGCAGATAAGAGGTAGTCTGCGGTGTATTGGATGCCTGTGAGGTTACGCACCCAACATGCAAATAATGCTACAGCGATAGTAGGGGGAATATGCGGGTCTGGGATCAGGATATGACGTCAGAGATATGATATGAAGATCTTATCGCTGACGTAGCATCCTGATCCCAAACCCGCATATGTTTCTGTGACAGCCCGGTCGGCCCTGTTGTGGTGTGCACAGGATGTGACGTCACAGAGTAGCGTATCGCTCACATCCTGTTGTGAAATCGCCCAGCCCGTGTGCGCCGGGGTCAACGCCCCGAGCGTGGAGCGGCGCGATCTGGTGGCGAAAGTGGGTAGCGTGGAAGGGTGGCGCGCCTGGCGGCGAAGGTGGGTGTGAGGGTGGCGCGCCTGGCGGCGAAGGTGGGTGTCGCGCCCTGGCGGCGAACGGTGGAAGCGTGTGTGCGCTCTGGCGGCGAAGGATGGAAGCGTGTGTGTGGTCGTGGTGGTGTGTGTGTTTCAAAAATGCCTGCCGTCCGAGGAGGATTCGAACCAGCCTGAGTCCCGTTTCCTGTTGGGTGTGGGGAGTTACCCAGCGCTTTGGCTCTGAGCTACGGCGACACCTCTAGCGGAGCTGTCCGGTGAGGGGTTCTGATAGTACACGCGCGAGGCGGCGGCGGCGGCGGCGGATGTTGCGGTTGATAAGAAGAGCGGCGGCGACGCCGGATGTTGTGGTTGATAAGAAGAAGATAGCGCGCGCTGGCTGCTGTGTTGCTCGCGAGCATAGAAAGGCGCGCGCGCGCTCTCTGTGAGCGACGCGTGGAACGAGAGGAGGGTGGCGCGCCCTGTGAGCGTCGTCGGGAAAAGGAGGCGGCGGCTGGCGCGCGCAGTTTGAATGCCCACACGATAAAAGTACATAGCGCGTCTCTCTCGAGCGCTAACCCCCCTCCCCCACTGAAAAAAAGAGACGTGCAGGAGGGGGGAAAGGACGAGGCGGGAGAAAAAAACAGGTCCATTGAAAGAACGATGTGTGTTTTATTGAAAAAAGAAAAATATCTGAATACAATCAAGGACATGCAGAATAGTTTGATCCTCAGAATTGACATATCATCATATAGACATGTTTAGACGTGAAAGAGACACACTTCAAGTGCCGATAGGCTATGATTATATTCAATTCTGACGACAAAATATCCTTATGTGGTAGGTGTCTATGCGGAAAGTACTGGACAATATCAAAGCGTCCGCACGTAGAGAATGGGCGACGTCGAGTCTGAATGCAATGTTGATTTTTTTGTTTTTTTGTTTTGTGAAGGGTCTCACGTCACCAAGACGTCCCAGGAGATGGATCAGGATCGATGTGTAAAAGCGACTGGGCCAACGCCTACCACGTGCGCGAGTTCGCGAGCGATTCATTACGAAAATGACCGAGAAGAATCTAAAACACTGCCGTCGGAGATGAGAGTGACGAAAAGGTGTGCACCAAAGATACAGTATAGTCAATGATAACCCATCCCCGGTCCCTGCTTTCGAGCTCCGAATCTTCTGTTGCGCGTTCCAAAGACTTTACAAAACGTTCGGAATTGATGATGTGGATTTTCTTTCTGAGGATGTTCATTTAGTTTTGGAATGACCTGCACGGACATCATGTCATCATTGACATATGCATAAGATTGTCGGAGCATCGACATAAAGAGAGAGGAAATGGACCGTGCTCTCGAGTGTCAGTTTTTGATTGAAAGAGAGAGACTGACCGTCACAGATAGTTTCACAACACCCAGGGCGATATGACCGACCTCAATACACCGGAAATCGGCGTGACATACTACACATTTTAGTCAGATGACATCTTTTGTTTTGTACTTTATTTTGGGTGTAAAATAGGTGATGAATAAAACGTGATCCCCGCCTAGGTGTTCTTCTAGTCGTCTAAGCCTATTATGCAAAAGGGGCCCCGCCGCCAGTTTTCCATGCAGTAAGAAGCGTAGACGACTAGACGAACACCATCATGCGGGGGTCAGGTCTTATTCACCATCTACCTTACACACACAAAATAAAAGTATAAAACAAAAGAGGCATCTGCCCAAAATGTGTAGTGTGTCCCGGAGATTTCAGGTGTGTTGATGGCGGACATCTCGCTCTGGGTGTTATGAGACCATCTGTGAGGAAAGTAGCTCTCTTTCAAATCAAAAACGAACACTCGAGTCGCATGGTCCATCCCCCTCGCGTCATACCGGTCTTCAATCAACCGCATGAAAACGTCAATCATAAAGGTGTGACCGCGAGTCCATTCACAAATCAAAAATGAACATCCTCAGAAAGCAAATCCACATCATCAATTCCGCACGTCGTGTAGAAAGCCTTTGGAACACCAACAAAAGATTCGGATGCCGAAACCAGGGACCGGAAATGATTTAACATTGACGACTACGGTACCTTTGGAATACACCTTTTCGTCATCATCATCTTCGATGGCCGTGCTTTGGAAGCTTCTAGGTCATTTTCCCAAGGACTCGCTCGCGACCTCTCGCACATGGTAGGCGTTGACCAGTCACTTCCTACACATCGTTCCTGCGGCTATCCCCTGAAACGTGCATCGATGACGCGGAACCATTCAAAAACAAAAAAAAATCAACATTGGGCAGTCAGTATCGTCATCGCCAAGACTCTACGTGCACAAGATTTGTATATTGTCCAGTACGTTCAACAGAAACACCAGTCACAGGTGAAACGGATCTTTTATCCCCAAAATGTAATATAATCATAGCCTATCGACACCTGAAACGCGTCTCTTACACGTCTATGCAAAGCGTCTATATGATCATATTACATTTTGAAGATCATAAATCAAACATGCAGTGCAAAGATGCGAATGTTGTTGAAAGCACACATCAACACAAATGAAAAAAAAGAATCCCTTACAAGTCCTCTCTTACATAGAATCCATTGGCGTAGATGTCTTTCTGAAGGCTTTGCCGATTTCTTTTGAGATGTCTTTCGATCTCCTTTTCTGATAGATCGCTCAACTTGCTGAGACGGTAATCTCGGAACATTTCACCGATTGCAACGTGTTCGTAAAGAGTAAACCCGTTGAGGTCAGCATTGCCGTCAGCACCGTGTTCGAGAAGCAGTCTACCGATGGAATATTGTTCGAAGTGTATCGCATGTTCCAGCGGCGTCAGTCCTCCTCGATCACGCACGTCAACAAAGTTTGCGTCACCACCACATTCTTGCAAGCAGCGTAGCACCACGGCGGTGTTGCCGACTTGAACGGCCAGATGGAAGGGGGTGAAACCCGTACGCGGGAGCATCTTGAAATATTTCTCGATGCGTGTCCCCGCGGCCATCACGAATAGCGTGTTAAAAGTCCTCTCTTCTACACGCGATGCACTTCCACTTCGGCGGCGGCGGCGACTCGATGTGCGCGTGTTCGAAACAAGGCAGCACTTCTTCTCGCCGACAGCGCAAACACTTCCACTTCGGCACCGGTTGTTTATTGTCGTTATAATGACGAAGACAAGGCAGGAGTCGACGAATGTCTCGGTCTCGCTGCGCGTCTTTCGACAGGCGGTGGAAGACAGCAGGCACGTCCTTCGCGGCCCAATGCAATAGCAAGTCGATAGGCAGAAGCTGCAGAGAGCGATCGTCGAGGCCAAGAAGAGAACACCCGTCGTGGATGAAACGCTGCAAGGCACGTTCCAACTCGAGATGGCGCTGACGTAGATGGGTCATGCGTCACACACTTCGTCACTGTCACTGTCACTGTGGACTGGCGAGTACGTCGGTGGTGTATTTTCGAACGGACAACGCAGCGTCTGGATGGCTTGACGCACGCGAGAGACGCGCTGTCGCAGCGCTTCAGCGTACGGATCTTGCAGGAGGTAGCCGAGAGCTTCGATGACTGCTAACACTTCAGCGTGCACCGTGAGAATAAAGTCTTCCGGTTCAGGCAGTCTCCTTTTACCGACGCCTTCCACCCCGTATGCAATGTGGGGGGTGGGAGCCGGTGATGTCAACGTATGGTCCAGAGTAAAGGGAGGGGGGTCCCCCAAGGAGACGCAGGGAGCGTTCAAAGCGTCCTGGATGATGCAATAGCGCACGACTAAACCGTTAGTCTGACACTTACAGCACGGACAGGAGGTCCCTTCGCCGAGAGCCATCATGATCCATAGCACTTTCTCGTGACATGCAATCGCGAGATCGTGAAGAGCTTTTTCCTTTTCTTCATCGTGTCCGTCATAGCATCCGTTTTTGTTGTCCTCGTGACAGCGTCGGGCAGCACACATCACATCCACGGCGACGTCGGCGATCGTGCGATAGGCGTCGGCGTAGTAGGGACGCTCTAGACTGCAATTGTAGACGAGGATGGCGAGATCTGCGGCGGCGTCGCGGAGGCTGACCCAGTTCGCCATCATTCGCTTCTTCCACGCATCGTACGCCTCTTCGTCTAAGCGAGGTCGTTCCATGGCGACAGGCGATGGACGAATGACGTGCTGAGACCTCGCTCTCCGGTCTTCAACGTGATTGCAAACGCTCTCCCCCCACTACTAGTTGAAAGTGACTCATCATAAAACTCCCTACTACTAAAAGTGTCTATCCATAAAATTAAATAAAACTCCCTACTACTAAAAGTGTCTATCCATAAAATAAATAAATAAATAAATAAAAAGTTTAAAATGAATTCTAACCTACTGAACCCCGCCTGCGGGGACGAGCGTGCACGCTGAAGAAGAAGAAGGAGAAACGGACGGACGCGTGCACTGGATGCGGAAATGACCCCATGGTAGACTCGTAAATTTATCAATCCAATAGCGTTTGTCGTCGGACACAGACAGCGAACGCTTGTTTTGGACAAAGGAATAATTGATGTGGGATTTGGACCGAATAATACATTGTTTGTCGATTCTACTTTCGTTCCGAAATAAACAGTCCAAATAATTTTGAAATTTATAACGTTTAACGACCGAACGTTGTACTCCCTTCGCCCGAGAAGAACACGCCCGAGATCGGGTTTCGATGGAGTACATTTTTGGACGTAAACCTACGTAGCCGAGCAGGGGATCGTTTCCGCATTCGTCCTTAAACAGACCTAGCACCTTCTTGTTCCGAGGTGTCACGCCAAAGGCGTTATCGTGACCGAAACAGGACGTATCGAACCAGGATGGATGCCGATTCATCTCAGCGTACACACTCGTGGAAGTAGAAAGAATGAATGAATCGGTATCCATGTAAAGAAGGTGAAGGTCACAAAGATGTTTTTGACAGTACGAATAATAAAAGTCGTACATTCTATGCTTGGATATTTCTAATATACAAAAGCCCAAATAGATGGGCTTTGTGAGCTTCACCTCCGTTTTGCGCAACTCGATGGTCATGAGATCGCCGTTCACGTGGTGACTACGCACGAAAGCGGGATCGGCGATGAGACGTCGGGCCCCGCACCTCCCCTCCCACTTGTTCACGAGATAAATGCGCCGGTGGTTGCGCACGTCCTCCATCGACTTGCCGTAAATGGAATTGTTCATCAGTTTAAAAAATTTATCTTCGAAATCGGAGGACGCGCGCTGTCGACGCGCGTTGTTCAGGTCCATGTACGTGGCAAGCCAAGGTCGTTGCGAAAACGAGACAACGCGATGAATTTTTGTGAGTTGCACTCCCAACTCGAGGGCCTGAAGTAGATTTCGAATGTGAACGACGTAACGACGCTTGGGCAGCAGCGTCGCCAGCAACTTGACTTGCCTGCTTTTCGAGTCGGGGGGGACGCGGGTTTCCGGACAGGGCGGCAAATCGCTCAACCGATCGTGGATGACGTCCGGGTAGTCGAGGTCGACCTCCAAAACGTATCCCCGATCGACTTCCGCAGCCGCCTCAGCGATGTTCAACCGCTCGATGTCGCTTTCCGGCATCCACCGGAAGTCGCCCACCGGAAGCGGATGTGACATCGAAAACCCATACAAGTTATTCGCGTCGACGTAGGCGAGATAAGATGGCTTATCGTCAGGCCGGAAGCGATCGCCCGCAAAGGGGTGATTGGCCTCGGCGTGTCGACCGATCACTTGCACGAGTCCCCCCCGGATGCCCCGCTCGAAAAAGAGAACCATGTCGATATCCGTGAGTAGCTCTAGTCGAACGCCGGTGGTCTTCAACATGGCGTCCCACGAAAGCCCGGGAGCGGTGTAGTAAAACAGAGGATCCAGCCCGTACACCTCCAAACACACATTTCGAAAGGTTTCCATCGTGTCGGTTTCGAGGAGGACGTCGATTTTCAAATACAAATCGGCGTACTCGCCCAAATTTTGAACGGAGAACGCGTCCCACACGGCCTGCGCGTGCGCGTACTCCGAGTCCGACACGGGTGTGTCTGTGAGGCGACTGTAAAAGGCCTCGGGCGGCGGACACCTCGTTTCGTCCAATTTGGACACGTCGTTGACATAATCGTAGGGAAACACCCCCTTCCTTCTGGCCAATGCAAAAAGACGATCGTCGGGAAAAGCTGCACGGGTGAATCTCAAATCGGCCGAATCGAGCGATCGACTTAAAGAGTCGAGCGATGCACCTAAAAATTTCAAAGAATCTAAAAAGCGCAGTTCCACTTTCCCGATTTTCTGGGAAATCGCCACGAATCTCTCGTGATTGTGCGGAACCACGCGCAGTCCGTCGTTGTTCATGCAGTTCTTTTCACCCCAGGCCTGAAGGAGAAAATGCCAATCGTAACCGCTCCCGTTGTGCATGACGACGGGGATGTGCGTCGGCGCGGGAAAGTTGACGTTACACGCTTGATGAGCCGCGCCGCGAAAGACACCCGAAAAATGATCGTGGTCCCTGACGCGAACGGAATTTGGAAGAAAAGGTCCTTTACATATGTGACATACATCGGAATTTTGAAACGCCTCCTCGTCCTCGTCGTGCATCACGAGGGGAGAAGGACAATTTAAAAGTTGTTCGTAATCTTTCGCGAGACCTTCTAGGAACGCTAATAATTGTGTCGCGACGTCGGGACCGTGAAAGGCGACCAGCTGATTCCGCGACTCATCAAACGAGCACACCACTTGAAGCGCCGCCGAAAAGGGTTCGTGCATTTGATACGGTTGAAGGAAGGATCCCTTCGACGACGGCTCACACGACGACACGGGAAGGGTGAGCGCTTCGAAATCAACGTACACCGCAATCGGGCATCGTTGTTGTCTTTCGACATGTCGAAATTCCATGAAGCGCTCCTCCTCGCTCGTCTCCGACGGAAGGATCAAACGTGCGGGGGACCCCACGGATCTACAATCGATGTCGTGAGCCTCGAGATGCGCTTGCGAGTAAAACACATTCAAACATCTGTCGCAAACGAAAATTCTACCCTTGTGTTCCGAATGTTGAGACTGAATCAGTCTACCTAAATTTTTAATCCAAACGTAATGGGACCGCCCGCCGTCGCCATGTATCAACAAGAAATTGAAATGGTTCTCTTTCTTCGTACCCGAAAAGTGAACAGGACCCACGACTTTCCAAGATTTGTTGGCCGAATCAAACTCTAACGTGAAAACGTTAAAGGAAAAGCTAGAATTTTGACGTTCGAAACGTTTTATCTCGTGAACGGGCATGGGCCAGGAGATGCCACGCAAATCGAGACTGTTTTCCAATTCATCGAAAAGGGTTTGATAGGTAGCGGTACGATTAGAATTGAAAATTGTGATGTGTGGGGGCTGACGCGCACGAAAGAGAGCCGACGCCAGCGCCCACAGGAAACATTTCTCGTCTCGATTTTGCACGTTGATCACAGCACGACGTCTCGCGATGGATGCCGGAAGAGGAAGAAAAGAAGAGGCAGAATGCGCGATAGGTTCGAACAAGTGCGCCGAAACGTGAAGAGCGACGATAGAGGCCAACGATTTTCCGGAATCTCTCTCGGAAAACTCGTCGAATTTGGAATTGATAGGATGCGCGATACGAGAAAGGAAAAATTCAGAAATGTCATCCCCGCGCGATAACACTGCAGTCCGTGCCGAAAGAAAGATGGGCTGCAGCACCCCTACGATTTCGTGCGTCTCGACGTTCTCTTTCTCGATCAAAAACTGACACTCGAGTTGCGCGAAAATTTTGAAACTAGGTCGACCGAGAGTGTTGTTAAGCTCTTCAAACATCTTACGATGGAAGGGAACACGACAACGGTTGAGAAACTCGACCGGATCCGCGATGTCGTGTGGGGGAGGAGGATTCGAAATGACACCCCGAACGACACGTCTGTTTAAAGACTGCGCGACGTCCGTCCATTGGAGAGCGTTTGCAATACACGATCTGCGTTGTTCGTTGGATGGAGTGGTCTGACCTATAGAAACAAACAAAACACACACACACACAAAAAACATAAATGATAAGCTTTGAACGGACCCACACAACACTACTATAAAAGACATGGTTTTTTACCATCCTCACGCTGCGTAGATTCGCGAACGTGGCGACTTAAAAGAAGTTTCTTCATGACTAGCAATCGCACCGTTGAACTGCGTCAAACAACAAACAGGTGACGAGCACGGCGTAGACGATCAAGCAGAGAACCGTCACGAAGAAACAGCGCACGGCAATGTCCGTACGCTCCATAGTCAAACGTACGACTAATCGCAGAGCTCTGCGGACGCTGTGTTTTAAACGCGAGCTTATCGCACACATTGCATCACCCCAAACCGCAGAGAACACGTGCAGCACCCATGTGCGGATGACATCAACCACGCGACCACCGGAAGAGCGATAGCGATAAGACCATCGAGCCACAGAACGGACGCGGCTGGCGCGGATGTTGTGGTTGATAACGCGCGCGCGCGCGCGCGGTTCAGAGTCAGCGGTCGGATGTTGTGGTAGATAACTGCGAACAAAGGAATGGGAGCAGGACACGACACGCGTTTAAAAGGGGCTCCATCTGAGCAACGTTCACTCTCTCGCTATCAGCGAACGTGAACGCGCGCGCGCACACAGCATGCAAGACGTCATGGATGCTACGGAATGTGTCACCGTAGACGACTCGCCGGAAGAGGGGGAAGTGATAGACACAACGCCTCCAAGAAAACGCAAACAGTAAGTGATTTAAAAAGTTTAAACATCTTAGGTGTATTAACATGTTGTCGTTTTCATAGTGTTTTTGTCTTCTTGATTTTAAAGACCTCTGGAAAACATCAAACAAAAGAGGAAACTTTTTAAACAACAAGTGAAAGATGACATTAAACGCTTATTATGGAGTGATGAGGAGGAGACGAAGGAGGAGGAAAAGGCAATGACGAGAGCGCTAGAGGGTGCTTTGGAAGAAAAAGAGAATGATTTGACGAAAGCACTCATGCCATGTACATCAGTCAACACCAATGATTACACTCGCGATATGAGTCTCCCCTTCCGTCAGACAGATGACGAGGTGCGTACGCTACATTTCAACGCGGCGAACGCGAGTTGTACACAGGTGAAGAACAGCGTAGTATTTATCTACAAATCCAAGAAGACGTCAGAGTAAGTTTTTTAGTTCCGGACTCAGATTTCGGTGGGAAATATTTCAATTTCCGAACAATGCATTTTCAAATACCCTATTTGAAAATAGGGTATTTGAAAATGCATTGTTCGGAAATTGAAATATTTCCCACCCAAATCTGAGTCCGGAACTTTCCGATTTCCTGACGGATGATTTTTTATCGACCGCGTTATGAATTATTTTTTTTTTTTTTTAGACCGTGGGAAATGTTAATTAAGAAAATGGACGCCTCTACAATACGACTGAATATGTTAAATTTACCAAGAGGACTCTTCTTTGAAATAACGGACATTAACCTTATCGCGAGTGAACTCTATAAGAAATCCGCCTTCGTCGCGACGTTACATCACACATATGATGTGTTTCTTCCGACAAGGTATGAAAACTTGTATGAAATGTAATGGTTTGTAAAATTACAAAAAATTAAAAAAAACTAATCACGAATGCAATTCTCTTGATTTTACAGATTTACACCAGAGATTGAGGCGATTGGAAAAGAAAACTTTTTAGCAGAAAGACCGCATATGTCATTTGTGGGTATCAATCCAAAAAACAAAGCTTATATAGTTCTCATCTACAAGTTGAATGACTTATGGCATCACTCAACGTGGGACAAACTTTTCGCTTTGTATCGACACTACGGATTATTGGACAAGCCAACCCTTCAATAATACAATATTTATTTGTACACACTACTGAATAAAAAAAAAAAAAACTGAAATGTTAAATCATCATGACTATTGTTTTTCTTTTCCAACATCATTTCACAACTATCAATTCCTATCCCTTCCTCATGGTATTCAATAAAAACAAGTCATCTTTTCATAATTATTTATTAAGAACGTCTTGTACTGCATCAAATAAAAATAAACTAACTAAATTAAAATAAAAAAAAGGGACATGGAAATAATAAAATACATTTGTAAAAAACTAAAAAAATACGGCGAAGGCTGCGACGACAACCTCCTTGGCGGCACAGCATGTCTCACAACCGTTCATTAATAAACTGCAACAATAAGACGTAGAATTAAAACTCTGATAAGAAGACCATTAAAAATAACAATATAAACAATACAACTTACTTTCCCATTCAAACTCCCCGTTGCTGACGCGACGAAGACGTATTATGGGCGAGGCGCGCACGTCGGCGCTGACGCGACGGTCACGTGCGCGGGGAGAGTGGATCATGGGAGTGGGCGGTAAGGCTGTTGGAGAGCGGGGGGTGATGGGAATGGGTGCGAGGGGCGGTGGTGGTGTGTAGGTCCGCTGCGTTGACGGCAGCGTCATCACCGCCTCCTCCTCCTCCTCGTGAGCGGGTGCCATCACCGCCACCGCCTCCTCGTACGACGGTGGAGGTGGGGACGGCACCGGCTGTTGCCTCTCCCGCGCATGCATTTCTAGCGGCGCGGGAGGCGGGAACGGCGTCGGGGGGGGTTGCTGCTCCGGAGGGACCGGCATCATGAACTCCCGCGCATAGACGTCCAGTGGCAACTCCACAATAGCGTGGCGGGGACACCACAAACAGTCTGGACAATTGTCCCCGCACACAATGCGTGGAGGCAATGTCGCACATTGACGAGGAGTTTTCCCCCCCGCGTCTTGAATGTCGCCTCGCGCGCCGATGAATTGCAGAAAATGTACTGCGACCCACCGATGCGATCGGTAGGCGTAGTGCATTGCAGTTTTCCCGAAAGCGTCTTCCCTGTTGGGGGAGTCGCCGCGCACGATGCAAAACATGATCCCTAAAATATCTCCATGCGCCGCCGCGTAATGGATTAGACTTCTTCCAAACATATCGCATGGGAAGAAACGAGCGTAATTGTCTGAAAGATAATATCCGTACCAAAGTGGATTCATTATACGCACACAATACACAACACGACTAAATAATCAACTCGACACAATGCGACTGCGTGTGTCGGGGCGCGGCTTGCGTGCGCAGCGCGGCATCGTTATCAACCGCACCATCCGGTCGCTAGCCCGGCGCCGCGCGCCGGCGAGCGATAGTCACCGCAACATCCGGGCGCTTGCGCTGAGGCGCGCGCGCCGGCGCCCGGATGTTCACCGCAACATCCGGGCGCTGGCGCTGGCGCTGAGGCGCGCGCTCGCGCTTCACACACTGTTTGCAAGGCCTTGTCGTGTCCGCTACGAGAGCGCGCTGCAATGCATGTTACGAACGCTCGCGTTTCACGCTGCGTGGCCTTGTCGGTGCCGCTACGAGAGCGCGCTGCAATGCATGTCGTGTTGACATGGTGGATACGAGAGCGCACATGCAGCGCGCTTTTTAAAAAGGTCTCGCGACCCTTTTTTTTCTATACGCATCGCTATAAAACACCGCGTCTATAGAACATTAGCGTTAGTGCAGTCGTCGCGATGGATAGCTTCGGACACAGCACGCGCCTTCGTCGAAGTGCGCTGAAGCGTCGGCGCATGCACGAGGACGTCGTTCATCGCGATGATTTAGCGAAACACGAACAATCGTTCAAGGATTTTGTGAAAAGCGAATTACATGCGACCCTGAGCGCGCGCGAAAAGAAAACACCGACGCCTATAGATATTACCAGGGATATTTTACCGTCTGTGAAACATCACGCGGAGGAGCGTGCCGCAAACGTTGAGAAAGTATTGCGTCACGCACTCGACGGGCACGTGAAGGATGTGAAACGCCGTTTCGCCGAACACGAGACATCTTTGAAGGCTTTCGTGAAAAGCGAATTACAAGCCACCATGAGCGCGCACGAAAGAAAAGTGCCCTCGAAGCTCTTGGAGACGTTACCGCTAGTCGGTTCGTCCGGTAATTTTAATTTTCACGACAAACTCATTCGCAAAGTAGGCCCTGGCACGAACAGCTCGGACGTGGTGATTAAGGCGCAATTGGACGGCACGCTGGCGGAGGCGAAAAAGCACGCGGATAGTCTTTTTCACACGCATAAAGAACTAGCTAAAAACGACTATTCTATTCTCGAAACAAAGATAGAAAATTTGGAAAAGGTCAATTCCAAAAATAAAGAAAATTTGGAAAACCTCGAGAAGCGAGTGGAGAATGATGTTCAAGCCCTCAGGAAGCAGATTTTCGATAATAGACATATTCTGGAAGGTTTGTTGATGTAATGAGAATCATTATCGTGTGATAATGGAAAAGAACAAGACTGAAGGTAGTCACCTATATATATTTCGACACTTGCGCTCGTGTATTAGTATTGTCATGGTTCGCACCGTGTGTAGAACGACAACGACGAGAGATTGTAGGAGACAACCCCCCTGGCCGATACGGCGGAGAGGCGCGCAAGAGAGAGAACAGCGGATTCCGGGTGCAGTGATTGCTCCGCCCGCGATGGGTCGCGGCGTGTTTTTGAGAGGTCGGTGCGTCGGCGGTCCTTGTAAGAAACGTCAACGTCGTCTGCAGGGGAGTGGCGCACGAAGGCGAAAGACGACGGCGCGTGGCGGTCGAAAGAGTAAGAGAGGCGGGTTTCTGCCTGCCCTCATCCCTCTCCTCCCGACCATCCTCAGCGGACTGAGCGCGCTCGGAACCGTCGCAGGCGGCGCTGCCGCTATCGCGAACGCTGTGAAAAACGCCAAAACTAAAAACCAGGAGTTAGCGGAAATGGTGCGGCATAACAAGATGATGGAAGAGACCAAAAAAGGATCGGGCGTGTTACTGAGGGCCGCGAAAATGCTTCGCACGAAGACCAAGGGGACGAGGGGGAGGAGAACGTCTCGAAAAAACCAATGAGCGGAGTACCGCGCCGAGCGCTCACGCACGAGGAAATGGCGCGTTTTGCGAAGAAGATGTTGAACATTCCTCATTTTCGCGGCGTGTTTACGCGAGATGCGCTGCCCGAAAGAACGAGGGCGAAGCGTGAGTGCGGCGTCGTCAACCTCGACGACGCCAACGGTGACGGTACTCATTTCGTGGCGTACGTGAAACGAGGTCGAACGGTGCGCTACTTCGATTCGTTCGGACTTCCGCCCCCGCGCGAATTCCTTCGCTACGCGCGCGGACATCGCGTGACGTACAACACGCGTCAAGTTCAACACTACAACGCGAACAATTGCGGCAAGTTATGTCTACAATTTCTCGTTCACGAATGGAAGAAGAAGAAAAAGGAAGATTAAACACCGGACGTGATCACTTCGCTTGCGTCATTCGTGTCATGCGCACGTACACTTTAATGGGGAAGGGGCCGGAGATCTCGGTGAAGTTTGCGCCGGGGGTCGACCTCTCGAACGACGTGTACGAGATCGCGTTAGTGCATCTCAGCACCGTTCACACCATTCGCAACGTGAAGGACGGTCACAACACACTCCACTACGACGTTCTCGTCGAGGGGGGAGGACCGCCAGCAAGCTATGTGCTATCCGTCCCTCCGGGTACGTATACCTTAGACGACATCCATCATCATATATCGAACATTCTACATCAACAGTTTCCCGATGAGTTTGCGACGAAGAAGCACTTTTTCGATTTGGAAGCGGACCCGCAATCGAACAAAGTGCGCGTCAACACGTCCTTCAAGCTGAATTTCGATCAGCCCGCGTCCATCGGTCCTCTCCTCGGTTTTTCAAAGACCGTGTCACCCACACCTTTCGGCGCGTACGTGACGGCCGATGCGGCGCCGACGATCGTGAAAGATTTCGAAGTGTTCGTGACGTGTAACGTGATCGAAAGCGGGTATATAAACGACCGAATAGCCCACGTGCTGTATCAGTTTCACGTGAACGATTTACCTGCCGCCATCGTCGAAGAAAGGCCGACCGAAAAAATCTATCACCGCGTCACCCGGCATTGGATCGACGAGTTATCCATTCGACTAGAGAACGCGGACGGTCAACTGATTCCGTTGTACGCGGAAACGCCGTTGACGTGCACCTTACTCGTACGCCCCAGAAGCAACCGCAATGCCGCTTTCTTCTAAAACAACATCGAAAAAAAAGCACTATAAAATGCGGGTCGTGTCGCGACCGAGGCACAGAGTGCTTTGTCCGCTCACCACGTTAACACCGTCCAGTCGACAAACCTTACGAGCGTTGGGTTACACTCTCGTTCTAAGGAGGAGGAGGAAGGCGACAAACAAATAAAATGTCGTCGAAGAGAATGAAGACCAACCATCCTACTTCAACGGAATTTGTCGACGAACACGCGATCGACATTCTCCGCAGGGAGAATATAAAACACCACATCGTCAACGAAGCTGTTCACGAACACTTTCCGTACATTAAATCGTTTGGACAAAACGATGAAATTCGCATTACTATCATGAATAAGGACGCCGTTCTCTTACCTTGCGAGAGTTCGCTCGTCATCGCGGGATCTGCGGTCAAAAAGGGCGCAGCAACTCCCACGCGCACCAACTGCGAATTGATCAACAACGGTTTCGCCTTTCTTTTTAGCGAAATTCGTTACGAAATCAACAACGTGATCGTCGACGTGGTGAAAAATCCGGGCATCACGACCACGATGAAGAACACGTGTTTCCTTTCGCCGGCAGAAAGACGATCGTTCGGCAACGCCTGTTGGACCGAAGACCTTCTATTGTACGAGAATAATCAAAGCAACACCAGATTCATTGTCAGTAAGTACGGGGGGAAATTTTACGGTATCGTGCCATTGCGACTGTGGATGGGATTTTTCGAAGATCACACGCGTATCATGACTGGCGTGAAACACGACCTCGTCCTCATTCGAGGTCGTCACGATAATCGATGTCTCACGACGAAAGTCGAGACACCGGACGAAACGACGATTACCGTGACGGATGTGATTTGGAGAATGCCTCATTTGACGCTGAGCGATGCTGCTTCCCTCGCGGTAACGCGAACGCTGGACAGTCGGCGACCGATCCCCATACAATTCCGACGATGGGAACTTCACGAATACCCCAACGTTCCAGCTGGAGGAAAGGGGCCGTTTCAGTGGACGGTGAAGACTGCCGCAAAAGAGGACCATCCCCTGTTCATTTTCTTTGGCATGCAAACGGATAAAGACGCGAACCTGAAAAAGAATTCGGGTGAATTCGACGGTAACGATATGACAAGAGCAAAACTGTATTTAAACGACGAGTTTTACCCTTATTCCGAACTACTATGCAATGTCAAATATTATACCGGCGATGAAAAATGGCACCCGTATCTCTATGAAATGATGCAAAATGCGGAACGTTCTTACTACAATCGCAATCCCATATCGGCCATGGAATATTGGTATCTGAATACTTGGTTTCCTGTTATTGTGTGGGACGTCTCCGCCAGAGCGTCTGCCGTACTCCCCTCGCAAACCGACATCAAGATCACGTGGGAAACGGGTACAGCCATGCCCGCTAACGTCACAGGGTATTGTCTCATTGTCTACAAAGCGGAAGTGCAATACGCACCCATCGACGACTTTGTGGTGAAGAAAAACGTGATCGTATAAGACGTCGCGCGTTTCGCTCGCTGCCTTCATTCCGTGTCTTTCCTTCACGCGATGATGAACGAAGAAGAAGGCGCAGAACACGTTCCATCTGCCTCGGCCGGTGAAGACGACGTGGGTGCTTCTTGCGATTCGCATTTCACCGTTTTTGATGCACTCCACGACAACATGAAGGAAGAGGAGGAGGAGGACACGGAGGTGAGAGCGGCGTCGACGTCATCCGATGTTCCTTCTGTCTGCAATCATCCCTGTCCCATGCATTGCACGTCGAAGAAGAAGAAGAAGAAAACCCGCAAGGACGCAAAACCAAAAGAGCGAAAGACCAAAAAAACAACACCATCACGACGCCGCAAGACGACGACAACGGAACGATCGACCTCCACCTCACCGGATACGGTCTGCTGCGATCTTGCGGTGGACGTCAGCGAATGCGCGCGCAACGCAGCGGCGTGGTTAGCGAGAGCCGTCCAGATGGCGATTGCATCGATGACGCCCACCACCACCGACATCCGTAACAGTCATGTTTAATGTGTACGTCATCTATGTAATTTTTTTAAACAATAAAAGGACTTGCTTGATTGTATGTGTCATGTTTCATTTCGACTCCACCTCACACACACACCGATTCACCCCCCTCCCTCTCGCCTTTGTCGCACCCTTTAAAAACAGTGTCCTTCGACAAAGGCAAACAGTCTCTCTCTCTCCCTCGCTCTTCGCATGACGATGCTGCACGTTGTTCCACAATCGGCAACACTGCCCGTCGTGAACGTGACGGCCTTATGGCGCGGCAAAGACGACGAGAACACGAGTCGACACGGACCCCTTTTCCCCGATAGCGTGCGCGCTCTTATCGTGGGACCTTCCGGATGCGGGAAGACAAACGTGGTCGTCTCGCTTCTCACCGGTCGCTTCGGTCTGGCGTTCCGCAACGTGTATTTATATTCCACCACAGACACGCAGCCCATGTACGTGTACTTGAAACAAGTCTGCGACGGACTCCTTCCTTTTCGTTCGTTTTCGCAACACGATAGCATCGTGCCGCCAGCCGAGGCGTCGCCCGACAGCGTTTTCATTTTCGACGACATCGCCACCGAAAAACAAGACTGTATCAAAGCCTACTTCGCGGCCGGGAGACATAAACACACGGACGTGCTCTATCTGTGTCAAACGTACACCAAAATTCCCAAGCAGTTGATTCGCGATAACGCGAATATGATTGTCATCTTCCGGCAAGACGATAACAACCTCGAGTATATCTACAAAGAACACGTGGGCAACGATTTTCAGACCTTCAACGATTTTAAGGCGATGTGTTCCAACGTGTGGAACGCCGACCGTTTTGCTTTTGTGGTCATCTGTAAACCGAGTGCGCTGCAACACGGTCGATACCGATCGGGCTTCGACCGGTTTCTCGTGCCGACGGCCGATGGCCGCGGTGCTGATGCGAAGGTTAATATATAATATCTTTTCTTTCGCGAGAGACTTCACTCTACGCCATGGTGTACGTGCGACAGCATTTCAATGTCGCGGGACGGGGGGGCCGACAGTATCGCGGAAGAGGATTTATAGGACGGATGCTGAATCGGGCGATAGACAAACTGCCCTTCGAACTTCACATTCCCGGCGGCTATCAATTTTGCGGACCCGGTACGAAGCTCATGAAGAGACTGCAAAGAGGCGACCGCGGTATCAATCCGTTGGACGAAGCGTGCAGAGAGCACGACATCGCTTACCACAACTACAAAGGCGGTGAGGAACGCAAAAGGGCAGACGAAGCGCTCGCCAAGGCCGCGTGGGCGCGCGTCACGTCCGGAGACGCGAGTATCGGTGAAAGGGCGGCCGCGCTGGGTGTGGCGGGCGCGATGAAAGTGAAATCCAAAATAGGAGGACGCGTGAAAACAATAAAACGGCTTCGCGAAAACGTGAGAAGAAGACGAAGAAAAAACGTAGACAGTGAAACGACCCAAAAAATAACAAACGATCAAACATAGACTTGAAAACGCTGAATGCGCTTGCGAAAACGAAAAGGAGCTTGCGTGGAAAGATACCGCGCCCTCCCCCTTCCTCCGCACCCGCTCCCCTTCGACCCATCACGTCGGAAGAGCGATTGAAAACGGAGGTGGAGAAGGCACGCGAAAACATTCGCAAGAAAATGAGCATCTTGCAAGACGCCGAAACGATGCGCAGTCGATTACTCGATACGTATCTCACAACGCCCGTCTCGAAAGCCCTGCACCGCCCGCAAGGAGAGGGCAAAACGAAGCAAACTCCACCGTCTTCCACGAGCATCAAACACGAACCGAGAGTGGAAGCAGGTTCCTCCTCCTCCTCCTCCTTCGAAACACTCCCGGCGTTGGAAGACGAAGAAGACAGCATAGAAAGACATGGAGATGTTCGCAGACAACATTATGAACAATTACAGCGCTATTTGTCGAATGCTGCGATCGACGTAGGCGATACGACTTTCGGACCGTACTATATAGGAGGGCGTCCTCACATCGGTAACGCCTTCCTAGAACTTCACCCGGAAGACGGAACATTCTCCGTGCAAGGTCACACCTTCTACCCAGAGCCGGGGCTTCTCGAACTCCTTTTTGAAGACCGTCCCGACTTAAATGATGTCACGAAAGACGATTTGAAACAATATAAAACAATTCTGCAACTCACTTCCGCGCACAAGAAAAACTTCAAATCGAATTTTGCGTTTAACACGAGAGGCAATCCATGGAAATATCGTAATATTATCGCGAATCTTTTCGGTGGGGGGGAAAGACAAAGCAAAAGACTTGCAGAAAGAAAGAAGAAATGGGGAGTGGAAAAAAAGAGGAAGGGGAGCGGTCTACGTTTTGTGACGGCGCCAGACTACAAATATTGGCGCGATCCGAACACGCTCGTGGAGAGGCTACGTCTGTTACACGCTTCGAAAGCCGCCGGTAACAACGGGCTCGACGGTGAAATAGTAGAAATAGAAGATGAATTGCGTGACGCCGGTATTATCGTCTAGCGCCTCTGACCATGCAGAAGAAGAAGAAGAAGAAGACGACGGTGTTGACGACCGTTCGACAAGGGCTCGCTGCGGAATTGCACGCGCCTGCCCGACGTCGTTACGCGAGACGGCGGGTGATCACGAAAGGACTCGATGATCTATGGCAAGCCGACTTGGTCGACATGCAGCCGTACTCCAAAAGCAATCGAGGGATGCGATACATTCTCACCGTCATCGACGTCTACAGCAAGTACGCCTGGGCGGAAGCGATAAAGAAAAAGACGGGAGCGGAAGTCGTCAAGGCCTTCGACCGCATCGTGACGTCGAGCGGACGCGTGCCTCACTTCCTACAAACCGACAAAGGCAAGGAGTTTTACAACACCGCGCTCAACAAGTGGCTCCGGGAGCTTGGCATTCATCATTATTCCACCTTTTCCAACGTGAAGGCCGCCGTGGTCGAACGGTTTAATCGAACGCTCAAGGAGCGGATGTGGAGGCGCTTCACCGCCGAGGGGACGCGACGCTGGACCCTTATGCTACCCGCCCTCCTCCGAGATTACAACAACACGAAACATCGAACGATCGGCATGAAGCCGAAAGACGTGAAAGACGATCGACTCATGCGCACGGTGTACGGGCAAGTGAAAACGCTCGACCCGCGTCTCCTGAGGACACATCGCTTTCGCGTCGGCGACATCGTTCGGGTGAGCACGTACAAAAACTCGCCGTTTCGGAAAGGCTACGAAGCGCGATGGGGCACCGAACTCTTCAAAATCGTTCGTGTGCATCTCTCGAATCCCGTCACGTACTCGCTAGAAGACCTGCAAGGCGAAACGATCGAGGGTCGCTTCTACACCGAGGAATTGCAACGCACGCGATACCCCGATCGATATTTAGTCGAGCGCGTCGTACGGAAAAAGGGTCCGCTTCGCCTCGTGAAATGGCTCGGTTTCGACTCGCGCCATAATTCGTGGGTGCATGCGAGAGACATTGAAGTGTAAGCGTCTTGCCCGGTGACGTCAGCAGCCAGCGCGCGCCGCTATCTTCTGCTTATCAACCACAACATCCGGCGTCGCCGCCGCCGGACCGCGCCGCGCGAGTGCATGTCCGCTGACGTCACAGACTTGTATAAGAAGGACGGCGACAACTCGACGACCGTCAGTCTCTCGTTTTTCCCGTGTGCGAGACATCACCGCGGTGTGTGTTTTCCATTCGATTTGCGGTGCCTGCTGTGGTGCGTGCGTCATCATGTTGCGGTATGTGAAAACTTCCTTATGTAAACTCCTGCAAGACGATCAAGCACGAGAAACATCTCCTCCGCGTGCACGAATCAATGCACAAGACGACGAAGAAGAAGAAGAAGAAGGTCGAGCGGCAACACCGCCGACCACGCCGTGGCGCGAGAACGATGTCGTGACAAGAATAAAAAAACGACGCACGCGCAACGGTCACCGTGCGCTCGCAGCTGTCGCTGATCTTCAAGGTTTTTGGATAGACGGACACTTCGTGATCAAAGTGCTGACCGTCATCCGCGCCGTCCGAGACGAGTCTGAGCAGTGCGTTCGGAAATTCACCTTTCGTCCGCCGCGGCCTTTCCGTACTTTGAGCAGAGACGACAAGCGACAGGTGTGGTGGATCAAACGCTGTCATCACGCCACACCGCCGTGGAGTAGCGGACGTTACGATTATGGAGACAGGACGTTTGTGATGATGAAAGCTTTCGAAGGTGTCTCGACGATCTACGTCAAGGGAGGACAGAAGAAAGAGTGGTTGCAGGAGGTACTCCGAGGAAAAGACATTTTCGATCTCGAGTCGTTCGGATGTCCTCCGCTGCACGAGTGCTTACGCAAGTACCGTGAACACTACGCTTGCGGTGACGTCAGTTTAGCAGGCCAGCACGTCATCGCCCTCTACGAATGGATGAGCGTCCATCGACCGGACTTATTGGTGGTGGAAAGGGAAATGTGATAAGGTCCTGGGGCACGTTATAATCATGCACTCTGCCCCGTCGCTCGTCATTATGATGCAGAGTGTTCCCGCATCCACTCCTCCGCTCATCCGCTCCGTGGCCGACCTTTTGGAGCACACCGCGCAAGAGATCAGACGCGAGACGCGCGACAACATCGAACGCGCTTTCAGAGCGTTGCGTGAAGCCGATTACACGCTTACGCTTCTCGACTCGGAGTCATTGCGTCACTTACCGGTCGAATTTTTGTGTCATTGGCCGGCGCCCTACGAGGTGGAGCGCGTGTTCGAGAAACTACCTGAAGACATCCAAAACCTACCGTGCGTTCAAGAACTTCGCTCTTGTCAGGAGCATTGGAACCGCGGACGGACGCGTATCGACGGACCGCCGCCACCGAAGCGGAGCTGCCGCTTGTGCATCTCTCTCCGCCAGCCTTGTCGACAACACTACTCGGAGGAGGACGACGCCGCACCGTCGAGGAACGAGTGTCCTTCGTGTCAAGCCGTCTCCCTTCTCGTCTGCACGCAGCACCACGACAACGGACCTTTGCTATTGAAACGGGATTGCGTGTTTTGTAAGAGGACTATCGACACGTCTGTGTAAACGTGTGTGTGTGTGTTATGGAGTGGTTAGATAGCATCATGATCGGTCTCGCCCTTCTGGACTTTGCCATCGTGCTCGCCGCTTTTATCTGTTTAATTCTTTAAAGCTGCGAAGCGGCGCGACACGTCCTGGAGGGTCTGACGTCACCGAAGCGTATCGCATCCGCCGCCGACCTGCGCGTTTTTTCGTTAAAAGACGCGATGACACGCTGCGGACGACAGTTCACCACGAGCGTCAGTCAAGGCAACACGATGGTCTTCTACGACTCGGCTGAGGAGGAGGAGGAGGATCAACAGCAGGACGAGGAAGTGTTCGATGACGAAGCGATCCCGACGAACGAAGAGGAGGAGGAGGAGGAAATAGAAAATTGCAATATACCAGAGTATGTCGCCACCAAAGAGTACGTGAACGATCAACTCGAACACGCGCGTCAACTCTCAGCGCAAGATGCCAGTATAGCATTGCACCACGAGCTCCATCAAGTCAAGCTAAAATTACAAAGCGTGAGCGACACTCAATCCAGATGTCTCCGGCAATGGACCGTCAACGACGCATTTAACGCCGATCTTTACCGCATTTCGAATACGGCTCCTCCTCAAGACGAAAAAGATGTCGCCAACAAAGCGTACGTCGACCGCCACATCAACATCATCAAGACGCATCTAGCAAAAATTCCAAAACTCCGGTGCAGCAAACTTGGAAACGTGAACGTGATGAAGAAACGTCTCGTCAACGTGGCGCCGCCCGTCAGAAAGGAAGACGGTGCAACGAAAGCTTATGTGGATGAGAAAATCAAAAAAGAAATCGCTAAATTACGAGTGTAGAAGAGAGAGAGGACTTTTAACATGGCGGATTCTATGTATACTTTGATTTTTTCATTTTGTTTTTGAAATCTCCTATGTATTGATTTTCATTTGTTAATAAAACAAATCATTCTTTCACGACCTGTTTTTCATTTGTTTTTTCCTTTCTCCTCTCCAAGTCCTATGCTCGCGACCAACGCAGCAGCCAGCGCGCCGCTATCTTGTTCTTATCAACCACAACATCCGGCGTCGCCGCCGCTCTTCTTATCAACCGCAACATCCGCCGCCGCCGCCGCCGCCTCGCGCGTGTACTATCAGAACCCCTCACCGGACAGCTCCGCTAGAGGTGTCGCCGTAGCTCAGAGCCAAAGCGCTGGGTAACTCCCCACACCCAACAGGAAACGGGACTCAGGCTGGTTCGAATCCTCCTCGGACGGCAGGCATTTTTGAAACACACACACCACCACGACCACACACACGCTTCCATCCTTCGCCGCCAGAGCGCACACACGCTTCCACCGTTCGCCGCCAGGGCGCGACACCCACCTTCGCCGCCAGGCGCGCCACCCTCACACCCACCTTCGCCGCCAGGCGCGCCACCCTTCCACGCTACCCACTTTCGCCACCAGATCGCGCCGCTCCACGCTCGGGGCGTTGACCCCGGCGGGCTGGGCGATTTCACAACAGGATGTGAGCGATACGCTACTCTGTGACGTCACATCCTGTGCACACCACAACAGGGCCGACCGGGCTGTCACAGAAACATATGCGGGTTTGGGATCAGGATGCTACGTCAGCGATAAGATCTTCATATCATATCTCTGACGTCATATCCTGATCCCAGACCCGCATATTCCCCCTACTAGCGATCTATTTCCCGCAGTAGAAAGGTATCATTCCTGCGGTGCCTTTGGTTTCCCTTTGCTTGTGGATGACTGTGGTGGCCTTGCATCGCAATTCATCTGATTATTTATAACAGCAAATTGCATTTGGTTACGCAATCGTAGCCCTCTTTGACTGGAGTGCCTTTTGCCAGAGGAAGTTGAGTTCGTAGAGATGTTACAAATAACGGCAAACGAAGAAGGAGAGAACTTTCAGAAAAATAGTATTTTTAGCAAAAATTAACACGTTCACTACATGAGATTTATAGTCGTCGTCGTCGGGTCAACCTCGAGGCCGAGGATCCCTCAGTATACTATTGGTGCCAGACCTGGCATCAATAGCAACTGGTGACTGCACATGAAGGAAGTACAGGGGGGCTTGTACTGTATACCCCGCCTGCTGCTACAGATAAACACCCTAGAGTCGGTGGCACAGGTAGCTGCGACGATCGACCACGGGTGCCCATCCTTAGGTAGCGGTTATGAACGAAAGAGGAATAGGAAGGGGTGAAAGAAGAGTATTATGAGATGATAGGAAAGGTCTGGGAGGTGATAGATGATCGTGGACTTTTGGAACCATCCCAGCATTCGCCTTTATGACCGAGGGAAACCACGAAAACCCCGGTCAGGATGGCCGGCCCGGGAATCGAACCCGGACCTCCCGATTGCGAAGTCAGTGCGCTACGCACTGAGCCACTTCGCTCGGTAGATTTATAGTAACGCTATTGCGCTAGATAAAACTTGCGTTGCTACTAATAAAGCAGCACTTTTGTTAGGTGCTCGTATTAGTACATATTTTCTTCTGAAGATGGAGTTGTTTACACGGGAGAACATGGATTTCGAGCGGCACGATGGAAACTTTACGAAATAGAATAAAGCAAGACTGTTGTATTGGAACTCTCCGCCCGACTTAGGTGGCTCAATGCAGTGCCTCTGACTAGGTTTGGAGTATCGACGGTGGCAGAATTTTCGACTTCGTCTAGGTAGATAAATCGAATTCAGCCGGTGTCTGGAGGAGGCTTCTAGCGGCCGGCTGTTGTGATGCTTTCTCCGATCAACCTCAAGAGAATGCCAGAGCAGTACCCTAACAAACGGGCCACGGACCGCGCGCAATTTTTTCTTCCTACCTTCCTCGTCCTATCCTCCTCCCATACTTACACACACTTTCTCTTACATGCCAAGCTCTTCCACACATGTCCGGAGATCAGTCGGGAGCCTAGACTGGCTGAGGCGGCGGCAGGCTGGAGGGAGATACCTAGTACGGAAAACCCCGCAAGCCGACGGGTAGGTCTCACCATTCAGCGGAGGAAGATCACATCCAGCTACAAAAGCATGCACTACACTTACGAGACTAAGAACCATAGCAGCTGACTAGTACAGAATTACTAAGAAATCAGTAAACAGAACTCTTCGACGTCGCGCCAATGTTAATTCCTTGCGATCTGCTGCACCATGTTTTCTTCTGAAGATGACAGTCGTTTGTTTTGAGAGAACGTAGCTGAACGAGCGCGCAGCACAATGGAAAGCTCACGCGATAGAAGAGAGCAAGCCCGTCGACTTGGAGCTCTCGGAGGTCGCGCCCCAGCATGCAAATGACGCCATAACGATCTATTTCTCGCAGCCTCGGAGCTCATCCCGCGCGCGGGGCCCGCCGCCGCCGCCTCGAGTGACACGACGCGTCGCGACGGCGGGTGGAAGGCGGGCGGGGGGCGGGGGCGGTGAGCGGCAAGCCGGAAAGGGCGGCGGGGGCGGCGGAAGGAGGCGGGGGCATGAGGCGGGGGCGGCGGCTGGAGGTGGGGTCGCGAGGCGGGGGCGGCGGCGGGTGGCGGCGGCGGGAGGCGGGGGCGGCGGCGGGATGCGGGGGCGGCAGCGGGAGGCGGCGGGCGGCGGGGGCGGGCGGCGGAGGAAGGCGGGGGCGGGCGGCGGAGGGAGGCGGGGCGGGGGCTGGAGGCGGGGGCGGGAGGCGGGAGCGGGAGGCGAGGGAGGCGGGGGCGGCGGCGGCGGCGGCGACAGGCAGTGGCGGGCGGAGGGGGCGGCGGGCGGGCGGCGGCGGGAGTCGGGGGCGGTGGCGGGCGGCAGCGAGAGGCGGGGGCGGCAGCGGGCGGCGGCGGGCGGAGGGGGCGGCGGGCGGCGCCGCGCAGGGGCGAAGGCGGCGCAAAGCGGCTGCGTTTCGGAAATCGATGGGCGCCGCCGCCGTCGAACATCACTCAACGTCGACGCGGCCACCGCAAAGGGACGGGCCCGCCGGGAGAGATCTGCCTGCGACCTCGCGTCCGCCCCCGCCCCGCGCCAGCCCCTTCCCACGCCCCTTCCCGCCGCTTGGCGCCGGGCCCCGCCCTCGCTCCAGGCACCATCCGCGCCCCCACTCTCGCCCTCGCCCTCGCCCCGGGCTCCGCTCTCGCCCCAAACACTGTTCTCGCCTCTAATATCACCCCGCCTTCACCTCGCTCGCACCTTCGCCTGCGTTTTCGCCCTCGTCTTTGCCTTCGCCAGCGACTTCTTCTCACCCGCGCCCCCGCCTTCGCCATCGCCCCCATCTTCGCCCCTCGACTTCGCCCCTCGACTTCGCCCCTCGACTTCGCCCCTCGACTTCGCCCCTCGACTTCGCCCCTCGACTTCGCCCCTCGACTTCGCCCCTCGACTTCGCCCCTCGACTTCGCCCCTCGACTTCGCCCCTCGACTTCGCCCCTCGACTTCGCCCCTCGACTTCGCCCCTCGACTTCGCCCCTCGACTTCGCCCCTCGACTTCGCCCCTCGACTTCGCCCCTCGACTTCGCCCCTCGACTTCGCCCCTCGACTTCGCCCCTCGACTTCGCCCCTCGACTTCACCCGCGCCTTCGCTTGCACTTTCGCCCACGACTTCGCCTTCGCGTTCGCCCTCGCGTTTGCCCTCCTCGTCTTCGCCCGCGCTTCGCCCGCGCCTTCGCTATGGCCCTAGTGCGCGCTTTTACCCTCGCCCGCGACATAGTCCTTACCGGCGCTTTCGCCCTCGCCCACGCCTTTGCCTTCGCCCGAACATTTGTCCGCTCCTTCGCCCTCGTTCTCGCTCTAGCGCTCGCCCTCGTCTCACCTCTCATCCTCACCCTCGCCAGCGTCTGCTTCCTCCTCCATCGACATCTCGTCTGCGGCTGCTCAGTGAGGAAGAGCGAGGAATGTAAGCGGTGACAGTTGAGGGCATGCCACGACGTCCTAAAGGGCAGGCGGGGAGGGAATGGCAAGGTGAAGGAGAAGTAGATACAGACGGCGGAAGAAAGAGTTGCGAGCTGAGACGTGGACGCTGGAGTGGGTATGTCAAACGGAGACGGCTCGGGGGAACACAGCAGGTGGGGAACAGTAAGGTGACATGTCACGTGGGTATGAGGGGGGAGGCAGAACGAACCGTTTGGAGAATAGAACATTTGCTAGCTGATACCTGGGCGGGTTGGGGAGGGGGAACTGCAACGGTGAGGTATGGGTGAGGGGAACTACAAGGGCGGTAGGTGGGAGGTAGAGTGGGCGGTTTAGAGAATGGAACAGTTGCTGAAGGGCGGGTGGTTGGGGAGGCGCGAGCCATATTGGCGGGAGGAGGCGTGGTGTGGTGGTGGCGGCTTAGCAGCAGCGATGGCACGCAGGGCGGTGGGGGGGTGGGTGGAAATGGAGAGGTATTTGGTCGGGAAGGAGCAGGCACAGCGGCGGTTTGTAGAACAGAACATTTACTAGCTGATACTTGGGCGGTTGGGGAGGGGAAGCCCTAAGGGTAGGGGAGGCGTGAAGTGGTTGTGGTTCGGCAGGAGAGATGGCACGCGGGGAGGCGGAGTGTAGGTTGGAGAAGTGGTTGGGAGGGGGAGGTAGGGACCGTTTAGAAAATGGAACAGTTGATGATACGCGGGTGGTTGGTGAGGCGCGAGCCATATTCGCGGGAGGAGGCGTGGTGTGGTAGTGGCTTAGCAGCAGCGATGGCATGCAGGGTGGGTGGATGGGTGGGTGGTGGAAATGGAGAGGTATTTGGTCAGGAAGGGGCAGGCACAGCGGGCGGTTTGTAGAACAGAACATTTACTAGCTGATACTTGGGCGGTTGGGGAGGGGAAGCCCTAAGGGTAGGGGAGGCGTGAAGTGGTTTTGGTTTGGCAGTAGAGAGGGCACGCGAGTCGGCGAGAGGGGGGGCGGAGTGTAGGGTGGAGAATTGTTTAGTTAGGAGGGGGAGGTAGGGGAGGTTTAGAGAATGGAACAGTTGCTGATGGGCGGGTGGCTGGGTAGGAGGAAGCCATATGGGCGGGAGAACGCGTGGAGTGGTAGTGGTTTAGCGGCAGGGATGGCACGCAGGGCGGTGGGGGTGGGTGGTGGAAATGGAAAGGCATGTGGTCGGGAAGGGGCAGGCAAAGCGAGCGGTTAGGAGGGTGGAACAGGCGGAGGGGGTAGCCTGGCCGCGTTTTTCCCGCAGCCCGTCTGTTGACAGCTTGAAAACTCGTAAATTATTCCCGAGAAAAAAAAACGCAACAAAAAACAAAGCAAGGAGAGTGCGCCCTCGGCCCCGCCCCCGCCCTCGAGGGCTCAGGGAGCGCAGGCGGCGCGGCCTCGACGCCTTGGGAGCGGCCCACCCCTGCTCCAGCCCCAACGCCTACCCTTCATTGCGAATCTTACATCGGGTGCCTTCCCACGTCGCCACGGCGCCGCGCTTCCTTCAAGCAGCAGAGCCCTTCCGACGCAGCCACCGCCGGAGCCACGGCCGCACCGCCGCCCGCCGTGGAAGGGGGTGGGGTCTGGAGGGGTAGGTTTCGCCGACCCTCCGGCGACGACGAACAAAGGGACCGGAGCAGGTAGAACGCTGCGGCCGCGGCGCAGTGGGAACGCTCCCATTTAAAGCTGTGTTCTGCTAGCGGTGGCGCGTGGCCCCTCCTCCGCTTCGCGTAGCTGGAGTTCGGCGTCGGCTGCCGCAGCAGCCGCCACCCGCTGCACGTGGGAAGGCCTCCATTCAAACCAATGCTCTGCTACGCGCCGCGCTGCTCGGAAGCGCACCGCCGTTAGCTAGTGGCCACAAAGAGCGAACCGGCTCAGGTTTCTAGAGGGAATCGATTGATATCTGACCGGGAGGTTCTAGAATTTCCGACGGTGGCAGGAGTTTCGGAACTAGCTTCAAGGCTGGGGCCAATTCAACAACTATTTGGATGAAAATTCTAGAGACCAGCTACGTCGATCTATATAACTTCTGCTTTCTCTTATCAATACCATGTGAATACTGTAGCAGTACCAGGGCCCGGCAACTGTCCATCAAAATTGGGGACAAAGCTAGAGGTTGCTACTATAGGATACGCTAGTGTCGCCGGATACAGCTGCTGGTAAGGCTCGCCAACTTTCGCACATGAAAATTGGTCAAGAAATACGAATACTCTTTGATCATGAGCGATTTCAGAAATAAATTCCAAAAGAAGTTAAATACTATGTGTTTATCTTCTAAAATTCATTTATTCATAATAATACACGCGTGAAAGAAAAGGTAGCGCGAACAGCATCGCGATCTTTTGTATCAAGCGCGTGTGTTTGCGTCTTGAGAACCCACGCACATTCTCAATAACGTTGGTAGCAGTTCGTATTTTAGTTCGTGTAAGACGGTGATGCTCTGGAGCGCGCCACTGTAATGGTCCCCACCACGTTATATGGGAGTTATAGGGCCCTGAGTAGTACCCTGTCAAACGGAAGGCGCGCAATTTTTCCTTCCTCGTCCGTCCCCCTCTTCTTCGAGTACTCACACGCTTACACGCACTACACCACCACACATGTCGGGAGCTTCGATCCGGCTGAGGCGGTGGCTCGCTGATGGGCGATACCTCGTAGGGGAAAACCCCGCAGGCCGACTTGAAGGTCGGCGCCGGATCTCGGCATCCACCGGGGAAGAACATCTCTCACGCGATAAAACATGCACTATGCTTAAGGGGATAATAACCTTAGCCGTTGACGCGCCCGTAATCAATACACAATCAGCTAAAGAGGGTCAATTTTGCTTTCACTCGAGTTATGTACACACTCTTCGGGAGCACGTCCGCCAGGGGAAAGTCCGCCGGGCGAGATCCAGCCGCAAACAAATCATTATCTGTTTGCTGCATGAGACAGCGGAGGCCCCGGAATCTTACCCCATCCGTCTGCCCCTTGACCACCCTAACCTTTACTCCTCCTCCTCCCCCTCTGATCCGCAGCTCATGACGTGTACTATGTATAAATAAAGTAAGAGCGAGCTCCCAGCAGCTCATACTATGTAGTGATTGCGAACGAGGCGTTTACGCTCTCAATAAACGTTGTAAACTCCATCTTGTGTATTATTCACGGCAACGTGAACTCTCCTCAGTCATCCTCGAGTCGTCACCGAAGATCGAACCAAATATTACTCTCGTAGCTTTCTTGAGAATTTTGTTTCAGAGGCGTTGGTTGACAGAAAGTTACAGAGCCGTTGGTGGACATTGCTTCAGAAATAAAATTTTTGTTTTAAGAAATTGTCTAGAATGGAAAGAAAATACATTGCGTAATTTATACTGTATTTGATGTTCTAATATGGGGTATTATGATTTAATGTTCTATTATTACACTCAGTTCAAAGCGGTAAAAATTCATGAGACTGGAAGATGTGTCAAGAGTCTCTGGCCAACGACAAACAATTACAAATCATACAGTAGTGGCCAGTGTGTTAAAAATCATGCAGTGGTAAACATTTGCTTTTCATCTAGATTGCGATACAGTAATATTTCTTGCATTATTTTTCGGTAGCCAATGCTATTTACAAAGGTAAGGATTATTTTAATGATTAACAAAAGAATTTTGACACGATAATCTCATCTGAAATAGAATCTGAAAGACTCGGAAACAATATTACAGATTGATTTTTATACAATCATTGGTAACATAATATTTGACACATAGGAGTAAGACTAGTTTAATATATTTTTTATTTACAAATACTGAAATGCGAATTGATTAGAAATGGGGATACGACATTACACACGACAAGCAAAGAAGGAAACAAAATTTATTCATTTTGATTAGTATGAACTATCACGATGAATCTGTACATTTTGAATGTCAGTATCACTCACTGAAATTATTGCGGAGTATTCATATTTTAAAATGATGTACTAGGACGAAGCCGCCTCACAAATATAGGTTGTTTATTTTGCATGCTGACTGCAGCAGTGACTTTATAGCATTGCACGTGGACATTTGTACGATTGATGTTAGCAATTTCTCTTCGGATCAGCCTGCGTGAGCACAGCTTCTCCTCCTCCCTTGAAATTGCAAAATACAAGCAAATTCCAAGAAACAATTATAGTAAAGGAGTTTGCCCCGATAAAAATATCAGTCTATCTCTTTCGCTGTTAACGAGACGGGTTTTACCAAGAAATACAACATTAATGTAAATTGTGTCATCAACGTTTATTACGCAAAGTACATTGTCAACATGTGCTTCCAAGGAACCATAATTTTTTGGACATTCTCAACATGCGAAAAGAACAGTGGTCTCCCGAAAGGTTGGTCATGTAACCGATGGAAAAAAAATCAGTCGAGCACTCAGTAACTGACGAACCGCAGTGGTGCTACAGAATGACACAGATTTTCTCGTACTAGTTAGTTTTCTAATTTCTTTGGTCGGGGCTAGCTTTACATTTTTACCCCATCTCTGCCCATCTGTGATCTATCGCCACCTAAAGAACATTTTTTCACATTTTATTTTTTCTAATATATTGTTCATTTGTTCATCATAGAAACTCGTCATGGTATTTATTTTTATAAAGCTATAGGAATTTCATTAGACAATAAATGACCTTTTTTTACATAATTGTTCGATGATATCCATATGAAGACATTCCAAAATACTAATCTATGCCTGAGAAATTGTAAATTAATAATATTATCTACGCTGTGTAATGAGATAGACAAACTTACAGTATAATATTTCGGTACGTCACATTTGTTTTTAAATTTACTTTGATAAGTATTAGACAAATTACTATGAATTCCTTAGAGGACCAAGGATGGTCGCGGCTGATGGCGGTTGTTATTACCATAGGCGTGGTTGACGAAACGTCGCCCAGTTTTAGAGAAGAAGTCGAAAGAAAGTATTTGAAGTGAAAAGTATAAATTAGTACAGGACATAAGTCTGTAGTAAACTGGGAACAGTATGAGTGTTGATAATGTGGTAAGAAATTTAGGTGTTTGTGTGTGTGTTCAACATAGAGTATTGATACTTGATTTTTTAATTTAATAGTTTCAAGTGTTATTTCATGAGTAAAGTTGACGAGTTATAAAAGTCATTGCAGGCTTTAATAAGCAGTAAGGAGTAATTCGTTCATTCAACAATTTAAAGTTGTGTTAGTCTATTGTGTCGACGATTCCGGTTCTTAATTAACATCCAGTTAACGTCATGAGATCCGGAATGTGGTAAAATTGCGTTCAGGACCAAATAAAGTTTCTGAAGTCCTTCGGACTTGCGTCTAATTATTATTTGAAGGGGCAAAAGTGGAGACTCTACTTTGTATTATGTAATTAGCTTGTAAATAAATTACTATTACTTACAAATAAATACATTTTTGGTAATTAGATCTTGATATCGAGTTTCAGGCTTCAGTCGTAGGGAAAATAACAGTTCTCGATAATTACAGCGTTTTTATCTATAAACCGAATGTATAAGAATAAATGAAACAAACTTCTAGGACATGTTGGAGGTCGAAGACAAATGCATTTTCCAAATGGTTATGTCGTGGTATATCTCGTGTAACATAGTTACGAATGTGACAAAAGCTCTGACTTACATGCAACTCATTTTACATTGGTGTTTGGAATATACCAGAAATCTCTTTGACCTGTCAAACACCAGTGCACGATCTGTTGCTCCCAAGCAGGAATAAATGCCTTGCATGTACGTTAAAAACATACCACATCCGACCACATGTTCATTGACCAAACATTTGTTATGTTCAGCCCTCTAAGTACTCGAGAAGTTTGTAACATTTTTTCTCAGACCTTGTAATTCACCTGAGTTATTTTGCGATTATAGAGCGTCAAATATTGCGAAGAAACGTGAGAGCGGCGGTGACTTGGAGTTTCAAATGGAGTTTGGATGTACCACGCAACCACTTCGCCAATACTTGCGACATTGTTTGGAGGAACTTGCTTCGGCCCAATGCTCTTCCAGCTCCGCGTTCACTTCCACGAAAAGCAGCCACCAACGTTCCCCAAATTAAACTCTTGAAATGTTAATATACTTAACGAAAGCTCATTCCGAAAACTCCACAAAAGTTACCTTTCTGAGAGTATAAAAATAAAAGGAGGTTTCATTTGATAAAAACAAAGCTTACCCAGAGGCAACGGGCTCGTCTTTTTCGCCAATGAGGGACTTTTAATTATTATCATGATTGCGGTGCATTCATTAACACTGAGGCCCGGATTTCAAGATTATTTCCTTACACCTCGCAAGTGGTTATAACACAGTCAGGTAATCTTGCACTGAATTTTAAAATACAGCCAAACTTGGGTAAGTCGGTCCTAGATAAGTGGAAAACATCTATTAGTGAGACTCACTACGAAGTCTCAAAATTTTTATAAAGAATAAACATCTCTTAGTGGGAATGTAAAACAAGTTTAACTGAGATTGCTTTTTCATCCAGATTTTTCCTGTTTTTTTCCTAACAGAAGGCTTAGGGTTACATAGAAATATATCATATACTAAAATTTTGGACGTTCAATTATTATTATTATTATTATTATTATTATTATTATTATTATTATTATTATTATTATTATTATTAAGAATTGAAGACGAATAATAATAATAACATGTTCTAACAAAAAATTCTGTTGAAGACTATAAGGTAAAACGCCGAAGAAAAATTTATATCTGTCGCACTCACGTCGCAAAGGAAAACCTAAAGCAAAGTTATATTCGTTGCCAGCGAGTGAAAAATTGATGGTACTGCGTGTATATAATAAAGGCTTGACACATGGATTTTGTAACATTCACCTGTGTAACTGAAACAAACATAAAATTGAAAAAAATTGAACAAATATTGAAATTACATACGTGAATTCTGTTTTAAGTGAGTCACCCTGCCCCACCACATCAGTCCATCTTCACCCTGTTCCTGCTCACCCTGCCCTGCCCTACCAGCCCACCCATCCAACTTCACCCTGCTCTTCACCCTACCCCGACCCATCAGTCAGACATTAACCATTTCATCCCAATCACGCCGTCCCACCCGTCCAGCTTCATCCGGTTCCTCCTCACCCTACCGCTTTCCACCAGTCCAGCTTCACCCGGTTCCTCCCGACCCTACTCCTTCCCACCCGTCCAGCTTCACCCGATTCCTCCTCACCCTACTCCTTCCCACCCGCCCAGCTTCACCCGGTTCCTCCCCCCGTACTCCTCACCCGTCCAGCTTCACCCGGTTTCTCATCACCCTACCCCTTCCCACCCGTACAAGTTCACCCGATTCCTCCCAACCCTACTCCTTCCCACCAGTCCAGCTTCACCCGGTTTCTTATCACCCTACCCCTTCCCACAAGTCCAGCTTCACCCTGTTCTCCTCACCCTATTCCTTCCCAGCCGCCCAGCTTCACCCCATTCCTCCCCACCATATTCCTTCCCAGCCGTACAGTTTCACCAGATTCCTCCCCACCCTATTCCTTCCCAGCCGTACAGTTTCACCCGATTCCTCCCCACCATATTCCTTCCCAGCCGTCCAGCTTCACCCTGTTCCTCCCCACCCGAACAGCTTCACCATATGGCTCCTCACCCTGCCCTACTCCGCCATACTATGCTTCCTATGGCCCGTCCCCGTCCCGCACTGCCATGTTTGCTACGATTATCATTTCTATCGTCACACTTGCAGTGGAAAGCTTTAAAAATGCATTGCTTAATACTCCTGGCAAACTCAGTAACATTTTTCACACACGATTACTCACAGATTACTAGCGCATTAGGAATGAATTAACATAGTAGGTCTATTAACACACATCGTGTAGTCATAGAGATTAGCAAAGCTCTCTACCGATACACTAATTGGAAGTAAAGTTGAGTCAAATAAATAATCTGGGGAATACGTTTAAGAGATAGAATTCTGATGTTTATATCTGTTGGGCATCAATTTATAAATCCAAATGATTCGGGAATATAAAATGCCAATCGAGAAATATGTTTTCGTTGCATTGTGCGATGTCATGACCTCTGCCACCCGAAAGAAGTTCACAACGGTTCCATCCGGATTCCGGGGGGGGGGGGGAGGCGCCCTCTTTCAGATCGGATCCCTAAGCGGATTATCTCCTCCCCTGGCCCTCTGCCCCCCCCCCACCCGTTCCCCGCTTTACATCCTGACGTCCCAACGCCGTTCGAAAATTGTCGGTTTTTGATTCACTTATGAATACGCAGTTTTTGATAATCTGATTAGGCGGGTGCGTAAAAATAATGAGATTAGCGCCGGCCGAGGGAGAAGCTGCCTCCGCCTGCAACGGCGCGTCGCTTCGCTTCCTCTTCCGAAGACGACGAGGCAACGCCGCAGCAGCGCTGCGCGTCATTGCACAGGGTGGCCACTCATTCCTTCCCTGAAACAAATTTCCCTGACTTTTCCCTGTTTTCCGGAGCATTTTTGTTTCACTGGTACGATTTGTAAAGTATTTCGCTGTGTTTACAGAAAATATTAACGTAATTTGTCAGCTCTCTGATTTCGACATGATAAAGTATTCTAAAAAAAAAAAAACTCGACAAATAGTAACAGAGCAAAAACAACAATTTTTCGGTTTCAGTCCGAAAACGTGTACTTCCGTTGAAAACTCGAAAGCGATTTTACGCTCTTATATAACTTTTCCTATTTCTCGTGTATTAACTTCGTTTACGAGAAAGTAAAAGGGAAGATTTATGAAACCTTAGTTGCAGTAAAGTAATATTTAAAATATTTAATTTGATAGTATATTATGTTTTCCATGTCTTCTTAATTTAAATAATTTAATAACTTAAATAGATATCACGGGATGGACCCTTAATAGTTTGATCGAAATAAAGATTTCGAAATCGTAAAAGAGCAAAAGCTACATTAATGTGAACATTTTGGAGAAAAACATTGAGGCTGTTTTCAAGAACATTTTGTTTGAGCGTTTTCAAAAACGCACAATTTCGATCTTGCTGGAGCTAAAGAAACTGATAAGTCCAGAAACTTATTTGAAGCTTTTCAGGCCATATTTTTATAAAATCAAGAAATATACGAATGTATCGTACATAGACATTTCTGACAGGAATTTCAAAAAAATAGAAATGTGTGATTTACCTTCATTTCAAGTTTTAATGAAAATGTCACTTGTGTTATGTAAATCAGTGTATTGTGTTCTAATCTGACAATAAGTTTAAAGAAAAAAATGAAACCATTTTCCAGATATTCTTGTTTACATATTTATGGGAATATATCATAATTTTCGTCAAAATTGCATAACAAATACTCATAATTAAAAGGTTGCCTATGAAATTATTGAAAAATTTAAATTTGAGGGATAAATTGCAGGAGAAGAAATATGTGCCTTTAATATTGGACGAGCAGGACAAGTTCAAAAATATTTGAACTTTTGTAATTCTCAAACGTTTAGAGGTTTTGATGAAAGTAGAAATTATTATATCAATTTTGTAAATCCACTTCCTTCTACTCCAGCAAATAGTTTACAGAAAAAAATGTCATTTTACTCAAAATTTTGAAAAATTAGGGGTAAAGGTACTTTCAAAGTACTTATTTTATTACTTATTTTTAGTTCTTATTTTTCAAAGTACTTATTATAAAAATTATTTTAAAGTACATTAAAAAATTAAAATATCTGAACGAAATCGGAAAAACATAACTCATTACGGAACGGCACAATTATATCTTACTCCATGCTGTACTACCTTGTTTTAGTTCGAACGCTTCTAATATTATAGTTATATGACACATCCTTGCAAGTATTCGTTCATTCATTGGTACATACATTCACAGTCGGTTATTTAATACAAAACTGTGAATTTCCTCGCCTCCTGCACCGACCCTAACTACCTGTGGAATAATACTGTCAACTCCGGTTATAGAGGACTTCTGCGGACTAACAGTTTCGGTTCGGTTCATGTCAGAGATTCACTATATTCCACGATGTCAAAATTAAATAGAATTCCTCAACAATGATTTATTTGATTAATATAGAGATATATTAAAATACATTTACAACACCAACTGAAAATTTCAATATCTTTATTTGACCTTAAAAAATCAATTTTTTTCAATTGTTTGCTTCGTACATTTTCATTAATAGTTTCTCTGGATCCTTCTGAAGTTCGTGCTGTCTCCATACTTGCAACGTCTTTCTCCACTATCTCTAATTATCGTAATGCAATCTTGACATTCTGCAATGTCTCTTGGACTGTTGGAACAACGTCCCACTCTCTGAAAGGCTCTTTGACTCGCCTAATAACATACGAGATCCTTTCGATAGCGGCATGGCGCAGGCGGCTAACGAAACTAATCGCTAAATGAAATATTCCGAGACCGGCTGGCATATCGCATCCTGTCAAATAGAAGGAGAATGTCTGACAAAAAAATCTGTTTCTCTCTGGATTCGCTATGCGCGTTAAGTGCTGCAGTAGGACTGCGTGTACAAATTGAAAAAAAAAAAACTGGTCAAAACTTGCTTCCTCCCCATTTCAAGTTTTAAATATAGAAAAACTAGTACTACTATTGTTAAATTTTATGTAGTTGCTAAGAGAATTGATATGTATTGTTCTAATATTTTTATTAATGTAATTATTATTAATATTACTGTAAGAAATGTCATTAAAATAACATCTTGAAATGTTAAATTATCTATAAAATACTAAAAATAATTATCTACTGTATAATATCCTAATCTATCTGTAACACGTATTGTAGTATAATTTCTGGGCCAATGCCTCCATCTCGATCAGGTTTTGTTCAGTTTCGCTGGTCCTTTGAGCAAATGCTGAGATCGCCCCTTCTTTGCTCCTGAAGTGTCATGTACCTTCGCTCTCTCCACCCAAGACATCATACTGACTCGTCATACACGATTGTAATTGTATATGTGACTCAATAAATATTATTATTATTATTATTATCCGCTACCTCCATCTAAGAGGAGTCTTCTTCAATAATGATCTTTAACTGACGATATTTTTTCCAAGCAGCCTAGTGTTGGAATGTTGGGCTCTAAGGGGTTGTTATAAACCCCACCCTCTTCTCTATCCTGCCTTTTCCATAGAAGGGTGAAAAGTTGTTAACGAAACGTGATTATTTGTTTAAAAAACTATATATCGGCAACGTCCAATATACTCACAGAATTTAAAATAAAAACAATGCAATATACGTTTGTCACAAATTTTCAATAAAGGTTTACCCAGTATTACCCAGACAGATGTTCTCGGAACAATTATAGCTAGAAATTAAGTAAAATAGCTTGAAATAAATGACCAACAAATATCAAAACGCGCTAGCATAGAATACTATGTGAAGTTATTTTAAAAACCAAATAAATTTAAAATTATCAAAAGAATTGAGCAAGAATTAAGCAATTGAACACTCGACAACTGCCAACGATCACAATCCAGATGCACGATTATAGACGGTATTTGGAAGTCTGTACATCAATGCCCAGCTGTAAACGCATATTGTAAATATTGCACCGTTTGATATTAAACGTAACTGTCAGTTCACTAAGATATTCAATACGTAAACATCGTTTGAGTAATATTGGCATGTACCGAAGAGAAGTCTGAGCCTACTGAGTTGTTTATAAATGCTAACAAATGGTATTTATTACTCACAGATAACAATATTAGCTTTATTTTATTTTTTTGGCCCAGAATAGCTTTTTTGAGGGACGTAAGAACACGCGAGAGTTCTTGCACGCTAGTCTTATGCTTATTTGTAATGTAAGTAAAAAGGGTCCAAAACTTACTGTAGGTTCACTGTAACAGAGTTCACTACCGGAGACGACTCTACTAATATACCTTAATCTTGAGGCGTGTGAGAAGTTACAGCACAGATTAAATTCAAACACAGATATTTGGAGAATGTACTCTTGAAAGGATGAAATAATTATAGACGTCATTGCCAACAATAGGATTTAATATAATAGCAGCTTTCGATGGCTTAGCCATCATCATCAGTTGTCTGCTGGATGGAAGCCACAAAACGACTACCTAGTAGCTGCTATTATATTAAATCCTATTGTTGGCAATGACAACGCCTATAATTATTTCATGAAAAATGCCAACGATAACACACCACAACACCTATATCTTGAAAGTATTCCTACATTTTTCCTCCCTTTACTACAGTGCAGGGAGGAAAAGTAAAATCGTGAGTTACTGATGTACTAAATAATCAAAAATGGACTTAAACAGGTATGAGTCTTACTTGTATACCAGAATATTAACATATGTAGTCGTTTTCAATAGAGAAAAGTGGAAAGGTCTCTTCGAAATTAATACATTCGACATTTGTGTAGTTATCATTAATAGAGGATAGCAATCAAAGCAATTACTGTGGGTAAAGATAGCTTGCAACAGGAAAGCAATTAAAGCTACAATTCATGTTGCAATGCGCGCGGTTCGATGTGAATAATTGAACAGAATAATTGAGGACATGTCCATAGGCATTACTGCAGATGATTTATGTTGGGAGGTTTACGCCATCATGGAAATGATAACGTTATGCAAATACTGAAGAATACGTAGCAGTCATCTGCCAGGTAGTCTCACAACAAATGTTTGCACAATGAGGGATGAATATGGATGTCAAGGTCATTTGAAATGGAAGTTTAAGACGTATCATTTGACAATTCTGGGAATAGTTTCCCTTCTTGCAGCCGAATCTGTACTGTAGATTGACCTCCTGTTAATAGAGGGTCCAATGAAAACACACCCTTCCTTGTCACTTGTCGCGGCAGGAGTCGGTTCCGACGATGCTGAATAAGGAAGGCCGTCGATATTCTTCTCAGGTACTTTCTGCTAAGAGCCTGCAAGTCAAAATTGACCAACTAATTCAAACTCAACAATAGAAGGGGATGCCTTACGACACATTTTTCGTGTCTTAATCTAATGAAATTCATAATGTTAATACGAAGTGAAGAATGTCAATGAAGCATATGAAATCATATACTATGGGGTAGTAAAGGTGAAGAAAAGACATGAAAATGGAGTTATAGTACTAAAGAGGACGTAATTCCGTTAAAAAAAAATTGTGAATGTTATAGTCTTGATATTGTTATTTAAGACGCTTAAACTGAACGTGGATTATATTACAAATAATATAAACTAAAGAACGGACAAGGAGGGATTTGACTGGAAAAAGACTCATCGACTTACATATGACAGGATAACTGCACAAAAGACACATTTGAGGTACGGCAATGTTAGGCCATTTGGAGACCAGATAATTTTAGATCATAGCCAATATCGCTGCTGTCCCGCAGCGTTTCTGACCAGGAGGTCGTAGTATTCAAGTTCCGACCGTTGCGGCTTTTTGATAATAGCTATATCGCTAGGTCGAATTTAGCTGGAAGAGATCTCAGGAAGAGATCTAAAGGCCGGAAGCTCTGATCGCTGGTTTCCCGTTTAGTAGCGGTGGCGGCAGGTTTCTCCGATCAATACCAGGCGAATGCCGGAGCAGTGTCCTACCAGACGGACCGCATGCGACATTTCCTTTCTTGTTCTAACCTCTCCACTCACATCCACAGCACTGACCCACGTGTCGGTAGACCAGTCGAGGCTTAGTATTTGTTGCAGCTGGGACGGTGCCACGCTGGGGGAGATACGTTGAGAAGGAAATCCCCGCTCGCTGACGTGTAGGTCAGACGTCGAATCGCACCATTCAGCGAAGGGAGAAAACCGGCCACCTCTCGAGATAAAATAGCATTCACTACACTAACGGGACCAATGACCAGGGCAGCTGACGCACCCGGAATCATCTGTCAATCAATGAACTTCGTGGAGCGTTGTTTTTAGATCTTGGTGCATTATAAACACAGCGGCGTTCGTGAACTGTTTTAAGCGTAGTGTGCCGAACGTGAAATGTGTAGTGTCGGGCGTGTGACGTAGGTAGTAGAGCTTCGGGCGAATAAAGCAGGACGAGGAGTGAAGTGCAGGGGCTGACGGGCGCGCTAGAGTCTCTGCTCGACCGAACTGTGGCAATGGGTGGACACGCGGCCAAAGGCGCTGTTGTGGGCCGCGGGCGGAAGGGGGTGGGGTGGGGTGGGGTGGGGTGGGGGTGAGGCCGTGCCTCCCGCAGCTGCCGACGCCCAATAAGGCGTCGAGAGCTAATGCAGCAGGGCAGCGCTGGGCGCCGCTTCGCTCCGCCGCCGGGAGTTAAAGCCAGTTAAAGCGGCGACCTCCCTCCCCACCGTCCCCAACCCACCCTGCGCCACTCGGCCGGCGGCCGGCAGCTGCACAAGCGCAGCCCCACGCGCGCAGCCTCCCCACGGTGAGCGGCGAGAGCACGCTATTCATCTCGCTATTGCTTTCGAGCATCGAATACAATAAGACAGATAGCTATTTCAGTAATATTTCATACACTTCATGTTAGCTTAGTTTCCTTTGTATTAGGACGCAGCCTGCCTGGTGGGTTTTCCCCGACTAGCGGGTTTTCCTCCAGGATCGAGCGGCGGGTGAGGTGGTGTCTTCTGTATTAATCGATCACAGTCGCTCGGGGTGAATACCAGGCTGCCGCGTAGCGCGCAGATATGTGAAACACATATCTTACTTAATTCAATTTGTGTTTTCAATCTCCGTCTATGAATTTTATTATTATTTGAACCAAATTTTGTAGCATTTTTGTATTCATTTAACTTCTGAAGCTATCTATTTATAAGAGTCTTTAAATTATGTTTGCTTTCCACCAACTACTTACCACTTGTAGATTATATTACATTTACATATTGCAGATTACATTACTTTTTTAGACTAATTTGTATATTTGTGACATGTGGTAAGGCAGAAGAGCGGATTCCTATTATCTAACAAATGAAGCGTTGAGAACGAGAAAAAAACTCAAAGACACAAGAACAAAATTTTGCAGGAGAGAGAAAATAAAGTTAACAAACAACTTTACATCAGAAAAAGAATAGAAAAAAGGAACAAAGAGAACAGAAAACACTAGTATGAGAAGAACGATGAATCACTATCTCTGGGCTGGGCTGCAGAGTAACCACCATTCCACGTAGATAGTAGTTGCTTTATGCGGTTTCTGATGGAATTACGCGAAAAATAACTTTCAAAAAATTTATTTTCTGACTATATCTTTACAGTTTTGGCTTGTAATACTGAGAGCGGGAATTCGTAAATTATATTCAAATAGAATGCAATCTTCATTAACTTATTACAAAATCAATTTTGATCTTCCTGGCCGAGTAACGCTTAAATTTGATCAGGTCTTTCAAGCTGCGCGTTAAACTCATTTCCCATTGTTGTTCTTACATGTTTACCATCGAATATTGCACAAATTGATACATATTGGAGTTTGCTCTGGAAGCTTATGTACATCTTTGCAGTACTCATAACCCGTGTAAAATGTTTGCGATTCAGAGAACTCCCGTTGTACCTCACGCCAGATATTAGAGATGCAGCTGATTCTACGTTCTCCTCTTTTCTTTTCTCCCAACTAATTCCTATTTTATTACCATAAAGAGAAAATCAAGGAAGTCTATACATGGCGAATTTCTTTCATTGCGTAAAAAGATTTCTTCGTTCATCCACTCCAAATCACAAATCACTGAGATAAGACGTATAACGATTTAGAATCGAATATATGACATTTCCAAAAATTGATAATAGTTGATAAAAGTAACTTATTCAATGAGAAAATAAGCTTATCTATACGGTAACAGCTTGTATGTATTTTCCAACTTCACGTGTGAGTGGGTATTTACAGCCACACTGAGTAACGCAGCGTGTTATTCTAATCTTCTGCTCACGTCATGACGTCTCCCGGAGCGCTGTCACTGGCGCCCCTGGTGTTCGGACGCGGACTTCGTCGCTCAGCGCATGCAAATTCCGCGTAGGGCAAATTCATGTCTACGCGAGGACGCGCGGGCGCGGCCAGCTACGCGTAATCCGACTTAATCGGAACAGCTCCGCTCGGGTTGAAGGGGTGCGGGGGGAGGCGAGAGGACAAGGCTTGGCAGGAGACGTGGGTGAGAATGTGGGTGGTAGGAGGTAAGGAAGGGTATTGTGAGAGGGCGAGGGGAGGAGATGGAGAGAGGAGTTGAAGGGGGCGGGGCGGAGGGACGGGTGGAGGCGAGAGGACAAGGCTTGGTCGGAGACGTGGGTGAGGATGCGGGTGACACGAGGTAAGGAAGGGTATTGTGAGAGGGCGAGGGGAGGGGACGGGAGGGAGAGAGGAGTAAGTCAGTGTGTAGTGGGATGAGGAGAGGTGGCCAGTGGAACAGGGCGGGAGGAGGTGGCTGTACCATCTAAGAAGCGCGTGAGTGTATATACGCGGAGGGTCTGAAGAGAGGTATGAGGGGATGACGGACCGGGTGGAGAGCGAGGAAACAAAGGTTAGGAGGGGCGACTTGAGGAGGGACGAGGCCGGGCCTTGTGGAACAACGGGTGGTCGGACAGAGGCGGCGAGGAGGTGGGGCGTAGGAGAGGCGAATGCGGGACAGTTGCCAAGCGGAGACGGGTTAAGCAGGGAGGAGCGGGGCGGGGGGGGCGGGGCGGAGCTGGGTGGAGCGGGGTGACGCGGAGCGGGGGTGGGTGTAGCGGGGCGGAACCGTGGCGGGTGGAGCAGAGACGGGTGGTGGGGGACGGAAAGGGGAGAGGCGGGATGGGATGGTGAGCGATGGGATGGAATATGGCGGGATGGGATGGGGCGGGGCGGGGAAAAGGTTGGCGGAGGTGGGGCTAAAGCGGGTCAGTGGGGGAGCGGGGATGGGCGAGACGTGGTGAAGGAACGGGTGGAGTGCGGTGGGAGGGGGGACGAAGCGTAGCGAGGGTGGGTGGGTGGGTGGGCCGGGGTTGGCTGGAGTGGAGGAGGGTGAAGGAGGATGGGACGGGGTGGGGTGCTACGGGGAAGAGAGCTTGGCGGAGGTGGAGTGAACGCAGTACCGTGGCGAAGCGGTGGGCGTGTGGAGCGGGGCGGGGCGGGGTGGAGAAAGGGTGGGTAGAGTGGGATGGGGTGGAGTGTCAAGTGGCGGGGAGATGGGCGGGGCGGGGAGGAACGGGACGGGGAGGAACGGGGCGGGGAGGAACGGGGCGGGGAGGAACGGGGCGGGGAGGAACGGGGCGGGGAGGAACGGGGCGGGGAGGAACGGGGCGGGGAGGAACGGGGCGGGGAGGAACGGGGCGGGGAGGAACGGGGCAGGGAGGAACGGGGCGGGGAGGAACGGGGCGGGGAGGAACGAGGCGGGAGGAACGGGGCGGGGAGGAACGGGGCGGAGTGGAGGGGGCGGGGCAGACGCTTGGTGGAGGCGGAGCGAACACAGGATGTAGGCGGGTCCGTGGCGAAGTAAAGCAGGTGGATCGGGGCGGGGCGGGGACGGCAGGGGAGGGACGGCGATGAGTGGGGGTGGTGCGGGCCAGGGCAGAGGCTCGGCGAAGGTGGAGCGAACGCGGGGCCGTGGCGAGGCGGGGCGGGGGCGGGAACGGGGGCGGGGGGGGGCGCCGTTGTGGGCGAGGCGCTGTTGGGCGGAAGTGCCCTGAGCCGCCGGGCGCAAGCGGATCGCTGCGAGTCAGCTGTCAGAACAATGCGCGCGCGCCGCCCACGCAGGAGCGGACTCGTTCCCACATAATGCGCCAATCCCGTCGCGCAGCATGAATAACATGGCGGTGGCGTGGGCCTGCGCCCCGCGCTCAATGCTGAGTCCGCGTTAGAGCCTCTGCAGGTCGCTGGATCGGCCGCTGCGGCGCAGGACGAAGGGAACCACAATACCAACGCTCATATCACAAATCCGACACCGCAAATTCTCAATCTGAACGTGTAAACGTGACGCAAATAATTCAGTGACGCTGCTTACATAAGCGTATTTCTTTCTCCGGATGTGTGCGTATTTTGTCCATTCCTAGCAAGCGCTGATTTTGTCAGATTCATCTGTGATGCTGTGTTTTCACAATGTAGAAATGAAATCCAAATGCCCTCTTTCGCATTTTTAAAGGATAGAACATTTTCTCATTATTTCTTAGATGAGTCTAGGGTTAATCCACAGTAATATGGCTACCAAACCCTATCAGAACCTATTGACTAAGGAAGTTTAAGTTGAAGATTTATGAACAGCAAACAACGTAATAGCGCTACCAATCCCTTCAGAACCTATTGAGTAAGTAAGTTGAAGTTGAAGATTTATGAACAACAAACAACGTCAATCTTTTAAGGTAGTTGCATTAAGAAATGCACTTGTACAGTTTGGGTGGTTGGTTCATATGACAATCGGTTAACACCATTTTACAAGATTTCACCAAAGGCAAAATTGAGTACATTACAATCTCTACATTCATTCAGATCAAACGATTTTTTTTCTTATGTTAGAACCTCCTGCAAACTTTACTCCACCAAATCAAAAAGGCCTTACGGTTTTGGATTTATTATCTTGCCAATACCACACGTGGATTTATTGCCTATCTGTGCAATGCCCATACCACACATGCATTAAATCTAAAGGTCGTCACTTCGAGAAATATTTGTAGTTAATGCTGAATAATGTCGAGTGACGCAATACTCATCCCTAGGGGCAGGTTTTTCCTCGAGAGTTTGTGTAACCTGCCAAACAGTGGTGTAAGTTGGCTTGCATATCAATCTTGGCGAGATGTCCAAACTTCCACTTGTGTAACTTCGTTATACAAGTTACACTCCACCTGTTTACTGACCAAAATGAACCATTTTTGTACCCTCTACATGCCCTAGAAGCCTACATTTATAACCGTGTATAATTAACTACATTTTAAATACTTTAACCATTCTTGTCTAAAATAATTTGACCAAATTTTCAACAAACATTTTAAAACACAAGCTAAAGAACAATTTTCTTCATTAAGTGCACAAACCAACACCGCGCGCGGCGATGGTGTAACTGTTAGCGTATCGGACTGTTATACCCAAGTTGGCGGGTTCAAACCCGATCGAAGCCGTGGATTTTTAAGGGTGAAAAAGTCCTTCGCCCCCTTTCCTTCAGAGGGGAAGTAAAGCCGGGTTCCCATGATGGTAGATTTACTTGCATGTAAAAGATCCTCAAGCCTAAATGACGCCTCTGAGCTAAATTCAAAAATCGCCTGTTTCTCGCCCAAGAAATACCTCCTTTCTCTGCTAGTTGGTGAAAGGAGCGTAGCGAAATTTGCGTGGTCAGACGGAAGAGCAGGCCTCATGGGCTGAGTCTCGCGACGTAAAATAAGGCTTCAATTCAATTCAACTCTGGCTTTACGGTATATAGAAGAAATACCTAACTGTCATAGTTGACTGTTCAGCACCGGGAGGCGGGGAATGGCCAGTGCGCATGATTGAATTGACGCCGTATTTTACGTGGCGAGACTCGGGCCATCAGGCCCGCTCTTCCGTCTGACCACGCAAATTTCGCTACGCTCCTTACATCAACAAGCAGAGAAAGGAGGTATTTCTTGGGCTAGAAACAGGCGATTTGAATTTAGCTCAGAGGCGTCATTTAGGCTTGAGGATCTTTTACATGCAAGTAAATCTACTAACATGGGACAGCCGGCTTTACTTCCTCTCCGAAGGAAGGCATACGAAGGATTTTGTCGCCCCTAAAAATCCACGGCTTCGATCGGGTTTGAACCCGCGAGCTTGGGTATAACAGTCCGATACGCTAGCAGTTACACCATCGCCGCCGCCATGATCGATCCGTGCGCCAGGCCGATTTGTATTATTTGTGATTATTATTTTAGGCAAGCATTTTCCACTATCATTCTCATATGAACAATTTGTTTGGTGGTTAAATTAATGCTGAAACCCTTTTCTTTCTACATAAGTAAGGAATTAACTAGCATCATAAAACAAAAAGTCTGGTAATTTTTTTATTTGCATTCTGTGCTGATATGAATAATGACTACATAACTAACAAATATTATTCACATGCAAAGTTACTATACAAAACTCGTACCTGAACTCTGATATTAAATCAGTCAATATAAGTTTTGGTGCATACGTACCCTTCTCGATCATATTTGTTTCCAAATCTTCTCGAAAAAATTAAGTAGTGGGGTTGATGAAATTTTTCTCACCTGAAAATGAAAGAAACAACATTATATTCACATTGTGATAACAAGGGGAAGTTGAATGAAATGTGGTATTCATTTCTATCATAATGTGTGAGAATTGTACATCAATATTAAACAAAATCATCATAAAACTGTGCATTTAAAATTTGTCTCAAGGACGATTCGCCGGTTTAAAAAGGTTTTAAAGGCAGCGATGAATTCATGCAATACAGCCTAGAAACTTCGACTTGGAAAAATTGAATCAGCTGCTGTGTCAGACAGAATTGAAAAGAATCCGGTGATTTATGGAATGGCACATAAAATGGAAAATGACATTTCGAAACACACGATGCCGTCTCCAAGAACAAAAATTAAAGGTACGAGTTTTTGTGTCACGGTATGAAAAGAAAAGGAGAAAACTAAATAGATAGAAGAGTGGTGTCATTTGAAAGAAGGAGGGAGAAAGTAGCACGGTGGATATTGTGAAGTTGAAGAAGCTAATATATATTGAGGGAGAAGTCACAAATGGGGGAGCGGATGACATACCAGAATATAAAAAAAATATATCACTAAGAAATTATTTCTAACTAAAGAATTGAGAGCATAATTTTCCAAGAAAATTAGGGGAACATGAAATAAAAATAGAGACATGAAAGAACATTTACTAAATTGTTGTGTAGGACTACTGAATTGGTGAGAATATTCGATAACGCATTGTTGAGGCAGCCTCCGCAAATATAAAGTCCTTCATGCATGAACGTCTGATATGCATGTCTAAATAAACAGTAGATAATAAATTTTCCAGAATAGTAATTCACTCTTAATCAAGGGAAACGCGTAGACACTACGTGGATGGTATAAATTAACACTCGAACTTGTTTAAAGTAATTTACTAACAAAACGTATGGGGTTGTCACTGCCGAACGGAGGATGTATGAACTCGCATTTAGTTTCGGAAAAGTCGCTAACTGCTCCGATGATCAGTTCCGCAGTTTATTCGAACAAATTGCAGACTTATGGCAAGGCGTGGGCCATCGTGAGCGATTTACAATTTACTGACGTTCCGTGTCGCGAGGTATTACTCACTCAATGTACCCAAGTATATATTAATGAAGTGAAAGAACTTTCCTTAAGTCGTAACTCAGATTGAACAAATATAACAAAAATAACACAAGAAACTAACGTTTAACGGAGTTTTTGGACCAACACAATTGTCTGACATTGCTCTTTCAATTCAACCAACCTTTTAAAACACGAAATCCTTACGATATTGGCGTTTATTTTGTGTTTTGATTCTATTTGTGTTTCGTCTTGAAACACAAACAACAAAGGTATTAATGAAGTTAATTTAAATTACCCATTCGCTTCTTGCTCGTACAGTTGCATTAAAAGAGCTTATTTCCTCAACTAATGAACCCGCTACAACCCAAAACTATACTTCGATTGTGTTAAGTGGCCGAAGACATTAGGTCATTGTTACACCTCCTCCCTTATAAAATAAATCTTTTTAACAGCGGTAAGCACATCCCGAAGACCACGAGCCACGTTCCGAAGGACACTCGCGAATAAATTTAAAAAAAATATTCATTTTTATAAAGCAGGAGTTGTAACAACGACCTAATGTCACCAGTCACTAAAAAAAATCGAAGCTAATCGCTGGTAAGTGGATGTAAGACGACCCCGGGCTACGCGTCGGCTGCCTCTTCATGGGTGCGGCGGCCGCCCATCGCCGCGTCCATCTCTGTGGCCGAGGAGCGGCGGCGGCGGCGGCGTCGCGCTTCTGAAGGGCGCCTTGTGCTCTGCGGGCGGCCGCCGAGGCGCCACGACGCCGCCGCAGCGAAGACCCACAAATGGACCCCCGCGCCGCCGCCGTCGCCGCCGCCGTCGCACAGTGGTCCAGGGCGACGCACGCGCGAAACAAACTCATTACTTCAAAATTTGGCGGGAATGTAAGGGAGACTTGTGGCGATCACGACGTGTTCCCTTCTGTATTCCCCTCTTCCGTATCTGGCGTACTCGGCCTTTGGCCTGAACTTCACTTTCTTCTGTAGTGAAAAGCTAAGGCGTTCCCTTCGCCATATCTAGCGTACTCGGTCTTTGGCCTGAACTTTACTTTCGTCTGTAATGAAAAGCAATGGTGTTCCCTTCGCCGAATCTAGCGTACTCGGCCTTTGGCCTCAACTTTACTTCCGTCTGTAATGAAAAGCTACGGCGTTCCCTTCGCCATATCTTGCATACTCGGCCTTTGGACTGAACTTTACTTCTGTAATGAAAAGCAATGGCGTTCCTTTCGCCATATTTAGCGTATTCGGTCTTTGGCCTGAACTTTACTTCCGTCTGTAATGAAAAGCAATGGCGTTTCCTTCGCCGTATCTAGCGTACTTGGCCTTCTGGCCGGAACTTTCTAGCTATAGATACAGAGACATTTATAATGGAAACCTGAAGTTTTATTTTTTCCGGCCGGGAATCGAACCTGGGATCGCACCACGGAGAGCTAGCACGCTGTCCATGAGACACTGGAAGGGTATTATTATTATTATTATTATTATTATTATTATTATTATTATTATTATTTATACATTATTCACAGTATCTACTGGTCGGTATGTCAACCACACACAGGAATGATGACCAGGTGTGTGGTTGCTTTACTGAAGGTTCAGATGGCTTCTGACAATACGGCATGTATTCAAAATTACACACTTTTGCATATTATATACATTCCTGGCATCCAGGTGAAGACACTCCAGTGCCCGAAGTGTCATTTTTGGGATCACTCCTGTAGCTGATATTATTATAGGCAGAATTGTCACTTTACTGAAGTTCCACTGAGATGCGACGTCATGGGCGAGATCGGTATACTTCTGGATCTTTATTATTATTATTATTATTATTATTATTATTATTATTATTATTATTATTATTATTATTATTATTATTATTATTATTATTATTTCGTTAATCGGCCGACTAGGACCACGCAAGCAAGCATCCTGCATTTACCGCGGCTCAGTTTTTATTTATTATCGCGGTAGCAGGTGCTTGCAACAATTCTTAGGGGGGACCAGCATTTAGCTGGATCCGATTTTTATCCCCCATGGTTGTTAGCCCGGGGGTATGGAAGATGAGAGATGATAGGAATGGATTAGGAGGCAATAGGTGATCGTGGACTTTTGGAACCATCCCAGCATTCGCCTTTATGACCGAGGGAAACCACGAAAACCCCGGTCAGGATGGCCGGCCCGGGAATCGAACCCGGACCTCCCGATTACGAAGTCAGTGCGCTACGCACTGAGCCACTTCGCTCGGTTATTATTATTATTATTATTATTATTATTATTATTATTATTATTATTATTATTATTATTATTATTATTATTATTATTGTAGTTGTTATTATTACTTATTACTCATTAGGTGGTTCATTCATAGTGTACTAGCATCCGTGGTGATGGTCCAGGGTTCTGTTCCCCATCGATACAAAAATAGAGCTGTTGCCTTCTTTCAAAATCGTCTCAGTTTCTCAGTTTCTGTAGCTGTGTGATAAAAGGAAAGCTCAGACAGGCGGAGTTTACTAATTTTGCTACTTAGAAGGGAATACATTACGTTTGCCACATGTCTCTCTTATGCTCAAGTGTGGGGATTAAAGTAGTTTCAGGCATGAGGGATACCGTTAGGTAGTTGGCAAAGTTTAACAATCAATCCAAAACGACAAATTGTCCACACATACTATAATTATGTTTTCTTCCCCTTCCACTTCAGTGCCTCTGACTGCGAGGTCCCAGTGTTGGAGTCCCGAAAGTGTCAGGATTTTGGACACTAGCTTTGGTTCTTAGCTATGTCCAATTCAGCCGCTGTTTAGAGGAGAATTCTAGTGGCCGGCTGCCCTGATAGGTAGTTGTCCGTCATTTCTTCGATCAACACCAAGAGAATGCAGAAGCGCGATCTTTCCTTCATCATCCTTGCGTCCTCCTCTCCCCTCGCTTACAAATACATGCACTACACTACCACGCATATCCGAATGTTGAAAGCCCAGTCGGGAACTTATTGCCCGGCTGGAGAGGTGCCCCGCTGGGAGAAGTACCTAGATAATATAAACACTGCAAGCCTACGCCTATAGCATCGCTGCATCTCACTGCCTGGAGGGGGAAGAACACTGACACATCCTGTGATGAAAACATGCACTACAATAACGAAACTAATGACCACCGTTGTTGACGCGACTGGAAACACCAAATAATTAATCAATCATTCAATCAATCAATCAATCCCATTCCATTCCACATCGCCCCGCCGCGACCCGACACCCTTTCTCTCAACGTATTTTATCCCGCTCTTACGGTTCTTCTGACGGTCAGTCACGACATTCATCAATCCCTTGGAGAAGAAGACATCTTCCTCTACAGGTTTTCTCTTAAAACAATGACCCTTTATAATATACTGTTTTTCAAGATTTATGTAAATATTTTATGATTGTTATTTTAATTCTTAAGTTATAATAGGGTAACTCCTCATCTTGTGTTTCATACTTATATATTCTTAATTTTCCATTTTTAAATTTAAAATCGTAATCATTTTTGTCAATCTCATCGATAATTCTTGAACCTCGCCATCAAAAAAGACATTTACTTTATTTATTTCCTTATTTATTATTTGTAATGTTTCTCAAAGTATGATTAGCACAAATTTTATTATTTAACACATAAATACAGCTGTTATGATGTGAATAATAAATTCACGAAAGGTCATGTAACTAAAACTAATATCATTTTCCAAATATAATGAAATAAAAATATATTTCCTGCTTGAAGAGTAATTTGTTATCTCTCTCTGACAATATTAGACATTCATTGTTGGTGTTATTTTTGACAAAATTTATTTAAATGAGTTTGTTGGGCATCATGTTTGTTCTTTTCTATCATCTGCGTTATATTTAGTTACTCACCGACATTCCCCGCCCTCAGCATCTGATATTACACTTTAGCACTCTGATGCACATACATTTGCCTCCCACGCTTTCACACCGCTGACATCCATTCATAGCAGCTAGTTCATTCACAACGGCCTGTAATCCATGCATTCTTCAGGCCGCTCCACAACAGCCCAGAAACGGGAACGCGAAGGGGGTACGTAAAGGAAGTTGAAAGTCGGACTTCTCATGCAGGCTTTCACACCACGACTGGAACGCGATGCTTGACGGAAAGGGCGGTCAACATGTGTCTTGTCTCGCAAACGGGAAGCCTCCCGACCAATGAAAAGACAGCAAATAGCGGCGAAGTTCTCCAGCTGAACGAGCGCGTGACACAAGTATGGTGCGGAATTGAAAGTAGTGCGATATTGAGGTTAGGGCGTGGATTTGCGAGCTTAGAGTTTGAAGCGTGTTTTGTTTGCCATTGTTGAGTGGTTTTAGTTCTTTTTAGTAAGTTCAGTACAATGTGTTTCAATTGATATTAATATTTAGAATCAAAATTTCCCACAAAAATAACTTTTATATGTTTCTTAAAAGTACATTGGAGTTGTTTGTTTATTGATAAAATTTTAGGTAGTTGTAAAGTACGTTTGTAGTAGTTTTAACATTTTTTTCATTCTTATGACTTTGTTTTTTCTGTAATTATTATTCTTTCGTTCAAGTATTTATTATTCATAGCTGCACACGCAGACACAACAGACAGATGACAAAGCCAAGAGTGAACAGAGTAGCGTAGCTAGAAGTGTTTTGGTTTCGGCAATTGTTTCTCTTTTTTGCCGAAGACCCACAACGCTATTCCTCTTCCAGTTGGCGTTTATTGCGAAGAATAAAAAACAAATATCCATACCACATATTCCTAATAAAATTTGCAGATTTAGATCCTGACTGAGAACCCCTTAATGGGAATTACTCCCCCTTGAAATATTATGTAAGTTTACATGTAAGTATAGTAAGTCTTTTAATACATATTATAGTTATATTTACTGAGCTATGTACTTCTTCAAATATAAAAAATATAAAAAAAACAGCGCTTACTCAAACTGCACGCAGGCAGACAACAAACTCCTACCAGCGACCTACCTTTTTCTAACCAGACGGAGGAAAGATGGGGAAGGAAACCTTTCGGCCATACGTTGCGCTTTGGGATAGCCACTCCACACAAGCAAACATCGGTATTCGAACCCGCGACCCTTCGAGTGGAAACTGTCCAACCGCGCTCGCCTAAGCAATCTCAGCTACCCAGATCAGCTGAATAATTTATTTGTTTGTAATGCCTAGCCAGATGCAGATTGTTTCATTGACCCCCGACCTGGGTGAGGCAGCTGAGAATTTTCTATTTGGCACCCAGCAGGCTGCCAGCGTCGGTAAGATTTGACTCCCACGTTGGCCGCCAGGGAGCGTCACAAAGTATGCCGTAGCAACATTTACCCATTACTCAAAGCGCATCACGGCTCGCTGATTCGGAGGGGAATTCTAGGAAGATTTGATTTCGTCAGACATTTAGACAGGGTTCATTTGCATGCCGCAAGTACATGACACGAGATTTCCCGTCTTTCGAAAATCCACGCACCACTCGAGCTCTGGGAGCTGAGAGAGAATAGTACGTTACACACACTTAGCCAAACGCGCAATTAATAACTTGTCATTTCAAAATGCAAATGATTGCAAAATGATGTAATGCGTTTTCTGGGTTGGATTGCCGGCGCAACTCGAAAAATGAGGTTTGGAGATGCACGTTTTGAAAATAACACGCAGCACAATTCACGATTTTCGAGTACTTGCAAGCATACGAATTCTACTAACAACGATTAGAATAAAGCGTTATAAAATAACGGTCGTAATTCAATATTCGTATTTTTCAAGTTGTGCCAAAATGACATCACATGCACGCCCTGGCATATATAAGACAGTTTTACAGGCTTCCTGGTAGTTGGGTCTGTGGCATCAAAAAGACAAAAGGGACTCATCTGTCAGAGTTTGGCAGATGTCTTATTGTCATGGCATGGCAACTTGTCAGAGGTCATATTGTTATGGCATGACCAGCACATCTAAAACCATTCATTCCTTTGGGCATTTCGTACCGGTATTGTAAGCGCGTTCGTACTTTTCGCTCTCTCCTTTTATCGATGTCTTGACGAGTTGCTGCGATTCTACGGACTGTGGTTGATCTACACAGTTTCGGGTAGGTAGTACATAATTTCAATGAAATATCTCGTCGATGTAATATTCAGCCATCATTATAAACAATAATGGTCATCCCCGAAGCTTGTAACTCAACGAACAACAGAACCTGTTTGAAAGGACAGGTTATTTGAAGATAATATTATTAAGCTAGCGAATGCGCTCTATTACGGTTCATTTGTAACATTAATACAAACCATTTTGAAACATTAATTCAAAGCCCTCCGAGAAACTATTAAATCATCCTAAGACTATAGATAACACATTGTCGGAGTTATTAATTTTCCCATCCTATAGTTTAGGGATTAGAAGATGGTTCAGATTGGCGCAGACAGCGACGAGATAAACGCAATTCTCTACCCTAAAATCATGAATGGTTAGGTCTAAAGCCGATTTGTTCATCGGGAATTGCATTTGTTTCTGTACGGTATTTCTTTACTCTACTGAGTAACAATCTTTCAAAAATGTTTGTTATGGTGGGGAGACAACTGATGGGTCTGTAGTTTTCTCTCAATCTAGGATCTTTTCCTAGTTTGCGAAAAGGTAGTAGGATGGCGGTTGTCCATTCATTTGGGAAGTGATTTAGGCGTAAGATTGCTTAAATATTGCCGTGAGTGCGGCAATAGTGTTCTTGTTTAGTTCCTTTATCGTTAACGGCTAATAACTTTTGAGACTTTTGATGGAAATATGTCTTAATTTTTGTTGTTACTAAAACCTGAGGCTCATTTACGTAATCTTCAATAATTTTATTGTGGGTTGGCACTGCTATTGGATGAGGTCGGAAAACTTGCTCTTAGTGATTAGCTAAGATTTCAGTTTATTCTTCATCTGAATAGGTTTTTGAATTATTGGCTTTTAGAGGGCAGTATTTTAGTTTTTTCTCTCTGAAACATCTGATTGTTGACCACAGATGAGCTGAATTTGTGTCTATCGGGATATATTCATGAGTGGGTGATGGATGTACGCCTTACGCAGAACTCTTGTCAGATTCAAATCTTTTGAACCTGTTAAACACATCAGAAGAAATATCTAGTTGTTTCGTTCCGGAGATAAATAACTTAAACTTTAGATGTATTTTACAAGAAGCCTGTGGAAATGTTTCATTTTTCCTAAATAAAAGAGGCAAATCGTTTCTTTAATGTTGTTGCTCGAACAAAGGAAATTGCATCCGAAAATATGGTACAGTTTCTATTTTCATTAAAACCTGAAAAATTTTGTAAATTGCAAAAGTTTCAATTTTTTCATGTCATACTCCTTAGATATTTAAGACAAAAATTTCCTACATGCTTAGGTGCTTTAAGGTATCAATTGATGTCACTGCAGTATCTCTGCAAGGCGTGACGGTTCGAGTCTTGACGGTGGCAGGCTGTTCGAAATTAGGTAGTCTGATAAGTCTAATTCAGCAGCTGCCTACGTAGAATTATAGCGGTCGGTAGTTTTCGTTGGTTTCTGCGATCAACACCATGTGACTGCCAGAGCGGTACCGTTACAAACGGATCACGTACCCCACAATATTTCCTTCCTCTTCCTTGACTTATCCCCATCCCTCACACACACTTACCCTCACTTGTAGTACGCCATCACACATGTCGGGAGACCAGTCGGTCTCCCAGAGCTAGTCCCTGTGGGGGAGGTACCTGGTTGAGGAAAACCCCGCAAATTGGCGTGTAGGCCGGCACCGGGCCTTACCATCCAGCAGACGATCACCGCCACCTCCCGTTATAAAAATGCACTAAACGTACGGGAATAATGACCGTAGAAGATGAAGAGTCCGGAAACACCAACCAATCAGAAGTTTCCTGTTACTACAAGTTCATTCTATAACATCAGAGTGAAATTATAGAATTAAATTAAGTCTTGGCATGTATTTAAAAAAATGATTATGAGAAGTTGTCGAGTAATAAGACGAAGAGGAGGAAAAGTGAATTGAATCGAATTTGCCTTATTTTACGTGGCGAGACTCGGGCCATCAGGCCCGCTCTTCCGTCTGACCACGCAAATTTCGCTACGCTCCTTTCATCAACTAGGAGAGAAAGGAGGTATTTCTTGGGCGAGAAACAGGCGATTTGAATTTAGCTCAGAGGCGGCGTCATTTAGGCTTGAGGATCTTTTACATGCAAGTAAATCTACTAACATGGGACAGCCGGCTGTACTTCCCCTCCGATGGAAGGCGTACGAAGCATTTTGTCGCCCGTAAAAATCCACGGCTTCGATCGGGTTTGAACCCGCGAGCTTGGGTATAACAGTCCGATACGCTAACCGTCACACCATCGCCGCCGCGTGGTTCGCGTGGCTTCGCATCCTTCAGTTGCGACCGGGCTCACTGTGCGCCTGCTCCGCCGCCGCCGCCGCTCTTATCTGATGAAGCGCACGTGCGCCCCCGATGTTTTGCACTCCGCCTAAGTGTTTAACTCTGCTTTATTTACGGGCCGCCAACGCCTCGAATTAATTCGCGGAGATCCTCCGCTTGCCAGCTACAACCGCGCTTCCAGCCTCTCGAGTTATCTTTGCGAGGGTAAATGATGTGAAATGCTCGTAATGAAATTGGACTACTGCGATTATTGTGAAGATGAGATAAAATATAATCATAAAATTCCTAATGAACATTTTCAACAATTTAATTTTTTAATAAAAATATTAATTTATGTTAAATGGGGGTTAGGAGTTAAGTAGACCACACATCAATTCTTACACCTGAACCGTGTTGCAAATTAAACAGAATTTATTGATTGAAAGAGCTTCAATGACCACAACTAAGAATATTATTTTTTCTATAAAGAAATACAATTTTCACTATCGATTCTAAAACAAATTAGGGGGGAATGAGAAATGACAGCTAAACAGGCTGACCTTGTCACTCTCAAAGTTTTTTTATGTAGGATTAATTAAACTTTTAAATTAATCCTAATTATTTAGGTGAAGGTGTAGCTTGTTATTTATGGAGGACTTGGGCAGTAACAAGGTCACACTATGACCAAAGTTGAGATATTAACATTTAGGACCGGTGCGAGGCTCGCAGTCGCTTATCTTGTTACTTGATATAGCTGTGCCACGCGATCAAAAAACTTCGTTACCAAAGAGACTGGATCTGGATCAATGCTTCTAAAACTAATATAAATAAATTACAGATCATCCAAAATAATTTCCTCAGACTTGCCACTCATGCACCCTAGTTCATCTCAAACATTCAACTGCATAAAGAATTTAATTTACCCCCTATACTTGACCATATCGCGCTCCTATCTAACAATTTCTTCTCCAAAATAAACACAATAACCCAAGCCACCCATTACGGCCTAGCCACCACCTACCAGCTCCCAACAAGAATAAAAAATAGATATCCATTAGATTCATTCCTCAGCATATTTTCAGAACTCAATTAATCACATAGGTGCTCTGTGAGTTTCCTATTCATGTGTATTTAGATTTAGTTGTAAGATTAGCATTTAAGTTAAATATAAGTCATAAAAATACATATGATGTAGTATACATAATACTGAACTATGTACATTCGTTCACTAATAAAGATATACTAAAAAAACAAAGAGACAGAGGAGCGTCATAAAAACAAGAGTTTAGAAATCGAGATCTGCCGACTGTGGGTCGTAAGAGCACAGGTCGAACCGATAGTTACCGGATTTTTGGGATTTGTTGCACAAAATTTGCATAACAACTTAGCTGAAATCCTGGGACATTCAAACGACTGAGAAGTGCAAGTCATTGCTTTATGGGTACCGCTCAAATTTTGCGCAAAGTATTGTAGAGGCACCGGCAGTTCCTAGATTTCCTTAAGAAAGTGGTTGCAACTTTGAGTAGATATTATATTCAACCGAATTATCACATCTTTAATTGTGAATTAGGGGAATAATAATAATATTAATATTATTATTATTGGACAAGTTTTGAGCATAATAGCAAATAATAAGTTGTTATCAATAAGAGAATATCCTGCACTTTCCAGTATTTTGAATGACCTTGGTGTTTGTATAAGTTCTTACACAGATACGGCAGAACAAAACCCAGCTCTCCAATAACTAGTGGTACGACATGTGTCTTGGTTCTGATCACATGACGCGTTATTACAATTACACTACGTACAAATTGGTATGGATGTATTCTTTTTCGCATTCCGGGACGCGGCGCGACCTTCTGTCGACCTCCTCACTCACAAAGAAACACATTGAGAGTCCGAACTCATTCAGTCGCTGACATTTCTACGCTCCTTTTCCTGTAGATATCTCGTCCTTTTCTGTACACCATTACAACACATTATTTTTATTACGTAAGTGGTGAGAAAGAAAAAATAAATTACGGTTTGATTAAAAGAAGTCAGTGATTGAACACTTGTAAGTGGAGGAGACTTGCAGCCATATTGCAGACCGCTTCTGAACGCGAGATTCCGAGAGACGAAAATAAAATCAAAAAACTTAATATCTCCCGGACAACAAGACCGAACAGGGTGAAGCGAACGGAAGCCATAACGTTGCGCCTTGTAAATAAAATTACTTGCAATATTTCTCAACATATACAAACTATACTTATTCCCGGCTAATTGGTGATTATGGTATATAAATATACTGGTAAAGCCGGGTTTCTTCAGCTAATCAAAAAATTTGAAGATATTGGGGAAATAACATGCTATGGCCCGTTTCTTGTGAAATTTGAGATATTAATGTATTTCGGCGCCCTAGAGATGTCTCGAGAAGTTGCTTTTTAATTTTCAAGATTCGCTGAAAGATGGCAGTGTAATTTATAAATCAATGTTATTTATCCCAATATGTAGAAGGAAATGTTTAAATCTTTATTTCATTTTTCTAAAAACTTCGTTTAGTGGCATATCACGTCATTGCTCCGAGGTCTTCATATACAAATTGAAGATAACGTACGAATTAAATAGTTATTACCTGAAATAAATTCAGTTACCGTTTGCGGCCAATTTTTTAACAAAGCCGCCCTCTCATCTTGTGCGGAGAGTGCACCGGGGCCACGCCCCCTGGCAGCTGCGGAGGCGCACCCGCACCCGCTCGCGCTGTCGCCCGTCGTCTGTCCGCGTCTCGCCGCCGCCCGCGGAGCCGCCAGAGCGCGCGCCCATCGATCCACGCGCGCATCCGCAGTCACGGCAGAGGGGCGGAGATGGGGACGGGAATGGGGACGGGGACGGGGACGGAAAGGGGTCGGGGTCGGGAGCGAGGATGGGGACGGGTACGGGAAGGGGTCGGGGACGGGAAGGGGTCGGGTACGGGAGCGGGGACGGGGACGGAAAGGGGTCGGGGATGGGGACGAGGATGAGAACGGGGACGGAAAGGGGTCGGGGACGGGAAGGGGTCGGGGACGGGAAGGGGTCGGGGACGGGAGCGGGGACGGGGACGGAAAGGGGTCGGGGATGGGGACGGGGATGAGAACGGGGACGGAAAGGGGTTGGGAACGGGAAGGGGTCGGGGACGGGAAGGGATCGGGGACGGGAAGGGATCGGGGACGGGAAGGGGTCGGGGACGGGAAGGGGTCGGGGACGGGAAGGGGTCGGGGACGGGACGGGAAGGGGTTGGGGACGGGACGGGAAGGGGTCGGGGACGGGAAGGGGTCGGGACGGGAAGGGGTCGGGACGAGAAGGGGTCGGGACGAGAAGGGGTCGGGGATGGGAAGGGGTCGGGGATGGGAAGGGGTCGGGGATGGGAAGGGGTCGGGGACGGGAAGGGGTCGGGGACGGGAAGGGGTCGGGGACGGGAATGGAGGCGGGTATAGGGAAAAGGACAGGAACAGGAACGGTGATGGGGACGGGGCCGGCGCAAGTGACGGGAATGGGGATTGGAAACGGGGAAGGGGGCGGGAATGGGGACTGGGATGTGGGCGGGGACGGGGAAAGGGTCGGGTTCGTGGACGAGAATGGGGACGATGACGAGGATGAGGATGGGGACGGGGACGAGAAATAGAACAGAGCGTGAACGGAGACGGAAGTGACGGGGTGGGGAGGGGACGACGGCGGTGGCGGTGGAGGCAAGTGGTGCTGGGATCCACCCTCGCGTTCCGATTGCGAATGATTCGACGTTTAGAGCTCTTTTTTTGTGGTAACTTTATTCATTTATTTATTTACGTCAAAAACAGTTAAAATTGTGTGTAACGCATTTGGAAATACTTTTACTTCGCTCAGGTATAAGTATGTATTTTAAAATACAAATTTGTTAAAATTTAAATTTATTTCCTTCTTTTTATGTTATTCTTCATTGACTTGGATGAGACGGAAATAAGGATAGAAAGGTAAGCAATTTATTCGAGAGTGTTCAAATTTGTTAAGAAGATATTAAAGTTTGTAATAAATAGGCATCGGTTGATTTTAGCTGAGAGCCACCAGCATAGCCGCCATCTCTGCAGTGACTGATCGGGAAGTCCTCCCCGAGTCCAAATTGTTGCGGAACTGGTTTGAATGAAATTTTTTCGTCATTTTTGTTTGTTTTAAAGATATTTTAAAAACATTTTCTGAGCATTTTGTTGCACAGTTTTGGCGTTGTCATCTAAATTCGTCCTTCCCTACTACTATTATATATTTATTTTACTACTTCACCAAACAACGTAATCATTGCAAACAGCTACAAAGTCACGCAAAACCAGAAAATTTAATAATAAAAAACAGAAATTATTTTATTTGTTTCTTGAATAATTCATTGGAGTTAATTGTCCTTTCAACTTCTAAGGTCATTGAAGAACGTTGGTGATAAGCTTACGACAGAGTATGACAATGAAAATGATGATTTGAATGTTGATGAAGTGAAGGAGGAGGAGTGACGTGAAGTGAAGTGAAGTGAAGTGAAGGAGTTGAAGGAGCAGTGATGAAATAAAAGTAAACGGGAGAACCCCGCGAAACGGGAGAACCCCGAAAGAAACTCGCTTTGCGGCGCCTGTGAAAACGCAGTTCTATTGACTTAAGTCGGCTGAAGCGGGTGCCTACTGAGAGAGATACCTGGATGGGAAAACAAACGACAAGCCGACGCGCAGATCGGCGCCGAATCTCACGACCTAGATGACGAGGAACATTGCCACCTCCCCGGATCTAACATGCACTTCGTTTAAGGGACTAATAACCACTCAGATTGACCTGCCCGGTATCTATCAATAATTAGTAACTCAAAAATTTGAAGGTCACATGATTATTTCCGCAAGAAACCTTTTTATGTAGCCTGAAATTGTTGTACGACATTTTACAAGTTCCTCAAACGAGACGGATATTTTATTGAAAAATTATACAAACATCCCAATCTATTTTAAAACGACTTCATCTATTCATGCACAGAACATTCAGAAACAACTAACCGAATACCAAACTGTGATGGACGAAAGGCGAACCATCCACTGGCGAACACTTATTACAGCAGCTAGACAGACCTATCACACGTGATAAATGAAGAAGCTGACTTCAGGCACTTTACAATTCTAACAAAAGCAATTAACAGGATTGGATGTGAACTCAATTAACAGAAAACTGCTCTAGATAGGCCGCCACGCCTCTTGTCGGAGTATGGTCTGGCAGTGGTGGCACCCGTCGCGACAGCTAAGGGGTGACAAGGAAATTAATGAAAGCGAAAATATGTGATGGATTTTCGCATGAGAAATGTTATAAAAATTGTTCATAGACTTGAATAATCTCATATACTATTCTATTTAGTACATTATTTAGAATAAGAAAGCTAAATAGTTAAACTATCTAGAACATAGATTTTTTCTCTCTTTCATGTTTAAGGTAAACAATCTTCTTTCAGAATTTTTGTCACTAAGAAGTAAACGTATTTAAGAAGTAAACAACGCAATGTTTAACAACACATGTACAAAGATTAATTCATCAGATAAAATACCTGGTTAAGATAGTTTAAGATGATACAGACACAAAATATAAAACACTACAATTGTTTGTATATGTAATGTACAATAAGAAGTGAGGAAATAAAGTAATAACTAATATAAATTAAAATAATAACACACATTTTTATTTATACAAGCCTGGGCAGGACTTACATTACTCAGAATGAAACTGAGACGTAAAGGAATCCAGCCTTACTAACTCATCTTTCTGGTGAAAATTAGTTCCGAGTGCGAAGATCTGCGCCATTCACTACAGAGTTATTTATTTTCATCGCGCGTTCTTCGCATCGTTTAAAAGACTTACTCTCCTCAAAAATTTTAAAAACATATTGACGACTATTTCAATTTACATACTTTGGTTTAGTGATCAAGATATATTTTTTTAACATTTTAAAAATAGGAATAGATTCAATATTTTTATTTAACCATTCTTCCATTTTATAAATATTGTCTGAAGGTATTTTTTTTTAAAAGATCTGGAACCGTAAAAAGCGATGTTATGTATGTTTTCACTATGAAACGTGTGTTCTCAGAAAAGAGGAAAGAAACTGTACGAGAAATAGTAATCTTCGTGTTTTAGAAGGAAGGACAACATAAAGTGTCATGTTAATAGAAATAAGTCCCACATGTGCTTATGAATGATTAAAAATATATTTTGCCTACAGAATATTTCTACTCAGCGTAGAACTCCATTTTCTTCAACGCTTGCCTTCTTTCTTTCACTCGACGAGGATAACGACCAGAACAGACAAACGTCTACCAGAAACCTCTTACCAGAATAAATTCCGTGGTGGTAGCAGATATCTTGTGGTAATCCATGGTATTGGAATGAAATAATCTCCACAAAAGTTTTTAATAGTTTTATTAACAATTTTCCATAGTTAACTTTCGGGAATGAATTTTTCCCATCCTCAGTGGATCTCTAGCAAAATGGAGAAATGAAACAAACATAAGTTGAACACAAAACGGGGGGGGGAGTACTGTGAATATAGTGGACAAATAAATAATATCATATATGAAATACATAATAAATAATATCATAAATAAATACAAAAAGAAAAGAAAATAACCCACCGCTCAAGCAACTTGGATCTCCCACGAACGTTCACGAATGGTCAAAATAACAAGGTGGTAACAGACTGATGGCAGCCATCTTTACGAATGTGAGAAGAGGAAGCCTAAAAATGAAGGGAAAGGGAGTGGGGGAAGAAGAGAAGGAACCTCTTACCAGAAGCCCCGCAATTCCACAAGTACCACAAAAAAACCTCGAGCCCGGGATCTGCCATTGAAGCCAGAAACCGTTCGCCTTTCGGAGGGGCATCTGCCCCTTGTCGAAGGTTTACGACATGCTAAGGAGATCTACAGGACGTTTCCATGAGCCGTGAAACCATGTTAGGTGCTTGGGCGAAAGAGGGGCCACTTTAGTTCAAGACAATTTCCGTGCAATTCGAAAGGAAAGCGCGGCCCCTGCGGCGGCGGGTCGTAACTGTCTGTCGCATCCATCTGCCCCCACTCCACCCCCACCCCGCCCCGCCACGTGCCCCGCCGCGTCCCGCCCCTGAGCCTCAATTTGCGCCGGAACACGGGTGCTCGCGGGCCCGTCCATAGAAGTATTATTTCCGCGCGGGCGGGCGGGCGGTGAGCGAGTGGGCATGCGGGCGTGCGGGCGGGGTGGGCGTGCGGGCGGGCAGTGTGCGGGCGGGCAGTGTGCGGGCGGGCAGTGTGCGGGCGGGCAGTGTGCGGGCGGGCAGTGTGCGGGCGGGCAGTGTGCGGGCGGACAGTGTGCGGGCGGACAGTGTGCGGGCGGGCAGTGTGCGGGCGGACAGTGTGCGGGCGGACAGTGTGCGGGCGGACAGTGTGCGGGCGGACAGGCGGGCAGTGTGCGGGCGGCAGTGTGCGGGCGGGCGGGCGGGCAGTGTGCGGGCGAGCGAGCAGTCGGCGGGGGCGGTCGGGCGGTGGCGGTCGGGCGGGGGCGGTCGGGCGGGGGCGGTCGGGCGGGGGCGGGGGGGCGGTCGGGGGCGGTCGGGCGGGGGCGGTCGGTCGGGGGCGGGGGCGGTCGGGCGGGGGCGGTCGGGCGGGGGCGGTCGGGCGGGGGCGGTCGGGCGGGGGAGGGTCGGTCGGGCGGCGGCGGTCGGGCGGAGGCGGGGGCGGGGGCGGGTTGGGTGAGCGCTGCGGGCGCGGCCGCGGGCGAGGACACACGCCGCTCGACGCACGCTCAACTTGATTAAATACAAACTTTATAACGCAATTACCCGCGGGCAAATTGTACGCGATGGGCGGGGATGCGCGCCGCGGACAAGGTGCGCTCGCGGGCGGAGCGGGAGGGGCGGGGAGGGGGGGAGGGGGGAGGGCGGGGGCGGGGAAGAAGCAGGTGGAACACACGGCGCAGCGGGAAGAGAGCAGGGACGAGGGACAAGGGGGATGGATTTGTTGGAACAAAAGAAGGGAAGAAAGGTGAGGAGAACCGCACTGGGGAAGTCGCCGCGGTTTCCGTACTGCTCTACTCACGCCTCGTTCTTCCGCACCCTGTTACGTCGACGAGCGACGAAATGAAATAAATCGCAAAGCGGCGGCGATGGTGTAACGGTTAGCGTGTTGGATTGTTACACCAAATTTGGCGGCTAGAAACCCGATCGAAGCCGTGGATTTTTAAGGGAGAAAAAATTCTTCGTACGTCTTCCTTCGGAGGGGAAGTAAAGCCGGCTGTCCCATGTTAGTGGATTTACTTGCATGCATCCTCAAGCCTAAATGACGCCTCGGAGCTAAATTCAAAAAATCTGTTTCGTTGCCCAAGCAATACGTCCTTTCTTTGCTAGTGGGTGAAAGGAACTTAGGGAAATTTGCGTGGTCAGACGGAAGAGCGGGCCTAATGGCCCGAGTCTCGCCACGTAAAATAAGGAATCAATCAATCAATCAATCAATTAGCTGGAAGACAGCTGGAGACTGAAAACGTAAATTAGACACCACTAGGAAACATCCATCAAAGAAGTTTGCGAAAAATCCCCCTCGTTCACCGAATAACTGAAATCAACGAGTCTAAATTGAATTTTCCTAGTAAATAACTCTACGACTTTAACACGCAACATTGGAACGCAATAGCAAGTCAGCAGCGCGCCATTATGCTTTCTGTTTGCAACATCCATCCACTCGTTTTCAATCACGTCATTGTCATATTTCTGGTGAAAGACGAATTAATCTTTTATATAGTAATTATTTCAATGGGATAGACCTCTGCATTTTCAATAAACTGTTTGATGACAATAAACGATTGGGTTCTTTAGATAAGCTCGCCCCCTATCGGTTGCAAAAACTCGCCAACAACAGCGTTTTTTTGCAGCATCGTGGATTGGGAGGTCCTAGGGTTCGAGTCTCCATGAATATTCGGTACTCGGTACGTAGCTACGTCGAATTCAGCAATTTCTTGGAGGAGAATGCCTGTAGACGGCAGCGGTTATCGGTGGTTTTGCGTGGAGATGAACATCAGAGTGCTGGATCAGTACCCTAACAAATGAGACTCAAATCGCGCGTGATCTTTCCTTCCTCATCCTTTTCCCCTTCTTTCCACACACCCTACCATTCACGTGCACGCCACGTGTCGGTGGGGGCTTACAGCTTGTCGAGGCTGAGGCGGTAACACACTCGAGGGGGGAATCAACGCAGGAGTAGGATATCATGTTCCGGCGGGGGCAAACACTACATTCAGGTGACTAACAACCTGAGTAGACGACGCACCACGAAACAATAAGTACACGTTCACAAGCACCTTGAACGTCACGAAAATGCCTGGGGAGAGGGGGCACTGCAGGCGCGACTCACGGACAGTTCGGCAGGCGGGGCGGAGCGGGACGGGACGGGGCGGGGCGGGGCGAGGCGGGGAGGGGTGGGGTGGGGACAGACGGGACGGGGAGGAGCGGGGGATGGGACGAAGGTTAGGCGTGAGGGGCGGGGCGGGCCGGGCCGGGGCGAGGCGCGACGGGGCAGGGTGGGGAAAGGGACGGGGCGGAGAGAGGCAGGGCGGAGCGAGAGGGCGAGGTGGGGCGGGAGGGCGAGGCGGGGAAGGACGAGGCGAGGTGAGGAGTGGACGGGGCGAGGCGGGGATAGGTGGGGCCAGGCGGGAGGCGGGAGCACGGGGAGGGGCAGAAAGAGTGACGGGAGGCTGGGCGTGAGGCGTGGGGCGGGGCGGGGAAGGGCGGGGCGGGAGGGCGAGCCGGGGGAGGGCGCGGCGGGAAAGAGCAAGGCGAGGTGGGGAGTGGATGGAGCGAGGCAGCGAGGGGTGGAGCGGATGAGGCGGGGAGGTGCGGGGCGGGGCAGCGCGGGGCGAGAGTGCGAAGGGGCAAGGGGGTGAGAGAAACGCGCCAACTCCCGCTTGAACGTGGAAGGCCCCGGGGACAGGCGGGCAGAACTGCACTTCAATGTATTGTCGGCGCTGTCGCCTGAATGGGAAACCTGTCGCGGTTTGCGGACTGCGGGCCGGGCGCGCTGAGTAATCGACAGCCATTTGCCCCTGCGCGGCGCCGCGCCACCGCCGCCGCCCCCGCCGCACGGAAAATGCACCGCGCGGCAGGGTTTCTCGAGCACGAGCCAAGGCCTTCGCAAAGGGCACGTGGCTCCCTCAAACACAGCTCGACTAGTCCTCGCCTGATGGCTCAGTGTTTGATTGATTTCTAGTGATTTCGCACTCGTCGTCGGCTGAGGTCATTATCCCCGTAAGTGTAGTGCATGTTTTGATTGGGAGCTAGCGGTGATCTTGCTCGGGTAGATGACGAGATCCGGATCCGACCTACATTTTGCCAGGGGGGTTTTCCCCAACCAGGAGTCTCCCACCAGCGGGGCACCGCCCCAGCCAGGACAAGCTGTAAGCTCCCGACCGGTCTCCCGGCATGTGTGGTAGTGTAGTACATGCACGTGTAGGTGAGTATAAGGGTTTGGATAGGACACGGAATGGGAGGGAAAAGCTGGGCGCGGATCGTAGCCCATTTGGCACTGGACTGTTCCGGCATTCCCCTAATATTGATAAGAGAAACCACGGAAAACTATTGATGAGAGCAGGTGACCGCTCCTCCTCCATTCCCCTGCAGACAGCGACAAAACTCGATCTGGCTAACTGGCTAGTGTCAAAAAACCTTCCCCGTCGAGACTCGAACCCCAGGTCCTCATTGTGAAAGGTCAGAGGCACTGCGACGACATCAGATGTAGCGTGATGGCGAACAGGAACACTTCTACACGCTGATTTGACTGTCCGCGTATCATATTCATTGAAGGCGGTCAATATTTATTGAGTCCAGACGCGGCAACAATTCGAGAGTCCCGTAAATGTGGTGTGGGTTATGCCGCGGTGTTTCCTCCCACAGCTGGATGGTGAGATCCGGCGGCGACCTATAGGTCGGCTTGTGGAATATTCCTCCTCATGGTATCTCACAGCCCTTGGCTACATTGCCCAGCCGGGAGAATCTCGATGTCCCCTGAGATGTGTAGAAGAACATGGCATGTAAGCGAGAGAGTATGTAAGGGGGGAGGAGAGGAAAAGCAATAGGAAGGAATGGTTATGTTGCGGGCCGACAGGTTGTTTACTTCGGCAATCACTTGACGTTTAATCGATGTAATCGCGGAAAACTACCGATCTGAGCGCCCGGCACTAAAATTATCTTCCAGGCAGACTTGGATACTACTCAGCTAGTATTGAGTGGCAAACAATTCCCTACCTACGGGACGAAAAATCTTACGAACTCCTGGTCAACAATACTATTGAGGTAAACGAGTCGGTGTTGACGATTTCAGCCGGTACGTTCAGCAGATTGATATCTCTCTTTTTTAACAACTATTTTATGAGATAAAAAACATAATTAACGAAAATTCAAGGGATTTGTTTCTCTAAAAAGACGCGCAATGGCAATACTGTTGTGTTCCACTTTAGATTACATCGCGAAAACATTAATGAGGTTCGCATTTCCGAACGAGATCGAAATCCTACGGGCGATGGACCTTTCCCTCCCTTTCCCAGCGGCAATCAACAGCAGAGGGCGCCTTTCGTAGCCGCGCCCTCCCTCCCGCCCCGCCCCCTGCCCACCGTGGCAATAGCGCGGTGTGGAATTACACGACCCCCCCCCCCCCATTTTTGGCCGGCGCCGGTGGCAGACATATCATTTCCAATATGATAACCGCGAACAAAAACGGGATGCAAAATACGCGCGCAACTCCTCTCCCCGCCCACTTCCGGTGCCGCCGTCGCTTACTTCCGGTGCCGCTCGCCCGCGCCGTCCCCCTTCCCCCCCCCACCTTCGTCCCCCCCCCCCTCCCCCGTCCGATATTCATACGGCGACGGCATCTGCTCTCTATGGAAACACAGCCAGTCACAGCATTACCGACACCGTACATTAACGATCATGCTACCCTCGCCTTGGGCTGCTCCGTGTGCTGCTCGTAATAAACGTTCAGTTTCAAGTAAACTAGAATGCAATAATGAAAAGCGACATATCGGAACCCTGGTTACATATGAATGGGTGAACACCAGAAACGGTACAGGTGTCATTTTAAAACATATGAGAAAAACCGTGTTTATTTGAGGCTCTATTTCAGTGTTTTTGTGGTTTTTAGTGAACAATTTCAAATTATCTTGGTTTTAATGATGAAAGAAACGCACCACGACTTAACAGTGGCATTCACTTAAATAAAGAGCTTTCTCAGAATTTATTTAATGTCACTTTTACCGTTCTGGTTTTCACCAATTTCATATGTAACCAGGGCTCGAATTCCGATTTGTCACTTTTTCATTGGTGCGTTCTAGACGTAGCTTTCTTGTAAATGAATGTTTTATCGCGACATATTGGTGGTATAAATATATAGTTATTGGGTCATTTTTTGGCCATTTTTTGGCCATTTTTTTTGCAATTTTTTAATTATGTTCCTTTGCGTAATTTTTTGTCATTTTACATATTTTGTTTCCTTTTCGTGTTTGTCGTTGCTCGAACACTGAAAGTGCCTGTCGCCTTGTGGTGCAGGGAAAGGGGTGAGGAGGTTTCATAGCGACGGCATCTGCTCTCTATGGAAACACGGCCAGTCACAGGCATTACCAACACCGTACATTAACGATCATGCTACCGGCGCGTTTCTGTTGCCGGTCCCTCCGCCCTCGCCCTTGGGCTGCTCCGTGGATTGTGGCGATGCGCCACCCGAGCGTTGTGCTGAAGTGTGGAGTGGCAAGGGGGGGGGGGGACGGTGAAGCAGGCGAGGTGAAAGGCGTGTGTGTTGCGGGGGAAGGGCTGGGAGGTGTGAGGAGAAGCTTTCATCGCTAGACGCGGCGGGACGTGGTAGGTCGGTGCGCAAAGGTAGGTAGCGGCAGAGTAGAGCGAGGTTACTGGGCTGAGGCGACAGGGGTGAGGGCGACAGGGGTGAGGCGACAGGGGTGAGGCGACAGGGGTGAGGGCGACAGGGGTGAGGCGACAGGGGTGAGGCGACGGGGGGTGAGGCGACGGGGGGTGAGGGCGACGGGGGTGGGATGTAGCAACGGAGATGAGGCGATGTCAATGAGGCGGCGGGGGCGAGGCGACAGGAGTCAGGCAACGGGGGACGGGGGCGACAGGCCAGAGCGGTCGGGGGCGGGGGCGGGGGAGACGGGGGGGAGGCTGACGGAGGCGGGGGGTGACGGGTGTATGGCAAAGGGGTCGGGGGCTACATGGGCAGGGCAACGAGGCGGGGCGACAGGAAGCCAGGGCGACGGGAGCGGGGAGATGGGGGCAGAGCGACTGGGGCGGGGTTGTGGAGGTCGGGGCGACGGGGGCCGGGGGTGACGGAGTCGGACAACAGGGCGGGGCGGCCGGAGGCAGGGTGACGGGGGGTGGAGCAACGAGGCGGGGTGACGTGGTCTGGCGACAGGGCTGAGAGAAAGGTGGGGTGACAGGGGGCGGGGGCGACGGGGGGCGGGGGCGACGGGGGCGGGGGCGACGGGGGGCGGGGGCGACGGGGGGCGGGCGACGGGGGCGGGGCGACGGGGGCGGGGCGACGGGGGCGGGGCGACGGGGGGCGGGGCGACGGGGGCGGGGCGACGGGGGCGGGGCGACGGGGGCGGGGGCGACGGGGGCGAGGGCAACAGGAGCCAGTCGACGGGCGCGAGGGCGACAGAGCAGAGCGACGGGGACGGGGCCACAGGGCGGGGGCGACAGGGCGGGGGCGACAGGGCGGGGCGACAGGGCGGGGCGGCCTGAGGGCAGAACGGGGAGTCCGGGAGGGGCGCGGTGGATGGCACGTCGACGCGGGTGGGTCACGAGAGCGGGGCGGCGAGGGCGGGGCGACGAGGGCGGAGCGGGGGCGAGGGCGAAACGCGAGGCCGAGCGAGCGTGGCGGGGGCAGGGCGCGAGGCGCCTCTCGTGCGCGGGGCTGCGGAAACGTAATTAAATTTTTAGCGCGGGGCGGGGCGGGGCGCGCGGCCATTAAGGATGCACAGAGCGTGAGCGGCGCGGGGCTTTAAGGCTGCAGGCCGGCCGCCCCTCCGCGGCCCAGCGGCACCTGCGCCCGCCCACGCGCTCTCAGCGCTCCTCGCGGGCCGCGGAGGAGGCTCGGTTAACGAACGACATTTTCGCTACCTGGAGAAACATCAATGTACAAGAGCTAATGATTCATGTATTTAAAATATTACGTATATTTTTCCCAAGTTAATATACCAAGCTGTGAGGGATCATATAATACTGAATTAAGGAACATTAGAACTTCGAACTAGGATGACATGTTTATCCGGAAAACCTCAATCATTGTTTCAATTATAAAAAACAACTAAATATTGATTAAAATTATGTTTTATTCACAAAACATATTACAGTCTTTCCTTCAAATGGTGAATGCGAGTACCGGCAAAGGTGGCTCAGGGCATCAAACGGACTGGAGTGTCTCGACCGGAAGATTGTAGAGTTCGAGCCCTGACTATGGCTATTGTGACTCGCTGCGACTCGCTGCGACTCGCTGCGACTCGCTGTGACTAGCTGTGACTAGCTACGTAGCTAGGTCGAATGCAGGTGGCTGTCTGGAGAAGAATTCTAACGGCTGCTTCGATCGTTACTTTTCCGTGGTTTCTACTCCAGAAACAGTACCCTAAGAAATGGGCCACGGACCCCCATACGATCTTTCATTTCCCTTCCTTGTTCTATCTTCATCTCTTACAATCACACTAACATGCACTAAATTACCACACACGTCGGGAGACGAGCCGGCAGCTTAGAACTTGTCTCGGCAGAGGCGGGCGGAGCCACGCTGGTGGGAGATACCTGGTGGGGGAAAATCCCCGCAGGCCGATGTAGGTCGGCGGCGGCTCTTACCAGCCAGGGAACGTCTCCTCCACCTCCCGCAGTACAAACGTGCACTAAACTTAAGCGACCAACGGTCTTAACAGTTGACGCGCCTAGAATTACTAGTGAATCAGTCAATCAATGTGAGTAATGCAAGAAGTAAAAAAAACAAACTCTTGTTTTCTATCTTCGTACTTAAAAGAAAATTATCATTAAGTTGTGTTTTATTTGATCAAGATTACTATAAATATTTTTTTTAAGAAAGGAACATTATCGCTAAATTTTTTTTTAATTGCATTGCCTCATTTAATATAATATTGTTAGTAGACGAATACATTCACATCTTCGTGTACATGCATAGTTTTTTTTTAAAAAAATGGGAAAATTATGTGTTTGTAGAATTGTGTATTTAGTTTAAGACATGTAATGCAAAAACTCAAAAATCACAAATTATTTTTCAATACAAGGTAGATTTTCCGGGCTGGTAGGCCGTGGTCCAGTTGGCATAGTTGGGCCAAAGGTTTCGTCCACGTCTGCCGTGGACATCTTCAGTCCGGGGTCTGCCGTGGACATCTTCAGTCCGGGGTCGGCCAGTCGCCAGCCAGCTGCCGCCCCGGGCACTGCTCTCGCGACCCTGCCGCCACTGAAGATGTCCACCGCAGACGTGGACGAAACGTTTGGCCCAACTATGCCAACTGGACCACGGCCTACCAGCCCGGAAAATCTACCTTCTATTGACTCCGCCCGTGAAAGCCTACGATACTATATATTTTTCAATACGTTTAAGATTCCTCGTTAGATGTCTATGACAAAAATAAATACAAAGTCCCTTTGCATTGGAAGCAAAGAAGTGAGAATTCCACCCCTTGATTTCTCATTCTGATACACAAGTGCTTGCATCTGGAGTGCAAACAACCACGCACTTTCAGTGAGGTCGCGAGTGGGTTTAACAACGACATATACTCTGATGCACATAGTTCGCCCTCGTGTTGACTTCGACATTATCATCATAAATTATAACTCTGCTTCTCTAATAAATTTCCAAGCGTGTTTTATGTCATCCTGTCAAAGCAGTAAACAATTCATGGCGCGATCCTGCGCTCCGAATCAACCAGAGGTGAAATGTCGCGAATGAAGGTGTTATGATTAGTTATTTGGAACTGTCCGAGATACTATGTGCAAATAGATACTGCAGAATGATTGGTTTCCAATAGAATTGTAGACAAATAAAATCTTAAAACATTAACAATAAATAGCCAATGGAATGTGGGATATAGGTGACTACGTTTCGTAGATCAGTTGTGACCACCTAAACAGGCAGACACTAGAAAAAGAACATTACAACTGTTAGATACTTAACGTAAACTTTCACACAAAAACTGTAATGTTCTTTTGTGTTACCATTCGGTATTATAATTAATTTACGTCAATTTTACGATTCAAGTTTCTATTAGTTGTCATTTTATGTTTTTCTTGACTCGACCTGATGGGGTTAAAATTGGCACACGAAACGTTGTAGTTTCCTACATTGCATAATAAATTAGCTATTTAATGTAAAGGTTTTTAGTTCTTGATTGTATGCCGAAGCACTCCATATGACAAGTGGTTTATCTCTAGTACTTGCTGAGAACACATTTTAACAATAAAAATAAAATAAAAAAAATAATTATTATTATAAATGATACAAGTAATAATAATAATAATAAATATATAATAAATATAAATCCGTTTACCAATATTTAGGAAGTTGCGAAGAACAGTTTTAATTATAAATAATAAAAATAAAGTACAGAGAACTGGCAGCAGATGTCAAGGCACCACCAAAAAGTCCATTTTATGCCTCTGGTCATTCCGTGCACGGGGGTATAACAAAGAACATAAAAATTTAGAACGTATTGAAATACCCATAACACCTTATGCAAAAATCTATTATCTCGAACACCTGTGTGATGGTAAGATATTTTCTAGATGGCGACGAAACATTAATTAACCTGTGCTTTGGTTACTTACACGACACAAAATCAACTAAAAACACGGCGAATGCCGAGTAAAAAATGTTATATACAGGGCACGGATTCTAATGACCTAAAATTTATTTGAAAATAACCCATAAAATTACTAAAAATAAGAGGAAAATACCTATAAAATTATTTCAAAATAAAGAGAAAATGACACACTTCTTTTTAATCCCCCAAAAAATGTATGAAAAAATGCTTATTTATTCAATGAATTTGATAATTTTAAATAAAACTCATTGATATAAAATTATATTTAATATGTGTTCATTAAAGAGGAAATATAATCCTGGATGGATAGTTGAAAAGGCTACCGGAGGAAGATACCAAAGATCCGTGTAAGAGAGTTAGAAAAACAGAATCCACTAAAGTATTTCGTCAGGAAGTGATGATTCAATAAAAACTTTGTTTTAATGTGTCATTGTAAATTCAGGAAACATTCATTAACATAAAACACGAAAAGGAAACAAAATACGTAAAAATGGCAAAAATGACGCAAAGGTCCAAATATACCTAAACATTGAAAAAGCAACTAAAAAGACATAATTAACCCAATAGCTATATATTTCTATCACCAATATGTCGTAATAAACATTCATTTACACGTTAGTTACGTCTAGAATGCACAAATGAAAAGTGACATATCGGAATTCGAACCCTGGTTACATATGAATGGGTGAACACCAGAACGGCATGGGTGACATTTTAAAACCGTACTTATTTTAGGCTCTATTTCAGTGTCATGGTTTTAATGAACAATTGAAATGCCTTGCTTTTAATGATGAAACAAAGCACCACGACTTTACAGTAGCATTCACTAAAATAAAGAGATTTTAGAATTTATTTAGTCTTCACCCATTCATATGTAACCATGGCTCGAATTCCGATATGTCACTTTTCGTTGGTGCATTCTAGACGTAGCTTACTTGAAAATGAATGTTTTTTGTATTCCAGCATTATAAAAGAAACTATTATGTTGCAAGAAATCGTTCATAATCGGGCATTTTACGGCACAAATGATGACGTATTAGTTTTTATGTCTCGAATGATTGCGTCATCACACATTCAGCCAATCGTAGCGAGAGAATCGAGGGGAGGTAGAGCTAAACGGAACAGCAGATCACCTTTTACTCGCACGATGTCAAATACCCGAGTCGTCACAGGGAATTTGTTTCGCAAAATTAAGTTTGATTCTCTTATAAATATATAATGCTGTAATACAAAAAATATAGTATGCAACTCGTTTATAATGTTGCTTTATTACATTGGTATAAATTTGAAAACTCGTTCCCAAAGTCGCTCGTTTTAAAAACATGTACTCGTGCAATAGAGCTTAACATTATAAACTAATCGCATTAACTATTATTATCACGACATATTGGTGACATAAAAATATAGTTATTGTGCCATGTTTTAAAATTTTGTTTCCTTTTCGTGTTTTTGTTGCTCGATCGCTGAAGTGTCCGTCGCCTTGTGGTGCAGGGAAGGGGTGAGGAGGGACGTGGGGAGGGGGAGGGGGAGGGGGGAGGGGGGGAGCGAGGTGCAGAGCAGCGGGCTCGGCCACTATCGCGGGGAGCACGAAAAAGGGCGCGCCCCCGATCTGCCTGCCGGCGCAGATTAGGCGCCTGACGAAGACGGATTGGGCTCTCGCGCCAAATATCCTCGTTACAATCCGCCCCCTCCCCTCACCCCACCCCATCCCCTCCTCTTTTCCCCGCCCCGCCCTCATTCCCACACTCTGACTCTCCACCGCCCAGCCAGACCGGCTGCGACAGCTCAGCGGAAACGCGCTTGTCTTTGTACCATCGTTGACAGGACCGGACAGGATCTTGAATGTGTTGTGTGTGGTACGCCTGTCTCTAATGAGACACTTCGTCCATGTTTTATTTCTATGTGTGGTTGTATGCTGGTTTGTTGTGACCCCTCTCCCCCGTACAGGGACGGGGATTGGGAGCCGGGGTTGGGAAGTGGCGGGTAGTTTCTGTTAGGGGGTTTGAGGGTGGGGGAAAGGGAGAGGAATGGATTTAGGAGGAGAATGGGATGGGATATAGGAGGGATTAGGAATATTTAGTGGTTGTATTCGGTTCGAAATGGGTCAGTAACCATCGTTGACGGGCAAGTGCTAGTTTTGGTTTTCCGACTCCGCCGTGCTTGCTGGAATTCCGAAACTATACTTCGATTTATTTATAGTGACGTTTCAAGGTCACGAGCTGGAAGAAGAAGAAAAAATAGAAGAAGAAGAAATAGAAGAATAGAATAAGAAGAATAGAATAATAATAATAATAATAATAATAATAATAATAATAATAATAATAATAATAATAATAATAATAATAATAATAATAATAATAATAATAATAATAATAATAATAATAATAATAATAATAATAATAATAAGAAGAAGAAGAAGAAGAAGAAGAAGAAGAAGAAGAAGAAGAAGAAGAAGAAGAAGAAGAAGAAGAAGAAGAAGAAGAAGAAGAAGAAGAAGAAGAAGAAGAAGAAGAAGAAGAAGAAGAAGAAGAAGAAGAAGAAGAAGAAGAAGAAGAAGAAGAAGAAGAAGAAGAAGAAGAAGAAGAAGAAGAAGAAGAAGAAGAAGAAGAAGAAGAAGAAGAAGAAGAAGAAGAAGAAGAAGAAGAAGAAGAAGAAGAAGAAGAAGGGGGAAATTGTCTTCCAACCGGTACCTTCAATACTAAAAATTTTAATCGTAACGAAGCTCCCGTTCGGATGACAATATCCTTCTCTTCGTCCAGCTTGCGGCCTTGAGGCGACACTATCTTTAAATCGGTTCATAGCTGCGTAGTTGATACCAATTCAGCCACTATACAGGTGAATTCTAGCGGACGGCTGCTCTAATCGGTAGTTTTCCGCGGTTTCTTCCATCAATACCAGGGGAATGCTGGAGCAGTGCCCTAACAAATGAACCACACATCCTTATGCTCTGTTCTCCTCTTACACTCTTTTACACTTCTCTGCCACACATACAGAAGACCAGTCGAGAACTTAGTAGGAACTGGCTGAGAAGGTGTCTCACTGGGGGATATACCTGGATAGGGACAACCGTCGTTTAGGTCGTGGCCGGACCTTACGTTTCAGCAGCATCGCCACCTCCCGGAATACATGCACTACACCTTAGCGATGACCTTGAGCTCGAAATCAATACTCAGCCCCTGACGGCGGTGCAGCGCCGTCCTACCACCGCCCCCGCGCTCGCCTGCAGCGCCTTCTATTGGTGCGACGTTGACAACAAAGCATCGGGATTTTTTTTTAATACGAGATTTTATTGGTTCTATTTGAACTTCTCTGCGAATTTGAGAGTCTCATATAAACTATTCGGCTTTTAGAATTTGTCTCAAGAATTCATCTCGTATAATTTGAATTTGATTTAAATTTGTGAAAGAACCATTACACAAAGTTCGGCAAGCGTAAGTAAGAGAGTAGAGGTAGATGTGGAGCTGGGGGTGAGTTATTATTTTGTTAGTATAGAAGAAAGAAAAATCTGCTGTTCATTTACCGATGCAAATACGTTTTCTCTAACTCACGAACGAAAATGTCTAGTTTTTCAAATGTTCCTAATCTTGCGTTTTTCACTTTATTATTATTAATTATTATTTATTATTATTATTTATTATTATTATTTATTATTATTATTTATTATTATTATTTATTATTATTATTATATAATTGTCACCATCCCGTCACCTTGTTGAACGCAATTACGCTCGGAGAATATATTGCGCAATCGCAATGGAATCCAAATTGTGACCACATTCTGAATAACATGCATTTTATTTATTATTGCAACAAATTTAATTATTAATATTAATTAGCTAGTTTTTTATTTTAAAACATTTATTCATCTTTCAACTATTTATAGTTAAAATACTGAGAAGGAAATCTGGAATTCAAAACGTGAGTAGTTGATCTTCCCCAGACGTAAAAAACAGTTTTTTTGACTAAATAAATCAAATCAGAGAAGGACGAATTATACATTTGTAAGCAAGCAAAATCTGACAGACATAAGTTCGGAATCGTTGGAGCGAAGCGGAGTCACCGAAAGACAGTTTCAATGCGCGGTGCGGATCCGCGAACCGCTTGGCCGCAATCGCGCGGAAGAGACGACACGGAGGCGGACAAAGCGGCTCGCGGAGGTTGTTAATTAGGCCGCATGAGGCCGCCAACGTCGCCGCCGGCGCTAGCTCCGCTGCTCCTTCACGCAGCGCTGGCTTCCTCGGGCCGATGGCGCACCCCCCCGCCCTCCCCCGCGGGGCCAATGGCACGTGAAGAGAGGGCTGATGAAGAGGAGTCAGCTGCGGCCGGCAGCCATCGATCCGCCCCCTTCGGCGCGCCCACCTTCCCCCACCCCCTCCCCACCCCCTCCCGTCTCGGCGTCCGACCCCGCCGCCGCGGAATCTACATGGCGAGCAGCTGGCGGCCCCCGAGATCAGCTCCCGCCGCAAAAACTCAATCACCGCGATGCGATGGGACAGCCTCGCGGATTCTTTTGCAAACCACTGGCACGGAACTCGGCTCAGGCCAACGGCAGCTCTCTCGAAGGAAACTCGCTTTTCGTGTTCACGGCTGTGAAATAAGGGGCGTTAAAATACACTTCATTTTCCAGTCTCTCTTCATTAAAATCTGGCTCATTACATAAACGAAACCCAATTTCACAGAAAATATATGCTCGATTGGCAAGTGCGAGTATGTAAGTATGTAAGTGCGAGTATGTACTAAAAAGTTCGAAAATTGATATAACATAAGAAAATCATGCAGTCATATTGAAAATTAAACAAGAAAATAAACGAAATGTTGCAAAGACGTTTCGTAACTGAAGAAGAAATCTAAAAATTGAATAACAATTGCGGAAAAGAACATTCAAAAACTACCTCAAATACTCTATTAATCGACCTAAACAAATAATAATTAAAAATAAATATTAATAAAAAGAAGTTCGTAAATATTATCACCGACGTTTCCCTTTTAATTTAATAGAATTGAGTGTTAAGAGAATTTAATAATAATAATAATAATAATAATAATAATAATTATTATTATTATTATTATTATAATAATAAAAACCTTTCGTACATAATATTAATGAATATAACATTGTTTATAATATAGTATGTATAATTATATTGTCGTAATATATTACCTATCCTAAAGAGAAACTAACAACGAAGAAAATGCACATGTGTGGTTGATACTATCCCTTTGCTGCAGTTGAGTTCCTGCGTTAAATTGTGAACCATTTTTCCTGCTTCATGGATGAAACGGTCTCCTGTTTGTAGATAAATCAACTCGCAGAATATGCAATTAAATATCGAAAATATAGTCCGGAATTTTCGATATCAAATCGGCGAATGCAACGACGAAAGTTCAAAATAACTACATAGTTTACATTTCTGTTATGGTGCTCCATTTAATTCTAAAAGTCGTCTATCGTTCACAAACTCTCACAGTTCGCTCAAACGTTTTATCATCGCCGATCTCGTTACACGCGAAAATACCATTCTACAGGGACACCACTCACGTAACGAGCAAACCGTCGATAGAAACGAGTCATATTAAGAATGCTGAAGCCCATTTTTGGATGACAAAACCTTTTGGAAGTAGTGCAAGTGAGATTACTGTCTGTTTAAATACCATACAAGGTTTAAAATCATAAATACAGACAAAATTTATATTGAAGCACCATAAAAATAATAGTTATAATTTTATATCACGAGGAAAACTGGTTCACAAACGGTATAAAATGGTGTGGTGTTTATTTCCATACAAACGATTATGTTACGTCTCAGCTTTCGTTACATAATAGTATGGCGTCATACGGGTGTAATCGAACACAGACGAGAGTGGTTTGTAAAACAGATTTATTAACAATCTAGACCGTAGTCTCAATTTAACAACTATCCTGCTCACAATAAACTAAATAAATAGACCCACTACAAGGAGAGATAATTTAAGAACGGCTACCACACCGCAACATACCACCGATGTTCCCTGTATGAAGCCGCTCTACTTTGAGACCATCTATGCGTCTCGCAAGTCACGACAATGAATTGCCGGCCCATCGCCCCAGTGCACCTACACGCACAGACACGCGCTCCACCTGTCGCCGGCGCCGCTAGCACAATAAGACCGGGGCATTGTTCTCCTGGCCGTTATATAGGCCCTTTGGCTCTACCCGCCGCCCCCATTGCCTCCTCCCCAAAGCCGCTCTGGGCCCGCTACTTCCACGGATAGTCCCAGTGCGTCATCACTCCGCCCTTTGTTCAACATCTGACGGTTTGAGTGTGGCAAGACGCTACAATAGGTTAAGTCACAACAAACCGATAATCCTTTTGTGTACTAACCTGTACATCTGTGAACCAGCTCTCAAAATTATATAAAATGATTACTTGCTCATTTATGGAAGTTAAATTTTAAATTATGTCCATATTTATGGGTTTAACTCTCCTTTTAGAATATGCTTATTACTGAATATTTAGTACAAAATCAAGATCTGTGAAATGAAATGGAGATAGGCAAGACGTCCAGCAGGTCTTCCCGATGAACACTCAACCTTCGATAAACGACTGTGGCGTCATATCAGTCGCCTTGTACAAACGTTACAAAATATTAGTCACGTACATTTCATGCACATGAAATGCATGAGGAAGTAGTTTGCGACAGCGGGCAGCGCTGGCGGGAAGGGACGCCGGGCTGAACAATGGCAAACCTAGGGAGCGGAAGGGAAGGGGTGCCGTGTCGTGGGTAGCCACTTGTGAACCCCTTTTACCACTCGGGGCAAACTTGTGAACCCCGTAGACAGGCTGGCTGTGGAAACGCGTCGGCGGAAACATCGAGATGACGCAGTTCCGTCAGCCGGCCCAGAAGGTAATATAAACGGACCCCGGACCTAAACTCCTTCTGATTCTTGGGCGCGTCGGTAGGACGTCGTGTGGGTTGTGCGCGGCGCTGCATTTCATTGCATAGGCTACTAAGGCAGGGAACTGAAGCCGGCGTGCTACGTCAAGACGGGAGGTGCGGCAAACTCGCTTATATGCTCACGTAGGCAACTGGTGCATCACACCGAATAAGATATCTAATTATCAGGCCAGCGGTGGCGGTGACCAGGAACATTCCTTCTAGTAACGGGTCATAGTATTCAGGTGTTGGAGCATTTTTTCAAATAAATACTCAATAAATTACAAAACCGTTCACGTCTGTGATTCATTGCCCCGGCAAAGACGCCAAACGATCAACCGAAATTCCTCCGATTCGTATGCTTACGGACGCGGCCCCAAGAGGCGATCCGGCTGCAGCTGTCAGAGACCCACGCACAACGAAGAGTCTATAGAGAGCGCGATGTTGGGCACTTCTAGCCCCGCCCAGCGCACCGGAGGAAAATCCCCAAAAGATGGGCAAAAATCATTAATAATAATTGTGGAACAGAGATAAAAGTTGACAAAGGAAAGCTAAAGAACCATAGGATACGTCACACAAATACCCTCACAATGAACGTCTTTCCGCTGTGAGTCTTGACACCAAGGGGAAGTCGATTGTTGAGCGATCAGGCACATCACAGGTCGCTTTGTAGTAGGTAGATGAGACGGCGCCTTCCCGGAGCAACAATATTGGCTCGAGGTCCGGCGCTGGTTGAGTCAGGGGATTCTCGGCGCCAACACGCCGTCGTTCCCTCTATTTGATTCCAAACAGTACTAAGGACCTTTCATTTAGATTTACATTTTCGGCGAAGGGTGTCTAAGGTTGCTGCAATCTCCCGTGTCATCACTGCCCCATTAAATACAGTCGTAATTAATCTGAATTATCAAAGAAAATCGCAAACTCTTTTAAAGAGAAATTATATGATCGAACTGGAAACATACATGTAGTAAAGTGAAGACGAGAAGCCTTAATTTGCTTTTAAGATAAAGAAAAATATAACCCTTCTTTTACTTGCGTAATTAGTCATAATTAAAATGTAATTAAATATTTTACATTTACAGTTTACAATTTACCGTAAGTAAATAATAGCTCTGTCATTGTCTTCTTTTGAAACTGTTAAGTTTAAAATGTGTCTGAAGTTCGTAATGGGATTTCACAAAATATTTTGTCAAAATCTCCGTCAATGTAGTTTTAAATGTTCTAAGACAAATACTTCTTGAGCACTCATCAAAAGATAATTCTGGTTATAATACTGGCAGGAATCTAACAAAATCATTGTATTATGGCACGTCATTCAATATCTGTGCTGGATTCAGTGGCGTCCAGAAGGGGGGTAAGCTGAAGCAACTTGTCCCAGGCCCCGACATAATTGGAGCCCCAAAATTGTTTTTTCATTCAAAAGAAATGTAAAAATGTATTTATCTCTAAATCAAATTTAACGCTGTAAGTTATTTCTGATGCATGGAGAACCAAATTATGTTTATGAATTGGAGAGATTTTTTTAAAAATTAGGGGCCCTCCGAAGGTTAACAACTCAAAGCTACTGGTTTTCTGTCGGCTCCCGTGGCTGGATTTATGGTAAATATTAATCTATCTTTAGCATTCATATCTTATTACCAAATTAATTAATAGCAATGTTAACAACAACAAAATAGACAATCTAGTTTAAAAGTTTAATGCCAATTCACATAATACGTTTCATTAAGATTATTTTCCAACAACAATAATTCAAATCGATAGTGATGTTTTAAAATCTATTAAAATTATTATTCTTCGATTTATTTAAAGATTCCGTTGAAGTTAGCGGTTACGGAGTCATACAATCGGGAGCTTAAACGTCACTATTGTATGTCACCCAAGCTCCCGATTGGATGACACCGCAACACCTGATTTATGTCAACTGACTGTGTTTCAATCAAAGTATACACGAGCTGATTTTCCTCACATCTTGCAACATTCCCTTATCGGTGCTCTAGAAGACAAGCCACCGCGTGCCGTCAGCCAGTGTTTCGGCGCGGGGAAGCGGAGGGCAGGTCGAGCAGAGAGGCGCAGAGCGCGACGTCGAGGCTGAGGGGGAGGGGCGATCAGCTGAGGGTCCGGGCGGGGGCGGGGGGCTTGGCGAGGGGCGAGGGGCGAGGGACGCGTGGCGGGGTAAAAATAGCCGCGGCCGTCCGCCCCCCTCCACCTTCCGCTCCACCCGCCTTCGGGCGTCGCCTCGGGGGCATGTGTTTCGTCTCGGCTTGAGTCGCCCGCGCCGCCCGCCTCATCGCCCCCCCCCCCCACGCCCCGGCCCGTCACGCGCCCCGTCACGCCCCCCCGCCGAGATAAGCGTGCGCTCAGCCGTGCGTCTCGGGGGATGAAATTTCTCGGAATCCCAGCCGCCCTCCCCTCTCCCCCCTGGGAGCTCAAGGAGCTGGGAACACGCCAGGGCCTTATAACTCCCCATAGATAGAAGATTCACAAAGCATGGATTATAACTACAGAACATGTTAGAGGAAGAAATTTATTACATACGGGAACAGGATTTATCCACATTTTCGTTACCAAGGCACGACAATACAGAGTCATTTTTCGGAGCCAAAATCGACGATTTCCACTGCACGAGTACAATATTTTCCTCTTTACTACTTCCGTAGTAAAAAAGGAATTAAAAATACATTTTAACCGAATGATCTTTCATTATATATTCAAAAATTTGGATGGCTAAAGATATAAACGTATTTGAATTCTTTTATTGTGTATTGTTAAGTAGTTAAAGTATTTCTGGCGTATAAATATCAATTTTATTAGAGTTGATCATATGTTTATCTATCCAATAATACTTTCAATAGAATATTTGTAAAATAATGAACAAATGGTAAATAAATAATGAAAAATAATTAGTAATATGGAACTGATACAATATTGCCCTCAATCACTATAATTTCAAGGCCCATAGCAATTACTCCTAATTTCGAGGAGATCCACTGTTAGGATTCCTTTGATTTGCTGCAGTAACTCATTTTATCGAACGTCATGTCCTCCATATATTTCCTCATGGCATTCATCCGTATAACATTCGTCATTGTTAGATAAAAGATAGAGAATGGAGAAAATGGCAACAAAATTAAATTCACAAAAAAAAAAAAAAAAGAAAAGAAAGAAAGTCAACGAGCGTTGTGAATTGTTTCACCCGAGAGACCGCATCTCTCTCTCGTCCGGCGATTCGAGATAACTCGGCGTCGTAATGGGGCGAATCGATTGCTGCATATTTCATGTCTTCGCGCTTATCAGGCCGCGCCCTCCAGCGGTCCCTCGGCAGCTTTTTCTCGCCGTGCATGATGGACGTCCGCGCGGTGGCGACGGCGGCGGCGGCGATTGGCGGGCGTGCAGGGCAGGGCGAGCCAACACGCACGGGCTGGCCGGCCTTCCCGCCCCCACACGCCCGCCGCGGTAGCTCAGGTGCAACATGTGTCGCTGCGGCATCGTTACATCTTCGTATCGTTAGTGCATGTAAGTGTATGTGTGTAGCCTGGAAACGTTTGGATCGCTTGAGTATAGGCGACAGAACAGGTATCTGTATTCCAACTCAGGTATCTGTATTCCAACTCAGGTATCTGTAGTCCAACCAACACGTGCCGCTACGGCATCGTTACATCCTGGTATCGTGAGAGCATGTAAGTGTATGTGTGTAGCCTGGAAACGTATGTATCGCTTGAGTATAGGCGACAGAACAGGTATCTGTATTCCAACTCAGGTATCTGTAGTCCAACCAACACGTGCCGCTACAACATCGTTACATCCTGGTATTGTTAGTGCATGTAAGTGTGTGTGTGTCTGTGCGTGTGTGTGTGTGTGTGTGTGTGTGGCCTGGAAACGTATGGGCCGCTTGAGTACAGGCGCCAGAACACGTATCTGTACTATCTACTTGGCTGTCCGGGAGACGCCGCGTCAAAGGCTCAGATGCCAACGGTCCATCCAACATGCACTACTCTTACTGTCATCCCGCAGCGACCTTCAAGGCGAAAAACCGCTTTTTGTCCTTGCATAACCCTCACACACTGGTCGCAGTAGTTACATCTTTTCTTAGTTACGTAGCATCGTTACATCCTGGTATCGTTAGTGCTTGTGGTTGTGTAGCTTGAAAACGTATGGATCGCTTGAGTATAGGCGACAGAACAGGTATCTGTATTAACTACTTGGCTGTCCGGGAGACGCCGCGTCATACGCTCAGATGCCAACGTTTCGGTCGACACGCTGCGATCTTCCTCAAGGGGAAATATTGCTTTTTCGCCCTGAGGACCCATAGATGTGGCTCAGGGCATCATCTGATATCACTGCAGTGCCTCTGACCGGGTGGTCCTAGATTCGAGTCCAGGCGGTGGCAGGATTTGTGACACCAGCCAGATAGCTAGGTAGTATTCAGTCGCTGTCGGGAGGAGAAGTCTAGGGGCCGGCTGCTGTGATCGGTAGTTTTCCGTGGTTTCTCCAATAAACGCAAGACGAATGCCTGAGCAGTATCCAAACAAACGAGCCACGAAACGCGCGCGATCTTTCCTTCCTCTTCCTTTTCCTAACCTCACTCCTCACTTACACACACGTACACTAACATGCACTACACTACCACAAATGCCAGGAGACCGGTCGTGAGCTTGGAGCTTGTTCCTGGCTGGGGCGGTGCCCCGCTGGTGGGACATACCTGGTTGGGGAAAACCCCTCTAGCCGATAGCAGGTCTGCGCCGGATCTCACCGTCCAGCGAGGAAAGATCACTACCACCTCCCAAGGAAATACGTGCACTACTCTTACGGGACTAATGAACTTCGCAGTTGACGCGCCCGAAATCACCAATCAATCAATCAATCAATAGTATGGTGAGTGCATGTAAGTGGGTATGGGTAGTCTGGAAACATGGATCGTATTGAGTATAGGCAACAGAACATCCGGGTATCGTCGTGTGTAAGGCAGAAATGCCAACGCTGTCACGTTGTCACGCTGCGACCTTCCTCAAGGCGAAATATCGCTTTCCCCCTGAGGAATGTTGCAGCACGACGGCCGAGACGTAGGAATATGTACCTAGGACGCGACGTCTTACGAACAGCCAAGTAGGTTCTGACACCCCCCTCGGGAGCCTACGTTTTAGATATCTTTTACTGATTTCCAATACACGCAGAAATTGAAAGAAAACTATGCAATCTCAGGATACGAGAAAGATGTCTGTGGTTTTGTCAGATACCTAGGCACCCGAAAAAAAAGTCGCAAGCTATTAAACTTTCCATTTTGACTGATAAAAAGCCAATATTATTGTTATTGTCATTTTGCAGTGCACTAATAATACACTATATTATTGAGATATTTTAGGAAATAAAATTTAATAGAATAATAAATTGGACTGAATTCTCATACTCATTGCGTCACTGCTTACAACACAGCAGACAGCATGCAACAGCCACGTTATAATAAAGAGGTATTTATAACACTTGCTATTGCAGTATTCCTGAAGACTGATTTTTTAAAATATTTATTTTATTGCTAAGTTATTGATAGTATTTTTTGTTATTATTGGACTGTGTTCATGATTGATTTTGGAAAACCCTTTTGCGTAGTTTTGCACAGCAGCTTTCTTGCTGCAGCAGCGTCTAGTCAGAACTAAATACAGCGAAAGTTACAGTGACTACTGCTCAGAAAAGTATAGTTGATCAATTGGGAGGAACTTGTCCTGTTGGGGGAGGGGGCGGGCAAGAATCGCCGTTGCTTGCGCCTTACGCCCCCACAACCGCTGCTGTGCTTGCGAGCAGGACCGACTGACTGAGCGGTAATGTGTTGCCTTCGTCACTTAGTTGACCAACAGGTCGAGCCTCGACGGTGGCGGATTTTTCGACACAGTAGTTCGACCTCTTAGAAAAAAAAACAAAACCTGGACTGCGCATGCGCGAGAAGTAGCGGAGGGGAAGGTTTCCTGTCTTGGAGACTCAACTTCCTCGCCTTGAGCAGCCCCGCCTCCACCTAGGCGGGCGGGGAGATGACAGCCTGGCCTTGACGAACATCCCAAACCCTTGAAGTGAGAGCTAAGTTGCGAGAGCGAATCAGTTGTTACAGGCGGTCCTCGAGTTCAACTGAGATCCTCTTCGGGAGCAGTGAGGGATGGCATAGCCCCGACTCCCGAGGTAAGCGTCGCCATGATGGTTTTTTTAAAGTGGTCGAGCTTCTAGCTACAGGGCTGGGTCGAACGCAACTGGAGGTCGAATTCCAACGGTCGGCGGTTCTGATTGGTAGTTTCACCAATCAACAGCAGGCGATTGCGAGAGCAGTTCTCGAACGAAAGGATAATGGATCTCGCGATCTTCCCTTCCTGATCCCTGTTTCAACTTTACATAAAAGTACACGCACATACAGTGCATTATCACACATGTTGGGAATCAACAGGAAACTTAGAACTTGTCCCCCAGTGGGAGATGCCAGAAGGTGAGAAAAACTGCAAATCGAGGAGTAAAACAGCACCAGATCTCGGAACGAGGAAAGCAGGACGCTTTACAGCATTGACATCGGGATACAGCACATCTAGACTTACGATGTGTGAGTGAGCGTGTACGTTAGTTGGTGTGTGTGTGTGTGTGTGTGTGTGTGTGTGCGTGCGATAAATATAGAATGTAGGTGAATAATAGATGCCGTGTTTGCGATCGATTTTTTTGTGTCGTTTAGTATCAGGTGCTAATCACTGTGCAAAGCATGAAAGGGAACACACGCGATGCCCACGACTAGCTGCGTGAATTATAAACAGCTGAGGTTTGAGTGTATTCGTCTTCTGATGACAGGTTTTTTCCCCCTTCAGATAGTTTTTTCGTCGCCGTAATGCAACAGAAAAGCTGGCGTTTTAATGCAATAGAAATACCGTTTGGTGTCAAAATCAGGAACCATTAATTTAGAAATTTTGAGTGATGGACCTGTTAGTTTTCATGTATGAAAAAAATGCTGTCTATTTTAATAAATAGTGAACGAGTGTAGTCATAGCGGAAATGTTTTGGATGTGATGATTTCTTTAAGTGGTAATAACTTTGAATACAACGAATAAAATGACAAAAAAGAACACCTGCTTTTCCTCGTGAAAGTAACGAAATGCATTTATTCTAGCCACCTCATATTTGCTAATGTTACTTTATCTAGCAAAATTTCCTTCCAAATATGTCCATCCACTTTGGATAATGTGTACATCATCCGGCTAATTCACCAGATTCATACATTAACATACATACGCAAGTTTATATTACGTGAAAGAAATGACTTCATTTTATGGAATTAAAATATTCTGTCGAATTACAATATTTAATCACACTGTCTAAAGCAATGTGGTCATTCTGCAAAACAATCTAAACCTAGAGTGACGTGAGTGCTCCAGAGTTCCCATAGAAGTAACACGGAACGACGTGATTGCACAGAACGGACCCCTTGCCGTGCAGCGGATTTGGCGCCGAGTGTGGAACGCTAATCAAGGAAATTGGAAGGGTTGGCGAGGAGGGAGCCCCGAGGAGAGAGCAGGGACGGCCGAGTGGCGAGGGGGGCGTAGTGTGTGTATGTGTGTGTATGTGTGTGTATATATGTGTATGGGAGTGTATATATGTGTATGGGAGTGTATATATGTGTATGGGAGTGTATATATGTGTATGGGAGTGTATATATGTGTATGGGAGTGTATATATGTGTATGGGAGTGTATATATGTGTATGGGAGTGTATATATGTGTATGGGAGTGTATATATGTGTATGGGAGTGTATATATGTGTATGGGAGTGTATATATGTGTATGGGAGTGTATATATGTGTATGGGAGTGTATATATGTGTATGGGAGTGTATATATGTGTATGGGAGTGTATATATGTGTATGGGAGTGTATATATGTGTATGGGAGTGTATATATGTGTATGGGTGTGTATATATGTGTATGGGAGTGTATATATGTGTATGGGAGTGTATATATGTGTATGGGTGTGTATATATGTGTATGGGTGTATATATATGTGTATGGGTGTATATATGTGTATGTGTGTATATATGTGTATGTGTGGATGTGTGTATATATGTGTATGTGTGCATGTGTATCTGTGTGTATGGGTGTGTATGGGTGTGTGTTTGTGGTTGTGTGTATGTGCTTGTGTGTACGTGCATGTGTGTGCGTGGGTCGTACGAGGAGGGGCGCGCTGGGCGAGGGCCAACGGCGAGAGGTGCGTGAGTCAACGCAGAGCTGAAATAGCGAGTGACGCGCGGGGGCCCCCAGCGCGACGCGAAGGCGACATCCGCGCTAGAGCAAATCTGACCTCGGAATAAGCAAAGCACAGTCGCCTTCGGCGCGCACGTTCTGATAGTTGCAAGATTTGTTCTACAATTGGGCTTCTGTCGCTCGGTGGCAGTATTCGGATTCGGAAATTCATATAAACTGTATATATTTACGACAAAGAATTGAAATATATTTACCGTCCGTAATTATTCGTTCTCTCTCTCTCTCTCTCTCTCTCTCTCTCTCTCTCTATATATATATATATATATATATATATATATATATATATATATTATATATATATATATATATATGCGCGGTATTCTCACACTACCGCCATTTTCTACGAAGATTTTTTTAATAAGCTTAGTCACAAAATACTCTGATTGAATAACCTGCAATTATCACTTGAAAAATAACATGGGCGAAGAGCGGTCGAAGGGCGGGCAAAGGGTGGGCGAAGAGGGGGAGAGAGTGGCCGAAAAGGCGGACGATTGAAAGAAAGGAGAGCGGCAGTTCTGGCACAGATATAATCGTTAGCGCTTCACTTGTGTAAAGCTACTTCTGTAGAAGTATTTCCGACCCCAAATGCGGAAGTACTGGTTTGGGGTTTCCTACTAAAAACATCAAACCTAATTTCATATGATACGTGTGATTTAAAAAACATATGGATGAAATTTGAAGAGACCTCTAAGGATACAGAAAGGCATAGGGTATCAATATTCCCTCAACGAACTGGAATGAACTCACGTCATTCCATATTTTATGTGTAAATTTCATGGTATGTTTTAGGTTCACTATCATACGAGTCTAACGTATTTTTAAATACATTCATACGGTGGTCTCACCTTGATTTTCATTAATTTTCCACTGATTCCTTAGACTTTAATTATAGAGGAAATGATGAGATATTTGTTCCGTTTCTAGAAAATAAACGCTCCTTTTCTGCTCTCTCTCTCTCTCTCTCTCTCTCTCTCTCTCTCTCTCTCTGCTCATCAGCAGACTAGTACTTTACGAGAACTGATTTTAGCGTAGTAAAATTAACAATAAAAACACGGAAATATGTTTGATGGGTAATATTTCTATGGCCTCTTTCTTCTTCCATCACAGACAACGTAAAGAAAAGGTTGGATGTGACTGGAGCATCCATTTGTAACGCCTTGTGCGAATGCTGGAGAAGCAGCTTTACAACCGGGCCAGGGACCGCACGCGATCATTCCTTCCTCTTCCTTCTCCGGTCCTCACACCTTTTCTTACACACACGTACATGCACTGCACAACCACACATACCGGGAGACGAGTTGAAAGCTTACAACCTTCTTGGAGACGTGGCCCCTGATGGCGGGGTACCTACTTGGGGAAAACCCAAGTAGCCAACATATACGTCGACCCCGGATACCACCATTCAGCGGGGAGGAAACCACCGCCACATCAGGCGATAAAACATGCACTACACTCACGGGAACACGGCGAACCGTGGTCGCATCTGGACTCAATAATCAATCTATCAATCTACAGATTATGTGCCTCAGAGACGGAAGCACTTCCGCTCTGTGTGCTAACGGCTTCCTCCGACTGCCCCCTCTACTTTTCGGGGCCTCCCCTGGCGATGAACGATGGCGCGTCTGCCCCGCGGCCCCTCCCCCCAGGGGGGGGCGTCCGCCCCCCCCCCTCGCACGCGCCGGCGCCGCAGCGGAAACAACCAATGAGGGACGGCCCGCGCCGCGCCGCGCCGGAGGCGGCGGCGGCGACGGCGGGGGCGGCGGGGGTGGCGGCGGCGAGTAATTAGCCGCGGCGATTATCCTGGATCGTAGAGCTGCGGAGGCGGCGCCGGAGGACCGAGCGCTGAATTACGAGCGAAGTCCGCGCGTCGCCTCCCCCCCTCTCCCCCTCCCCCAGAGGAGCGCATCCCTGCAAGAGGACATTTCCCCGGACATTCGGGAACAGATTGATCTTCACGAGCCATAACGTCTGCTCGAAGGCAGCCGCGCGCCCGGGCGTACAGAGGTCGCTAAGTGACTGCTAACGCTTCCTATGACGGTGGCGTGTGTCTGTTCAAACTGAAAACCGCAATTACTCACCGCTGTGTTCGCCGCGGGTCTTATCCACTGAAGAATTGCAGCTAACGAATCGCATGCGTGGGGGGTAGCGAAAATGCCGCTCTGCACGCGAGACCTTGCTCCAATCACGGTCGAGCTCTCAGTGGCCACTGGTTGTCGAGAGCGTAACCAGCAGTGGCGGGTAGTACCCCGATAAACTGCAGATTGCAGCTCCATTGAATGACGGAAACGTAGTTTCCAAAATTCAGAACACTAATCTATAATAAAATGTAAGCAATTCATGTAAATTAATTAAAGCTAAGTTTAATAAAAGGCTATATTGAAACATTACTTAGTTTTCGGCGTAGTGCTCGGGTAAGATATATACAACTCTCGCCCAGGTGGTTCTGATTTTGATTTCCACTGGGCCCGTAAGTTTTTTAATAGTTGCATTGAGATAATTGATGGTAACAGAATTCATACAAAACGAAAGAAACTCGGTTTCGAAAATACGATGATCACACTCCAGCACTTTGCAACATGCACTCTTGTTTAAACAAGTTATAAACAAATATATTTTTATTTCAAAAATTTCCCTACACTGGTATATATTGAACGAATTAATGAAAGATCCTTCCACATACACTCGCGCGTTCAGACTGTAACTGTAGCTGGAAATATGCACCCACCGTGAGAGACAGAAAGGGACTTCCTTCCAGAAGGGCCAACTTTACAAAAAGAAGTCATCAAGTGTACTTTCTGAAGCAACAAATCCAAAATAAAATGAAAACAAATTAACCAAACAGCATAAATTATGCATTCAATACCGGCAATAATTGACTGAATTGTTTACTTTCAATAACACGCGAAATTGATGAAATTAAGATGCAGCTAGTGACAGACGAAGACAGAAAATTGGTATTCCCACCGGAACGCGCGCAGCGCCCAGCGACAAGAGCCCCGCCCACCGGTTGTACAATCGAAAGCCCTATTGAGCCTTGGGTTGAAGCATAAGGTCAAAGAGTAAATGCAGTAACAGAGTCAAGAGCGTGACCAGGTGCAAGGCGTGGAAGATCATCAGACGCCAGAGGGAGCGCTCGTTGGGCGCTCTTTGGTTCAAAATCATTTTATATACTACATTAATATTGCTACAATATCTTGGATATTGAATGTCATTAAAACGAAAATGTATATTCATAACATATTATAATATATTTTTCGATTATCTCTGGGTTGGCTAACCGTTCAAACTAGGCACGAGCCGCACGAGACTTTTTTTTCACACAGACACGGAAAATGTCTGCTTACTTTCTGGAATACACTTTAAGAACAACCTGTTTTCAAATGATAATTGTATTTTTATCTCATAACATATTAAAAAACAATAAATAGCACGAGATTCTAGTGTATTAAGGTGCAAGATTGGTTAATTGCATCATTTCAGATTTTCGCTAATATTTTAAAACGATCTTACTCTTTGAAACGATTTATTTGAATCCCACCAATTTTATGTGAATTTTATGCTGGGTTGAAACAGACATGGGTTTTAATAAAATTAATGAGAACCTGATCGATTAAAATAAGTTTTTCGGGTAAAATATTTTTTTTTTGTTTTAAACCAGGCTTTTGGCTAAAATTATTTTTGGTAAAATATGTGATATATATATATATATATATATATATATATATATATATATATATATATATATGTATGTATCACGTACGCCGTACGCGTTGCACGCGACGGCAGCGACTAGCGGGGCGTTCTGGTCGGTCGCTTTTTGTTCGTCGTCCGCGGGCGCACCCAGCGCGGCCGCCACCTCGGGGCCTCAAAGGCGCCTTTGACGGCGCTCAGCCTCCCGAGGTCAGCGGCCACCAAGCTCCACTTCCAACAAAAGTTAGACCTTCCTCCCGAGTGAGCGCATGAAAACATCCTACGTTCCACAACCTTTTTTACAATAATATTGAAAATATAAATGACCCTTCTAATAAAAGTGTATAGTGAAATAGTGAGAGCGTAGGCTTCCGCGGCCGGAGTCCGTATTTACTTGGCTGTCCGGGAGACGCCGCGACTATGGCGAAGGTGCCGACGTTTCGGTCGCCATTCTGCGACCTTCCTCAGGGCGTAATGGGCGACGTTCCTGCGACGTTCGTCAGGGCATTAAACCCTGAGGATGGTCGCAGAATGGCGACCGAAACGTCGGCACCTTCGCCATGGACGCGGCGTCACCCGGACAGCAAAATAAATGTAGTCAAATAGGACTATTTTTATTATAAATACAAAACAACTAATATTTTTGTTATTAACAATTTGTTATTTTAATTTATGGTCCTTACACCTACAAAAATAAAATTAATTAAAACTTTAACAACTAGCCGCGGTCTTCCCTAATACACTTCTTTGTGGGAGATTTTGAACTCGCGGACAGAAAAAAAGAATAGTTATCTTTCCGTTTAAAAACATTCCGAGTATTTTTTGTCATCACGTCAAAATATACGTCCGCCGCATATCTGCCCTTCGAAAAGTCAAGGTTCAAACTGACAAAATCTAAGAAAATAAGTTCTTAATCTGACTTTTGGTACAAGCAGAATATACTCGTCCGCAATCTCTGGAAAAATAGCTACTGTAAAAAATTACATCTGTAGATGGAGAGATGACTGAATAATGAGTTAACAAACTATGACATTAATTTATTCGAAGCGGCCAAAATGTTAGGTGCGATCTTACCATTCCAAAGGCTCGAATGTCATTTGTTACACCCTTAAAGTCGGAAGGCCGACCTGTGTCATGAACGCTAGCTATTTGTCAACGTCGTAGGTAGTAAACATGGTAAAGAAACTGGAAGAAATTCTAATTTCTTTCGATTACGCACTATGTTTCATAATGCGAAGGCACCGATAGTCGTGAACTAAACGCGCATTCCGTACCCAAACAAGAAATTTTTTGGAATAAGGTGCAATCGATTTATAATTTTGTCAAAATCTCTCGGAGCGATACAAAATATATCCAAAGGGGGGGCCCAAAACTGAAATGGTCATTGACATACAAGAACTCTTGCTATAACATTTTATACATTTTGTTCTCGAAACCACAACAAATATTTTCTTTAATTTGTTTTCTTGTACACAGCAAAATACGGTAAAGAAAATGATGCTGGTCCGAGTTTCGACGCACACTGTGTATTTTCGAAATTTTCAAACAAAAAAATAACATTGCAAAAGTACAATATTGATGATGAAGATTTTTTTGTTAGAAGAAATGTTCTAAAAAATCAGTTCTTTAAAAAATGTAATGTACATTGGTTTTAAAATAAGAGTAGTGGAGTATTATTTTATATTTTTGAAATTGCATGCTCAGACAAGATGTAACATGTAATTCGTGTTAAAAGGAGCAGAGTTGGACAATATTACAATACTACAGAATTTGATAATTACTAGTATATATTTTTCGACCTATCTGCATTTGCTTGTCGGCGCTTTCAGTGTTACTGCGTTGTGAAATGTATGTGCCAAACGAATCGTGCATTGTTGCTTTTCAACAACAACGCCCTCTAGCGAAAGTGGCCACCGCCAGTGGGTCTTACTATTTATAAACTTTTATTTTTTTTACTCTCCCGCATACTAATTACACAGTATATTTTAAGGCATCGCATATGCATCGGATATGTTCGTGAATACACTTAATTCAATCCCAGAAATATATTTTCTTTAAGATTTGAAATAAAATACGCCTATTTTTTACGCTTCGAGATAAAGTGAATTTTGAAGAGTAAGAAAAGGCAAAAATTGTGACATAATATTACATAACGATAACTTTATAATGTTGCAAAAAAGTGTGTGCTGTCGTAGCACCTGTAGTTCCGTTTTACTTCCGTTGCGACCCACTGTGCGGTGGCGTCATGTGACTCGAGGAGAAGTAGTACGGACGCAACGGCGCGTTTTTCTGCCTTCGCCGTGTTTGCCTCCGCAGTGCAAACTCCGTGCTTCTCTCGGCGCCCGACCCCTTTCTCACTTCCGACGCTCCCCTCCCCTCCCCCCGCAGAACCACTCCTCTCCGGGAGAGCAGGCGGCCGAGCAAAGAATTATTGGGAAATGGAATCGATGCTCCACTGTTAGCGTTGACACGTTCCCCAACCTGCGACAACTCTGGTGATGAGGGCTCAGGCTTTTTTTTTTCTTTTTTTTCGGAGAAAGGTGCGGCGAATGAAATAGGTTTCTGTAAATATTTGGAAAAGATCCCGGAAGTGGTGAAGGCAATCAGAGAGGAATCACTTCTATTCTTTTTTTGGGCCTCCGCTGACTGATACCTTCGCCATTCGTGTCGCTTTTACTTCGCAAGCTGCTGTTCGAAGAATAAATATTCTTTTATTTTAAAAATAGCCCTGGCGATGTAGATGGAAAGATACACCGGTGAACGTAATTTATAAATCACAAAATTGAAAAAATCTTATTATACAATTAATGTTAGTAAATTCTGCAATTTCATAATTCAATATTGATGTATTTTTAAAAGGAAAATGAACTCTGAACTAGTTGTAAAAAAGCGATTCGTAAATTAATACTAATATTATCATAAATTATCGTCTTTAAAAATTATAATCGTAAAAAATATTGATGTCTAACAATTCCACTCTTATGTATATTTTTAGTTTATCTGATAAATGTCCAATTACTTCGCGTTAGAGCAGGCGAGTGCAACAGAGAGTAAAAAGATTAACTCGACACCTTTTCGATTGAATACTTCAGAGAAGTTACAGAATAGTACGGATAATTTGAAGCAGTTCGGGGAACGGGCGTTATCCTTGTTTCACGGAAGCTTTATAATTAATGCAGGTGGGCGATTCCTAGAAGCATCACTTCAGGTCGACTGCTGCTGCACGGACGTCTTAGACGTAAACTTCAAATCACAGAAAATACTCATCTTGGAAGAGAACGTTCTGTCAATGAAAGCGATGAACTTCTCATCTTCATTTCTTCAATTGTGATGAATACAATGTCAGTACCTCTAAACCTTATCCTAAAAACCTCATTGATTTGATTTGATTTATTTTGTCAATGAACAGTAAAAACTGTAGGTGGCGTATGGGAAAGAGATACAATCTGGGCACGTTTTCTTCAGCTCTGAAATATGTTCCTCACTTTTTAACCAAATAGTTGAATGATGAATGAAAGTACCAGCAAAGCGAGATGAGTTACATTTGATAATAGACATTACCAGCAAAATATCCGGCGTTGCCCATTTTTTTCATATTCAGTCCTTGTCTCCGTCTCTGTCTGTTAAGTCAGTTTCTCTCTCTCTCTCTCTCTTGCTTACGCGCTCCATCTCTCTCCCTCTGTGTCTGGCTCCGTCACTCTCTGCATCTCTCCGTCTCTCTCTATGTCTTTGTCTCTCTTTCTCTGTCTCTCGCGTGCCGCCGGTTCTCCAGGGCTTCGACCTGTTTCACACGGCAACAGTCCGCAACAATGAAGCCTAGAAGCCTTGGGGAAGCGCGGTTCGCATGGAAATTGCATTAAAATATGTGCAATTTTGTTCTACGGAGCCATCGAATAGAATTGCAACAAAATGAACAGCAGATAAACTTTCTGGGTGAAAAAACACGTAGATGACGACTTTTATGGACATCGGTCACACGGTGTCGGAGATAGAATAACTACCATTTCTCTGCATTAAAAAGTGCAAAGAACAAAACGTACGCAGAAAGCGCGCAATAATGTATCTATTAAATAAATTTAAGACTGAAGTGATAGAAATAATTAATCACTCAACAGTATTTATTTCAATTATGATTGACGAATTTCGACAGGAAAAGGAAAGAAATAGAGTGTTATGAAATTTGTAGAATTTTGGTAATTGAATGTAGATCAAATTCTCGGCCATTGAAGTTGATTTTGCTCTTACAGATCTTTCTTGTAGACAACTTAAAGGACGTTGTGGAACAAATAATGCAAACAAATACGCGCACGTTTTGTTGAACTCCCTTTTTGCTTGTAATGGTAGGAGTAGAAGCAAGGGCGAGTTACTTAGCAATGCAGAAAAATTACACCTGCAATTCGTTTACTGATGCAAAGGCGTTTTCTGTAACTCGGGTACAAAAATGTCTATTTTTTAAAAATATTTCTAATCTTGTACTTTTTAAAATTTATTTTTACTTATTTATTTATTTTAAACTTTTACTCGTCTTTCAACTATTTATAGTTAAAATAATGGGAAGGGATTCTGGAACTCAAGAAAACGTGCGCAGATGATCTTCTCCCCCATACGTCCCATAAACTTTTTACTGTATTTTTGACTAAATAAATGTAAATCTAAATAATATCGCTCGCAATGCAATGTCACTTGTTCGATTGGAGAACAACCTGAAAGATATTCCCTGACCAAATAATTCCATCACATTTATTTGAGTGGCCCATATGGAAATTATCTGAAGATTAGGAACATACCTCTAGGCGTAACACATGAGCAGTGCACATAGATTTCCTGTTGCAAGCGTTTTAAAGCCACTTCAAAAAAATTAAATATTAAATCAAAAACATTTCATAATTTCGGAAATATACTGGAAAAACATATTGTCTATTCGTAATGAAGACAAAGTACCTCGTTAAATTTGGAGACACTAATTATAGATGTAGTCAGGTGTTTCAAGTTCAGTAGAAAGCGTAAGATATGGAAATTTTCATTTTATGATTATTGTGTTAAGCGTTGGCAAACGAACAAATTATTCAAATGATCATTCATAAATATTCATTTGGCCAGGGTGAGTACCTGAGATTTTTTAAAATACTTATGATTACAAATAATAAAAATAATACTGATAAGCGTGATCATAATACTACTACTACTACTATACTACTACTATACTACTACTACTATACTACTATACTACTATACTACTATACTACTATACTACTATACTACTATACTACTATACTACTATACTACTATACTACTATACTACTATACTACTATACTACTATACTACTATACTACTATACTACTACTACTACTACTACTACTACTACTACTACTACTACTACTACTACTACTACTACTACTAATAATAATAATAATAATAGTAAAATTATATGTAAGTTCTCGTCGCATGGCAAATAAGCCTTTACTACACAAAGGAAATCACCAAAGAAGTAGGGGAAAATTGAAGCCCGTACTTCGACATAATTCAGGAATTAGCACTCAGTTTGTGCAATGGTCGGGGAAATGGCACTAGAGTCTCGGAACATCGACTTTTAAACAGGGTAATTTTGGACGTTATTTTCCTGTCTAACGTCTGCGGAAATTGTTTTAGAGGGAGGATGGAAATCAAAAGGAGCAATGAAACTGGAACACTGCTCAGAGGAAAAATTATAGGCGCGCTCTACCGAGATGGCAACTCTCCCTGCATTTGCATAATCCAATAATAAAGCAGTTACATTTTACGAAAGAAGCGAAATTTTCGTTGGATTAAAGAAGAGTGTTCGCATTGCTCTGAAAGTGCAATAAATGAGAAAGCAAAAAAAAAGTCAATCGCGTTTCCTCGGAGAGAAGGTGGTGGGCGACGAGGGTGCGCGTGATTGGAAGGGTGAGTGATTCCAGAGTAATCACCCGTTCTGCGAAAGCTTTGTCCGCAGAGACTCATAATGGAGACGGTTTCATTTCATTGCGCAGTGCACATCAATTTACTTCCCGCCCTCTGGGGACAAATCCGGGGCGGATGCGGTGGGGAGATCGGGGTACGGCAGCGGCCGGATGAAAAGGCTAGTGAGTGAGTGTGGGGCGTGTGAGGTGTGGAGACGTATGTGTGTTTGTGTATGTGGGGGGGAGGGGGGCAAGGGTCTGTGCGGAGGCGGGCGCTTCCGTCGAATTTTCCATTCGCCGCCTCCGCCCGGAGAGAACAAAGCTCGCGGACGCCAGGCAGAAGCTCGGAAAGAAGAAAGAAAAAGGAGAGAGAATATTCAAGCAACAACGAAAGTAAGGGAACCTACAACTTTAATTTATAGTGTTCAACAAAGGTCCTTCAACGGCATGAAATGAGGTGAAACACACAATTCGGACCCCAGACAAAAACGCAGAAAGAAGAAAGAAAGAGAGAAAGAAATAAACAGGAGAGAGAATATTCAAGTGACAAAGAAAGTATTGGAAACCAGAACGTTAATTTATAATGTTCGGGAATGCTCCTTCAACGGCATGAAAAGAGATGCGACACAGAATTTCTTTACTGTCCACATGGAAGAGCGTGATCAATTGTGTTAGAATTAAGTGACAAGTAAAACTGTCCTGAAGCTTTCCTCATTACGTAAACACTTTTCCGGGTGAGAACATTCAAAATTCGAAAGCCCGTGTTTTCGGCAGCTTGTAAGAAAGGTATCTATGAGATTCGTGCAAACAAAATAATAATTGTCCCTTAAGAAATATCATCCCTATTTTCACTCATCGATCCAGATCTCAATTTTCTCCTTGAGTTACCATCATAATCGTCATATTACCATAATCGTTATCATCAACAACAACAACAAGATATATTAAAACGGATGACTTTTTGGAGGGAATATGATAAACTACATGTTAGCCATTAATTACGATTGACATGTCTTTTTCATGATTGATTTCTTGAGTAATTTTCGTGTTTCAACCATTCTATATTCCATAATATTTCCTAAGAAAAGATCTCTGAGAATGGACGATCTTTATAGATATTCCATTTTTATAAGGATCTCTAAGTACTACACATCGCGAGAGTTCGTGAAAGAGAGTAGGTAGGGCACGCTGCGATGGCGAGACAGTGCCGGAGCGCATGTGAAAGCAACTGAGGTGCACCGACGGTTTTGCAATTGCAGAGCTTATACGCAAGGGCTTTCCACGAGTCCCATCTCCCAAGTTCTCTGAGCTGCGTCGCGGGGACAAGCTCTTACCCGTACATTCCACAAACGAACACCGAAGGAGCACAACGCTCTCGGTGCAAGTTCGACCAACAGAATAAAAGAGAAAATAAGAAAGCAAGCTATAAACGAAATATATTGGTAAATAGTGCATGGAGTAGCGGTGCATATAATATGATATTGCGCAAGTAAGGTGGAAGTTGAATTCCGAAATGTTTCATTGCTTTCCTTTGACGCTTCCTTTGACCTTAACTCCATCGATCCAGATCTCAATTTTCTCCTTGAGTTACCATCATTTTATTTATTATTTATTTATTTATTTATTTATTTATTTATTTATTTATTTATTTATTTATTTATTTATTTATTTATTTATTTATTTATTTATTTATTTATTTATTTATTTATTTATTTATTTATTTATTTATTTATTTATTTATTTATTTATTTATTTATTTATTTATTTATTTATTTATTTATTTATTTATTTATTTATTTATTTATTTATTTATTTATTTATTTATTTATTTATTTATTTATTTATTTATTTATTTATTTATTTATTTATTTATTTATTTATTTATTTATCTACGACAAACAGTTAAAAACTGTTTATGACGTGCTATGGGGAGAAGTTAATTTGAAGTTACATTTATGTTCAGAAGCAAGACTAGGGGTCATCTGAGCATTTGCTCGAGGATCAGGGAAACTGGACGAAAACCTGATCGAGATGGGGGTCATTGACCCAGAAGTTGAAGTACAATACTTGTTACAGGTTCTTTAGAGTTATTCAATCCAAACGATATATAATACATTAAATGCCATTTAAAAAATTAATATTACTTTCCTTTTGGATGCTCAGTATAGTCTCTAATTGCATAGAAACAGTTGTGCAGCAAAAAATATTTTATTTGGGACTTAAATTTTTGTATCGAATTTAATCGTTTTGTATCGTAATCCTAATCGTCATATTATCATAATCGTTATCATTAACAACAAGAAAGATTAAAATGGATGAATTTTCGGGAAGAGAAGTAAAAAATGAGTAACAAAAGAGGCAGAATAGAAAATGAAATGGACACATAAAAAGGAAAGTTTCAGTGAATAGCGGAAAGGTTCGTTAAAAATGCAGAAGTATGCAACGTACGTGCGGTGGTAACTTTCGGGCCAGAAGCAAGCCATCATGAACATTATTTCCGCCAACGAGGACGCAGTATGCTTATGATGCTCACACTTTCTAGAGAAAAGGCTAAAAAAGGTCAAAATGTTAAAATTATAACAAAGCAATGGTAGGCAATAGAAGGCAACAGTTCATTGGCTACAGAAAACACGTGAAAAGAGAAAATGAAGCGGAGAGATCGTATTGTGCGAAAGACAACGATAGAAATTGATTCATCTTAGAAATAGGCATCAAGCTATTCCTCTGGTATTTGGGAATAAAACTACCCCGCGTTGCCCGGATATTTTTTTATATCAATTATCTATTAGACACAAAACGAATGAATTCAATCTATAATGTACTCTCTGTCGGGATTACTCACACTTTTCAAAATATTCCAGAAAACAGCAAATGAGTACACATAAATGAAGACAAGGAACGGGAAGGAAAGTTTGCGCACAGTCCGTACCCGTTTGTTATAGGCTTCGGCTCCGGCATTCACCTGATGTTAATCGGATTAACTACGCAAATGTCCCGATCAGAGCAGCCGCCCGTTGGAACTCTCCTCCAGACAGCGGCTGAACTCGACCGAGTTCCAGGCGAATCCCGGAGCAGCACTACAACAAACGGGACGGACCGCGCGCAATCTTTCCTTCCCGTTCCTTGTCTTATCCTCATTCCTATCTTACACACACACACACAGTTACATGCACCACACTACCCCCACAAGTCGAGAGGCAAGTCTGGTACTATCTCCTGATATCGAAAACGCTGCCACAGTCAGGAGTGAAACCTTATGACCTCCCGATCAGGGGCACCCCAGGGACATCAAGTCGAGCCTTCTAAGCCAGTACACGCACTCCAATCAACTTGCGCAGAAGAAGATGGCGGAAGTCATGGCGTCGTTCCCCCAACTAGTCCACGCTGCCGGTGAGCGCCTGGCGAGGCGCGGATGGCGATTCCGTCTTGGGCGCCGAACGACCTCGAAGGTTAAGGTGGGCCGCTTGCCCACGCCGCCACAGAAGCGCGCGAACGTCAATCATCAGGGCTCTTCGCCGACCCTCCGGCGACGACGGACAAAGGGACCGCAGCAGGTACCTGCTTCGGTCTCTTTGTCCGTCGTCGGCGAAGAGCCCTGATGATTGACGTTCGCGCGCTTCTGTGGCGGCGTGGGCAAGCGGCCTAATTGCCGCGCGCGCGCGCACGCACCCTGATCGGAGGTGGCCGAGGAAAAAGTTCCTTGGGGGGGGGGGGGCGGTCGACGAGAGCGGAAGGGCGCAGTGGACGGAGAGGACAGCAGGGACTGAAAGAGTGGCAACGGCGGGGTGCACTTGAGAAGACTCATCGTTCTCAATTGACTACTTGTTGATGATGATAATGATGAAGATGACTCAAGTATGTCCATGACAACGATTCACGACGTCAAGGACTGATAACGATAATGATGATGATGATAATTCAAGAAAGAAATTGAAATCTTGGTCAAATGAGATAACTTGTGTTTGTAATTGATTGCGGTTTTTTTTCCGGAAGCGTAATTAGCTAAGGTCATTAGTCCCGTAAGTGTAGTGCATGTTTATCCTCGGGCGGTGGTGATCTTGTCCCGTTGGATGGCGAGATCCGGCGCCGACCTAACGTCCGCTGGTGGGGTTTCCCTAAACAAGATATCTCTCACCTGCGGGGCACCGTCGCAGCCGTGTTAAGCTCTAAGCTTCCGACCGGTCTCCAGGCATGTGTGGTAGTGCAGTGTATGTTAGTGTAAAGGTGTGTAGGCCTATGTAAGGGATGAGGATAGGGCAGGGAAGAGGAAGGAAAGATCGCGCGCGTTCTGTGGCCCGTTTGTTACGGTACTGCTACGGCATTCACCTGGGGTTGATCGGAGAAACCACGGAAAACTACCAATCGGAGCAGCCGGCTAGCTACTAGAATTCTCCTGCAGAACGACTGAATTCGGACAAGCTAGTGTCGAAAATCGTGCTCCTGTCGTCCTCTCCCTGAGGAGTACATTTGAGGAAGGCAAGTGCAGTGTGTGAGGGTTTATTGAAACAGGGCGAGTCAAGTACTATGATCATTTGTGTTTTAGGTGAAGTTCATTGGGGTGTTTTAGGTGAAGTTCCTTGGGGAATTAACTGTAGTGTGGTTTTTCCAACCAGGTCTGTCCCATCTGCGGGGCGCCGCCCCAGCCGGGACAAGCTCTAAGCTCCCGACCGGTCTCTCAGCATGAGTGGTAGTGTAGTGCATGTTAGTGTACGCGTGTGTAATTAAGGAGTGAGTACAGGACAAGGGAGATGAATGAAATATCGCGCGTGGTTAGTGGCCCATTTTTTAGGGTACTGATACCGCGTGGGGTTGATGAGAGAAACCACGGAAAACTACCGATCAAAGCGGCCGGCCGCTCTCTCCTCCATACAGCGACAGAACTCGACCCAGCTTTCTGGCTAGTGTCGAAAATCCTGTCACGATCGGAACTCCAACCTAAAACCTTCCGGACAGAGGCACTGCAATGACCTCTCAGTTTGATGCCTCCGAGTCACCTTTCCCGGTCGTTCCCTTCGCAACAATAGTTGAACTCGACATGCTATTCGCTCCTCTCAGAAATCTGCCACCGCACTCGACCTCTTCGACATCTCGCTCAACGATGCTGCTGATGGAACTCAACGTGGGAACAGCGAGAGCGACAGAGACGACGCGGAGCTCAGAGGAAGGGCCAGCCTGGCGACGAGGGGCGGCGCCGCTGGAGGAACCGGGTGCGGGAGGAAGCGGCGGGGTGGGGTAGTAGCAACAGGCCTAGCCGTGCGTCTAATTACTTGGGATTCTGCGTGTCATCCTTGCGCAGGGGCCATGATTATCTTCTCTGTATCGTTCCAATTTTAGTATATGTACTACCGAAGTAAGTACAACGGCAGGTTTTCCCCCCTTCAGGGTTTTTTTCCTGAGCCGTACCTTATGGTCTCTTTTCCGCGGCTTTGATGCGATGGAGAGACCATTTGGGGTGAATACCAGAATTCGAAAGATTAGAACGCGAAAGGATGTAGGTATTGTAATGGCTTAAAGGCCTTCGGCCTAGCCACATAGGATCAAGTAAGCCAAATTGTTTGTAATAATTACCTATTAAATAAAAATAAAAATAATTACTTGGGTATATACTTGGTGTTGATTGGAGAAACCAAGGAAAGATAGCGATCAGAGCAGTCGGCTGGTGGAGTTCTCTTACAGCTACTTCGCTTCTGTCAGCAATCTGCCACCGTCGCGCTAAAACGGTGGGGTCTCGCGGTCAACGTGGCGTGGCCGCTGATGGAACAGGGTGTGGCGGGGGGGGGCGTGGCCCACACCATGCATGTAATTACTTGTCTGTACACCTGGTGTTGATGGGAGAAACCACGGAAAATAGTAATCAGAGCAGCTGGCCGCTAGAGTTATTTTACAGACAGTAGTTCTCTTCCTGCTCTTTCGGTGTCAGAACAGCTGTCACTCCCGGAAGCTAGGTCCTGTCGGTCAACGTTGCTGCAGTGCCAATTGAACGCGGAGCGACGAGGGGACAGAGAGGGCGCGGAGCTCGGAGGAGGCGGGAGGCGACGGGGGCGTGTCCGCTGATGGAACAGGGTGGCAGCGGAGGCGTCACGGGGGTGTGGGCCTGGTGTTGATGGGAGAAACCACGGAAAGATAGTAATCTGAGCAGCCGGCCGCTAGAGTTATTTTACAGACAGTAGTTCTCTTCCTGCTCTTTCGGTGTCAGACGGCTGTCACTCTCGGACGCTAGGTCCGCTCGGTGAACGTTGCTGCAGTCTCAATTGAACGCAGGAGCCGCGAGGGCGACAGAGAGGGCGCGGAGCTCGGAGGAGGCGGGAAGCGACGAGGGGGCGTGGCCGCCGAAGGAAGAGGGTGACGACGGTGGCGGCGCGGTGGCGTGTGACACACCACTTGAATGTACACCTCGTGTTGATCGGAGAAACCACGGAAAATAGTAATCAGAGCAGCCGGCCGCTAGAGGTATTTTACAGACAGTGGTTCTCTTCCAGCTCTTTCGGTGTCAGAACGGCTGTCACTCTCGGACGCTAGGTCCGCTCGGTGAACGTTGCTGCAGTCTCAATTGAACGCGGAGCGACGAAGGGACAGAGAGGGCGCGGAGCTCGGAGGAGGCGGGAAGCGACGAGGGGGCGTGGCCGCCGAAGGAAGAGGGCGGCTGCGGGGCCGGCAGTGAGGGCGGCGGCGGGGGAGGCGGCGGGGGCGGCGGCGGGGGCGGCGGCGGGGGCGGCGGCGGGGGCGGCGGCGGGGGCGGCGGCGGGGGCGGCGGCGGGGGCGGGGGCGGGGGCGGGGGCGGCGCGAGGGCCGGGCCGCGCCGTGCGTCTAATCTCCTGCCCATATCCGGTGGTGCACTCAGGCGCGTAATGGGGCGGTGGCGACGCAGTGGAGTGGGGTTGGGGGGGAGGAAGGGGCGCATGCGAGGCCAGAGCCTGACGACCGGTGACTGCAGCCGCCGCCGCCGCTCGCCGAAGAGCGCTCGCGCCCGTCTGCCTCGCCGCCGCTTCCTCGGCCAGCCCGCCACGCAGCCTCCAGGCCGGGAGAGTGGCGTACGGCATCAACTGATGTCACTGCTGTGCCTTTGACTGGGAGGTCCAACGTTCCAATCCAGACGGTGGCCGGATTATCGACATTAGCTAGTTCGAATTCAGACGCTGTCTCGAAGAGAATTCTAGGTTTCTCTGATTGGTAGTTTTCCGTGGTTTCTCCGATCAACACCAGGCGAATGCCGGAACAGTACCCTAATAAACGGGCTACGGACTACACGCAATCTTTCCTTCCTCTTCCTTGTCCTATCCTCACACCTTACACGCACTTACACTTACATTCAGTACACTAACACACATACCGGGAGACAGGTCGAGTTTTTAGAGCTTGTCCCGGCTGGGGCGGTGCCCTGCTGGTGGGACATACCTGGCTGCGCGGTATGAAATGCCATTGCGTGAAATTTAGCCACTAGCTGGAGGATGATTCTAACGGTCGGTAGCTATGATCGGAAGTTTCAAGTAGTTTCTCTGATTAACATCACGCGAATGCCGGAGCAGTACTCTAACGGTTGGGCCATCGAACGCGTGTGATCTCTCCTTACTCTTCATGACCAATCCTCACCCCATACTTACACATACACTTACATGCACTACACCAACACACATGTAGGGGAGGATCGTGCGTCGCCAAGAAGACCCGACGGCTTACGGTTGGTAAAGTGGTAGAGAGAGAGAGGACGTAGTACAGTTTTTGTCAGCATTTTGCTGATCTTTATACAGAGTTCTTACTTTCTCGTCCCTTCATTCTACAACGATCGCACATAAACATTTTGTTATCCTTCTAAGACTGTAGTCCTGTTGGAACACTTATTTCATGTGGGTACACTTTGTCATCACACTAGATTTCGTCTGTTCTGAGACTCTTTCACAATATTTACGATGTTCTAGACGGATGAGATTTTCATTTAACAATCTCAGATGATAAATCTTCACGCACGACTTAATTTTCGTACACGAGATAAAACAGTTTCCTCTACCTTACGTTCCCTCAGTCCCTTTTAATCACCTAAATGCTACAGAAATGCGAGTCCTTCTGCCTGCAAATTCTTAAAACTGTTGGAAATCGTGGTTCTCAGAAGTATTTTCCCCCTGAAAGCCGTATTTTCTCTGTTCTCTGTGGCTGATGATGAGAGTTTACTAGTCGTATAAATGAATCACTTAGTGTTATTTGTAATGTATGTTGATCGTGCCCAATGTCTTGGTTCACTATATTCGCGTTCAGAATCTCCAAATGAGACACGTATTTCATGTTCATGAGTTAACATTTCACTTTGAAGATCCTCAGAAATATGTAAATCACCTGCTATTTACTACCTCAATCCACGGCATAAGTAATTTAGAGCTCATTCTCTGCGAGCTCTCTTTTTTAACCTCAGGATGAGGGAACACCCTAATCATAATGCGAGTGCTTATGCGTTGGGAGAGGAGTTGCGCTGGGGTTTTATAATTTATTCATGAATGACCTATGACTCCAGCGTCTTGATCGAGGCATTCACAATTTAGCACCGGGGCACCTCCTTCAAAACGCATAGCCAATGCCGGGTCTCCGGGCGGAGGCTGAGCGAGGCGAGGCGAGGCGTGGCTGGGGAACGGGGGAGGGGGTGGGGGGTGGAGTGAGGAGGGGCGGGGCAGGTCGAGACGGGGAGGGGAGGGCGGGGTGGCGCCCGTGCAAAACGCTGCTCCATTGTTAATGCGGCGGAAGCTCTAGCGATGGGGCGGGGGCGGGGGGCGGGGGGGGGCGGAGGGGGCACCGATGACTGTGTAACCCAGGCGGCCGCCGCACACTGGCGCAAAATCTCAAAAATCTGGCCAAAAGTCGATTTTTTTTTATTTAGGAAATTTTAAGTAAGCAGTTGGGTAGAGTGATTCCCGGAGATGAGAGACACAATGATGTTCTGCATCATTGTCGTTGACCGAGTACATGCTTCCGGTTTTGAACAATTTTCATCACTCAAAATCAACGAAAATCGTGATGGTGTGTTTATTGTTCACATGTGTTACAAATATTTAAAAAAAATTCAAATAACTTAATTAATAAATATTGTTTAAACAAAATAATACAATTAATTTGTTGTTTTTAAGAGGAAAACAGTTATCCGTTCCACAGAGGTCCACAACGGAATTTGTACAAACTTTATTCTCTACTATTTAGTTATTGAAATGTCAAAAACCTGCTATTAGCTGCTATTGTGCATTTCGTGTAGAAACATTTTTAGATGCTTTTCTATTTTTAATCAGCCATATTGGATCCCCCATTTTGTTTTTTTGCAATATTAACTTTGGAGTAGGAATCATCGAGCCCATTAAACCCTGTATACCAATTTTATGAAAATTGAAACAGTTTTAGACTTTTTATATTTTTAATCCGTCATATTAGATCCACCATTTTGTTGTTTTTTGTTGCAATTTTTACAGCGAAATCGTAAATATTATTATTATTATTATTATTATTATTATTATTATTATTAGCTTACAACATCCCATGAAGAGTAAAGGCTTCCTGCTAACCCATGGTTACATTAGGTTGACATTTGTAAAATCATCATTTTGCTGTTCGTATCCCAGTTGTGTCCATATTGTCCTCTCTTGGGGCAATCTCGTCAAGGTGGGACCAACTACCCTGCTTAGCTCGTCTGCCCATCTTCTTCTCTGTCTCCCTCGGTTCCTCCAACCACACCCACGTTGTTCTAGTGTACGCACATCGCTTTTGGTCCTGTCTCATGACGTGTCCTCCCCAACGCGATTTACTCACCAGAAATCGTAATTAGCGTGCCCGAAAACAAAACAAAAAATATGTACACAAAGTTTCATTAAATTCGCGTAACACGTTCAAATTTTGGCCAGCCCTTCGAGATCTGGTCCCAATGTGCGCCGCGGGGCGCGCTGGCGCTAGGCGCGTCCGGCCTCAATTATGGAGCGAGGACGCGCGGTGCGGCGGGTTCCGGCCCCGGCTTGGCCCGACCCGGCCTGGTCTGGCCTGGTCCGCGCCTCAAGGCGGCTGCGCTGTAAGTAGCTGGGCTCGTGCGGCCCTTACATAATCATGAGGCGCAAACAAGACGCGGTCTGAGCAGCCGCCGGGAGCTCTCCGCTCGAGCTTTGAAATGCTGCAAGCGTAATGCGTTTAGGCAAGAAAATCCCGGCAAGAGTCGCCATGTTTATGAGACTCGTTTCATATTTATGGCACACGAAAACTCGCTTACAATTTCAAAGCAGGAGAGCATCGAGACTATGCCAAGCCGGATTATCTTTACGCTACTTTCGCAACGATGCGTACAGCACGCCACAATACAGAAGATCGTATTTCATAAAATGGGTATTACATTAAAATACGTTCATGATATTGTAAAAATGGTGACATAGTAACTTTAAAAATTCTGTTGCATTTATTATTCAATTTAGAAAATATTAGCGATGGGTAACGGTGATAAGGATTCTAATGCACTTAAATTATACGAAATAAAAGGAGATTCAATTTTTATAATTCTTTGTGTCAGATTTTGAGAAAATTAATTTTAATTTAATTTAATTTTTTGAAATTTGTAATTGGGGTCTACTTAGGAGAAATGTGAAGAAAGCATCTCAATTATACAAATTTGGGTACGATTACTTTCAAAATATCTTAATTCAAAAGAGAAAGAGAAATTTAGCGTTAACAATTCATTTTCCTTCATAAGACCTACACATCTTGGAGAGAGTAAATCCATTACAGAGGCACCCAAAACAAAAATTAAAACTTGTCAGACCCAAAGACTTGACACATATCTCTATGTATGCCGACGAACTGAAGTCAAAATTGCGCCATCACCTTCCAGATTTTTCCGCGATTTGAAAAAATAGGAAGGTGGTGTTGCAATTCTGGTTTCGGATTCAGCGCGTCGACATACATAGAGATACATGTGTCAAGTCTTTGGGTTTGACAACTTTTTACTTCTGAAGAGTATAATGTTACAGGACACTAAAATCTAGATTTACATGCGTTTTTCAGGATTTAAATATAAATGGAGGGTTGTGGCGCCATTATGGCTTCAGATTCGGATTCAGCGCGTCGACATACATAGAGAAACATGTGTCACGTCGTTGGGTTTGACAACAACTCCCTGAAAACAACAAACAAAAAAACACAACAATTTCACAAATGGCTTTTGGCGATTAAAAAACTGGAAGGTGGAGGCGCAATTCCGACATGAGATTCAGATTCAGCACGTCGACATTCATAGAGAAACATGTGTCACGTCGTTGGGTTTGTCAACAACTCCCTGAAGACAACAAACAAAAAACACAACAATTTCACAATGATTTTTGGCGATTAAAAAAACTGGAAGGTGGAGGCGCAATTCCGACTTGAGATTCAGATTCAGCACGTCGACATACATAGAGAAACATGTGTCACGTCGTTGGGTTTGTCAACAACTCCCTGAAGACAACAAACAAAAAACACAACAATTTCACAATGGTTTTTGGCGATTAAAAAAACTGGAAGGTGGAGGCGCAATTCCGACTTGAGATTCAGATTCAGCACGTCGACATACATAGAGAAACATGTGTCACGTCGTTGGGTCTGACAGCTTCTGTAGAGAATTCAGCTGCAGGACACTAAAATCTTGTATTCACAGGGGTTTTTGCGATTTAAATAAAAATGGAGGGTGGTGGCGCAATTATGGCTTAGGGTTCTGATTTAGCGCGTCTATATACATAGAGAAACACGTGTCAAGTCTTTGGGTTTGTCAACAACCCACCGAAAATAACAAACAAAAAATTCAATTTCACAGTGTTTTTTTCGCGTTTAATAAAAAACTGGAAGGTGGTGGCGCGATTCCGACTTCAGATTCGGATTCAGCACGTCGACATACATAGAGAAACATGTGTCACATCTTTGGGTCTGACGACTTTTGTTTTATTTTGTGTACCTGTGTTGTTATTTCCTAAAACCACGTACTCGCTCTGATTTGCTCTTGAGTCCCTCATCTGAATCCAGCCCCCTTGTCTTCCATGGATGCCTCGATCCCTGCGAGAAATGCTGAAAATGTACGACGAAATAAATCGTTGCCGGAATTACAACTCGCCCTTGAGGCAGGACGGGTTATCGATCTCGAAAATATCTCGACTGGCGAGCGCCGCGCCGGCGGAGGGGAGGGCAGGAGCTTGGCGGCGCCTCCACCCTATCCTCCCCCCCCCCTTCCCTCTTCCACCTTCCCCAGGGACAGCTCGCCGGCTGCTCCTTTCGTACGCAGATCACGCCAATCCCGTCGGAAGACGCCGGGAGGATCTAGTGCGGCAAAATATACGTGTGGTTTAACGAGGTATGGATTCTGACCCAAAACGGCAAATTGTCGCAATGTACTTTCAGAGTTAAGAATAATAAAATAATTTGAATGTATGTAGTATATGGTCCTCTATATATTTTACACAGTCAATTTTGTAATAAAATGAGAAATATTCATAACTTAATTTCTTTATTGTACAACGTTTCAGGCACCAATTCTGTTCCCTTCTATAGTTTCTATTTGAATAAACTATAAGTGCGTTTATACAAGTGAATAGTGCAACTTAGTTACCATTAAGTATTTTTTCTTATCTTATTCTCCTTCTTATTCTGTGGAGTCTGTGTGTCTGTTCTATTCAGAAAAATTCTCATTCTTCCCCCTTTTCATCATTAATTCTCATTTTTCTTAACATTTCTGGTCTTTCTACTGGTTTCATATCCCTGGTAGCGCGTTTCAATCTTTAAGTCTTCTTTCTTATTACATTTTTGTATCAATCCAACTTCCTATGATCTACTTCGTCTCATTTCTTCTGCATTTTACACTCCTTCCTTATTTTACTACTTCTTATTTTGATAAGATAGGTCTTTCTCGTAATTCTCCGTGATACATTATCCTGAACGGTTTACTGCAATTGTTCTTTTTTTGCGTTTCTGTTCATGATGATGCAGCGTAGATGATGACTAGTCTTACCATGCTTTTGTAAATTCCTACTTTTATTTATTATTCTAAATGCTATTAGTTAGGTACGCAGATGTCTTTGTCGCTTGTAGAACCTGATTCTTCACTTCACCATTGAGTGTTCCTGAACAGGTATTTCTATCCCGAGGTCCCTAAATAGCTCTACAATCCTCTTCTATTTCCAGTTCGCACCTTCACGGAAACTTGTTTACAGTTAGAGATTTCGTTTTGACAATATTTACAGGAATACAAATATCATGCATTTTGTAGACACATGACGATCTAACCTCTGTTACCAACATCTCAACGGCTTTCATCAGTGCGAAGTGCACCTACCTCATCGCAGCACTCATGGCATTCACAGGCCGCCCAGCATGAAGTGTACCAGTGGAAGAAAACATGGCATACCTGAAATAAAGAATCAGAATATTACAAATTGTTTGACCACATTATTTATGATTTTTTTAAGCATTTACCAAATATATTACTCAGGGAATTACAAGATACGTATAGGATGAAAAATATGAAAATCAGTTGCACATCAGCAGCACGTTTGTAATGCGACAGCGTTTGCATGGATTAGCTTGATTACGTAATAGACTCATTTAGAAATAAATTTAAGAAAATCGTGATTTAAACTAAATTCTGTTAAAACTAATACTGTTTTTTTAAATTACTTCTACTTGGTGCAGTAGTTCACAAGATTGACACATTTGCAACAGCTGTTCTCCGCATCAGGTTTGTTTTCCGGGCCTTGATGGCGGAGGGAGTGTAGAACACCAAATAGACGTGGGTGGGAAAAGTAGCTATTGGGTGTAATAGATGTAGTACAGTGATGTCAATGCTATCTGCCTATGGTAGTAGCAAGCCTTAAGCTGATCAGCATATCATGCCGACATGAAGAAAACTGTCAGAAGTACGCGAGCTCAATTTTATACTGATGACGCTGTGGAAGACTTGTAACGTGTTCGTTAATCACTATACAGTATTTCAGTAAAGCTCTTGAGTATGCAAACGTGCAGATGTGTGTTTTTGCCATTCCGTCACTGGCATCTACAAGACTTCCCGTGCACCAATCGAGACGTAGGATGTGTCATTCGACGCGTTTCGGTCTCCTGATGGGAAACTGATAATTTGGTTTCGGATCCCTAAATCGCTAGAAAATTTAAAGAAAGTTACAAAAACGTGTTATTTCCGTGGTTTGGCGCTGCAATATTAGAGATAATAGGGAGTTTTAGCGCCACGCGTAAGGTAGCGGCGTTATGCACTAACAGTCACGTGATGGACCTTGAAGTCATAACGTCTTACCTTAGGCCTAAGGTACGACCTTATACCTTCATAAATAGTGCACGCCAAAGAGGAAAAGTTGAATTTTTTCAGCTCTGGTAAACCGATTCTCGTATGTGAGGCAGTTACAATTATTTCTCACTAACTTCACAACACTGGCAAGAATTAACGGGATATGTTGGAGAGGTGACAGGAAAGAAATTCTCGAAAAAGGGGTTCAAATCATATCTTCGCGATAGGTTATGTCTTACGCTCATAACGAACGCTGTTTTAAGGTATTTCCTATATTTTAGAGAAAATCATACTGCATACTTATCACGGAGGGCCACATAATCTAAAACTCCATGCACAATGTATATTTGTTGTTCTGTTTACTCGTAACGTGTTTTAAATGTCTCACCACTGGCCTACACTCTTTCATATATTATGCAATTTCTCTGTTCAACACTTGAAATACTTCCTTTGTTATAATGCATAACGCAAGGTTGCAATTGCTAAAACTCTTCTGAACGTTGTTCATTACGACCGTATAAAGGCGTTAATCACGTGATCAATAGAGTTTAAGGATATATCCTTACGCCTGACACTAAAACTCCCTATTGCCTGGAATTGAACCAACTCCTCCTCTATCGATCAATGTAGGTGGCGTTGATTAAATACCCGAACCAAAAGGCATTTTTTGCTTAATATGCTATAATTTTCTTTCACGACCTTGACAACACTGATGTTGACATCTTCTAGTGAACAAATGAATTACCAAATAAATCGCGCTGCAGTTTGATTTCAATTTAGAGTAGAATTATTATCGTATTTTAAAAATTAAATCTGCGAATACCTATGACCAGTATTGCCTCGTAACTTATTGAACTTGAAGAATTTTGAGTGAATACGAAGAAAACACAAATATGAGTAATGCTAGAGAATGTATGAACGTTATGTGCGATTTCGCACTTTTATGTTCTTACATAAGTGTCCAAATACTTTTTTCAAATGAATGTGACACACAACTTATTCTTATTCAAATTAACTAACATCTTATTCACATAAACATACAAAACAGCCACCTTTTAATATTAGATTCGTATGCAACGCTAGATTCGCATACAAAACGATTAATAGAGCAATTGCAGAAGTAGAAGTGAACACAAGTGAGACTGAGTTAGTGAAGTATTAATCTCTTCAAAAATTAGGGGAGAAAATATGGAAGTGTTAAAGAAATCATGGGAAGAATCACAGTTGTAAAAGACGTTGCGATATAATTTATGGAACTAATTTGGAATGATCTGCATTTTTGCTTTTAGCATTTGTTGTAATGCAAATGTGCTTTTGTGCATATTACCAAAAAAGCGTACAAATTTAGCTGTAATAAAATGTAACTATTAGCTTCATTACCTGTAAGTATTTGTTAGGGCGATTATAATTTTGAAATTGGAATAAGACCAGGTCATATCCCGTATAGAGGTAATAGACAAGGCCATTGGGTGTGGGAACCTTTTGAACGGGATTATAACATTATCAGCTACTACGGCTCATTGGTGAATCTAGTGCCAGTTACTGAAAGAATATATTTAAACAAAGATATGAAATATGAAATAATTTTTCAACACATGAAACTCTTTTTAAAACAGTTTACAGCGGCAGCGATGCCACATTTTGCTAGTATAAAATATTTTGATTCTGATGGCAAGCTTTTCTGTCTTGAAAATAGAGTTCTCGGGGGAAATGTTTACAATGTAATCACATAAAAACACAACTGCATAAAGCACAAGAATAATAGAAAAATGTTATTGGTGACAAAAGTTCAAATTTGCCTCTAAAGTGATTCTATTAATTTCGAGGAAACGAATCTTTAAAAAAAGTGTACAAAATATGATAGCAAAAATGTAAATAAGCATAACTCCAAAAAAGAGGCAAGCACTCGGCAAATGTCGCAACAGTACTCTAACAAAGTCTGAGTCGTGGACCGCGCGCGATCATACCATCCTCTTCCCTATCCTATCATCATTCTTTACTTACACACACACAAACTAACATGCCGGGAGCTTAAGAGCTTGCCCTAGCTGGAGTGGAGTACTAGCATCATAGTCGCGCTTAATACTTGATGGTGCGGCGGGATGCATAGAGCTGTTCAGGGGCACTCGAGTCAGCATAATCACATAAAATCATCAACGCTTCCATGTTATGTCGTTGTACGACAGCCATACGCATAGACCTGACCTAGGCCTACATTCTTCGGGCAAGTCCAAGCAAAAAGTTGACGAAGTTTTATCGAATTCGGATGAACGGTGCGACAGTGCATAAAATACGAACAATTTTGATTTTTAGACATTAAATTATTATTATTATTATTATTATTATTATTATTATTATTATTATTATTATTATTATTATTACTCTACATCATGACTAAAGATATTATGAAAAGGTTGAATATAAATTCTAGTCCAAGTTGCAGACAAGCAGATCTACGGACTTGTCGGTGTCTCTACAACAACAACAACAACAACAACAACAACAACAACAACAATAATAATAATAATAATAATAATAATAATAATAATAATAATAAAGTCGGCCCCAGGGCGCACACGGTAGTGGCAGCCATCGTCTGCGAGTCCTGCGTAGACATGGTCATTTTGGTGATTGTCCCTTCACCTTATCATTATCCTATCTCGTAATTTACACGTTCATCGTGTAGCGTGGTCAGTAATGGCATATACCCAAATATTATTATATTACTATATTATTATTATTATTATTATTACTATAATAATAATAATTATTATTATTATTATTATTATAATTATTACTATTATAATTAATTATTATTATTATTATTATTATTATTATTATTATTATTATTATTTTCGCCGTACGCTTTCCCACCCTTGGGGATCTCTGCTTCGCAGAGGCTGAGGCTGCAGAGCGCTGACGTGGGCGAAGGAGCGCCACCGCGGGCGGCCGACCGCCCTCGCGTGCTGCCCGGGGGAGGGGGGGGCATCAGGCTCGGCGCTTCGCGGCCGCACGCAACGCACCGCCACCGCCACTCCTCGGCGATAACGCGCCGCGAAAGACGAAAGCGCAGCGGCGCTGCGGCAGAAACAGGGCCACTTGAGATCGCCGCCACGAGAGACGCTCATACTTCGTCCACTTGTATCGGAACAACGCATTCAGCGAGCATTTATATACTTATCAAAATGGATCCGATTTTTTTTTCACAGAAAGAGCAAGAGACGTTTAAAAAAATTGTGCAGGTCTCATTTTCATTCAAGTATTGAATTGAACTGAATTGAATTGAATTAATGCCTTATTTTACGTGGCGAGACTCAGGCTTGAGGCCTGCTCTTCCGTCTGACCACGCAGTAAGTTTTATATGATTATTTGCGTTATGAAAATAAATTGAAAAAAATCTATGAAGCAAGCCATTTTACTCTTTTCCCTACTACGAACTCATGTAGTATAGACATCGTATTTTAATGCTGCAGCAGAAATTTCCAATTTTTCGTGTCTGTCGCTGTTGAGACAATCATTGAGACAATTTTCTCCAAAATTCATATTCATCGTTCGAACGCAAAGCCCCGCAAATTTGAAGCGGATATTTTGATTGTTGGGTTTATTTTACAAAAAATCTTAAACACTTTTTCCAAACTTTTCTCAAAATGTATCCATTTTTTTTCACAGAAAGAGCAAGAGACGATTAAAAATGTGTACGTCTCATTTTCATTGATCGCTCCGGATTTTCGAAACATTCCAAAAGTTGAGAGTAATGCGAGAAAGTAGGTGATGCTGTAGCTCCACTGATTTTAAAAATGGTCGACGCAAGAAAAGATTTGGGTATTTTCTGTTCTAGGGTGTCGTGTTTTGTAACGTGTTTTGATACTTTATATGAACGCAGATATATTCGTACTTCATTTTTTCATAGTGGCCGATGAGATTAGGTGATTGTTACACCTCCTATCTTAAAAAAAATAATATTTTTAATTAATTGGGGAATGTTCTGAACGTTCTTCTGAACGTACCTCAGAAATGAGCTTACGACTGTTAAAAAATTTCATTTTATAAGGCAGGAAGTGTAACAAATACTTATTGTCATCGGCCACTATAGAAAAATTGAAGTAAAATAAACTTGGTGGTTTCCGCAGACATATTGTGGAACCCAATAACTGTAATACAACAGGAGGAAAAACAAATTATCTTCCACGAATAGAATTCATTAACTATTAGTCAGTTATAATATTGCACAATCAGGCAAACATGTTTCGAGGTATTTTACCTCATCATCAGTGTCTTCAAGAGGATACTAACGAAAACTATAAAATGTAAAACATAAAATTGTAAAACTAATACATAAATACAAACACTATTAAAAAACTTACAAAATATAACTATTCTCACACAGTGCCATTTTGTACATTGTCCTCCGGGCGAAGCGGGGGAGGGGGAGGGTAGTCTACTAGGATACTTAGCAGGGGACTGTATTTCAAATTAGTTTCGTCGTTGAGGCAGTCGATTTTAGGGTCTTTTACTAGTTTTAAAATTTCAACATTTTCCAAAATGTACAAATTTGGACCTTTGTTTTCCAACGATAAAATCTTAAAATTCGTATTATGGTCAATGGGTGCGATTGTTCTCAAGGAGATGACAGGCTAAGGAGGAGTGTTCTTTTTGTAATCTCAAAAATTATTACAAAAATAGAAGTTTAGATTCTGGCTGCGTCAACTACTACGGTCATTATTCGCGTGAGGTCAGAGTACGTAACCTTCCGGGGGGTGGCGGTGTTCTTTACCCTTCGTGACTGTGAGAACAGGCACTTGCCTGTTCGTCGGCTTACGAAACTATATCTCTCTCCAGGCATCTCCCCCAAAAAAGGGAAGCTCCATGGTTGCGTAGGCTTCCGCGGCCGGAGTTTATGTTGGCTGGGCAATCCGGGACGAGCCGCGTCAAAGTCATGGTGGCTGACGTTTCGGCCAGCGTGTTGTGGCCTTCTTCAGTACGCTCTGAAGAAGGCCACAACACGCTGGCCGAAACGTCAGCCACCATGACTTTGACGCGGCTCGTCCCGGCTAGCCCAGCCAACAGGGAAGCTCCAGCCCGGAGAAGCCTAAGCTATCGACTGGTCTCCCGACATGTGTGGTAGTGCAAAGGGGAGGCAAGGACGAGGAAGGAAATATTGCGCACGGTCCGTAAACTATTTGTAAGGTAGTGTTGCAGCATGAGACCCGTATTGAATGAAGAAACCACGGAAAACAACCATTTTCAGGAACCAGCCTCTAGATTTTTCCTCCAGAGAGTAGATGAATTCTTCTCAGTAATGAAGTTATGATAGTGTAGTCACGTTAGTGTAAGTGTGTATGTGTGTAAGCGGCGAATAGAGGACAAGCAAGACATGCGGTCCGTGGCCCGTTTGTTTCGGTACTGCTCCGGCATTCGCCTGGTGTTGATCGGAGAATCCACGGTAAACTACCGATCACAGCAGCCAGCCGCTAGAATTCTCGCCCAGACAGCGTCAGAACTAGCTATCTAGCAAGTGTCGACAATTTTGCCACCGCTGGGACTCAATTTCCAGGACCTGCCGGCCAGCGGCAGAGGTGACATCAGTCGATGCCATGAGACACACAGCCATCACAGACAGAGTGACGGCGGCGGATGCCGGCGCTGCACGGAGTGCGAAAGGTCAGGCCACGCGGAGGAGGGACGCGCGTATACAGCGAGTTCGAAACGGGGGGATGGGTGTCGACGGGGCGGGGCAGCCGGCCTCCGAACACGTGCGTGCTTGGGGGCGGAGGCGTTGCGTGTCCATCGTGCGCCTGCCCTGCCCCCCCCCCCGCCGCCGTCGGCCGCCGCTAGCGCCAGCGCCGGGCGCCGCTAACGACCTCTCGCGCACGCGCCACCGCCCCCGCCACCGCCACCGCCACCGCCGCCGTCACCGTCGCCCCCGCCGGCCCCGCCCCCGCCGCCGTCACCGCTACCACCGCCGCCGCCCCCGCCGCCACCCCCGCCGCCGCCGCCGCCCGCCCCGCTCCCGCCGCCCCCGCCGCCGCCTCCCCCGCCCCCGCCACCGCCGCCGCCCCCGTCGCCGCCGCCTGAGTAATGACCCCCGCAGCGCGGGAGAGCGTTCGGCGCCCAGAAGCAGCCGCCTCCTCGGCTCCTGCCACGCCCCCTCGGTTCCCTAGACAGCTGAACGGCCGCTCCGCCCGTTAACAGCTCGCGCAGCTACGACTGAAAAATCTTTCTCGTTTTATTTGTAGCGGGACGAAACTCTATCCCCATGGGTTTATTATTTGAGAGCATGGAAATGAAAAATCAAAAATCGATTCAAATTTGGCAACTTTTCCCTGTGACGAGCGTTGGGGCTGGGCGTAAGACTGGCACAAAACATTAGGTGCTTCATGAGGTTGAATGTTCTCTAATATTGTAATTCCAGAATTCATGTTACAGTGGTCACGGTACACACTGGCTACATTTCATTATTCCAAGAGTAGCTCACTGGTCAGCGTGCTTGCTTTCCATTACCCGACCTCGGGTTCGGTTCCGGAGCTGATTATAGTGTGACCCAGTATCTGTTGCTATCTGATGACGAGAAAACTCACTTCTCAGGCTCAGAAGACCAGACTACGCCGTAGAGATGTGTATGTGCTAACCACACGTACCGTTCACGCATAGCCGCAAGGTCATTGCCATCGGTGATAGGCCTTGGCCCCGTCAGAGGCTGTTGTGCCAGTACAGACAGACCGACGTAATTCTATACACAAGCTGCCTCAGAATACGTAAATGCCACCAACTTTTAAGACATACAGAGTAGGCGAAAATGATCATGTTTTGTTAATAAACGTTTATAGGGCAATTTCATACAACGAAGTTACACAAGTGACATATGCTCCTGATATTGAGGCAACTCCTAATGCTCAGGTGTGTGGCAGGTCACATTCTGATTAAGGAGCTTTCCTGTATTTGCGACACCATTGTACATATCGGGTTGCCCAGTAAACTGGAGTAAACACCACACGTACCACACATGTTAGCATCGTATCTAGAGCATCTCCACATTTCCTATAAAAGAAACTGTAAAACCAAAAAATTCTCGCTATTTAACGACATAGTCATAAAAAAAACTACTGATATATCAAGAAATGCTCGTGAAGTGATTTAAAGATATATTGCGTTAAGAAAGAAATATTGGACTTTAATAGTAAATGCTTAAAAGAGGTGAAAACATTAAACGTTTGCAATTTCCCAACTTTTAGAGGTGTCTATGAAAATTCTACCATCACAATTTTTAAAAGCGTTGTTTGCTCTATTCGACCAAAAATGTACAATCTTTTTCTTTAAATTGAAAATGGCGTACAAACATCTAGTCATCAAAAACTTTAAAAATACGTTTTAAATTCGCAGGTCACAGAGTGCATCCAAATGGATTACGAAATATCAGTTTTGGTGAAAATCCTAGATCGGTTTACAAGTCGCTAGTGTTGTTCAAAGACAGACGAACGGACAGCTATATGTTTTTAGAAATAGCTTTGTCTATATCAAAACCCACAACACGTGGATTCTGCCTAATACGTTTTGGGAAAGTAATTTACTGCTTACATTTGCATAAAAATCAACTTTTCTGTATCACAACCACAGAAAACCTGATTTTATTGCACAACATTACATTTTTTCCTGAAATATATTAAATAATTTTCTCTCTGTGAAGTAGTTGGGTGAAAATAAATAGAATTGGAACCTTCCACTTTCGTAGTAGCACTAATTTTAGAGACTTCGTTTCACTTTTGCATTGTACTTCATCATTTAAAGCTATTAAAATACCAATATATTAGGAAATTTGAATAAATATTATGAAATAACAAAATATGTTCTCGTAACTCCAAGAAGAAAAAACAATCAAATTGTCAGAATAATCATTGATTTAGAATATTTGTCGTTTTTAACTTAAATCAACTCACGTGTATTATTGACCAATATCGACAATGTATTTATCAGTCAAATGCTTTTACATTACATGTGATGGAGAAATAAGGAGCATGTTAAGTGATTTAACATTTAATGTGTGTGTGTGTTCGTGTGTGTGAGTGCGTGCGCGCGTGCGCTTGCGTGTGCGTGCTTGCGTGTGTGTGTGTGCGTGCGTGCGTGTGTTTGTTTCCATTGCTACAAATACAAGTGAACGATACTGAAAATAGAGAAGTATATAAACGAAAAGAGAAAAACAACACTTCGAACAATCGGAAAGATATGTTCAATTTAATTCGGACAGATAAGAAGATATTCTTCAATTTGAATGCTTCTGATGAGGCAATCTAATAGGGAACTCAGGTCTAACAGTTTCTAGTTATACACGGTAACCGGGCATACAATTTCGAATACACTTTTATCAAGTAGAAGAGAAAGCATACACACATTTATACAAAAATCGGGATGACCGAAGAAAAATTAGCTTAAGATGGGATCTTCCTAACGAGGAAGGGGGGGGGAATTGATAACGTATGAATTGTCTTTTTCAACGAAATTATAACACGAAATATATCGTGAAAGCAATCGGTGAAGCTCTTCAATACATGGATATATTTACCGTGACTAATTTCCGCATTACTTTAATGAATCGTACATTGAACTAACGCACATTAAATTTAATGTACATATTTACATTAGTACGCAAGACTCACATTTTTAGGGTTATATCTGGAATGAATGATCTTGATAGACTGGCGATTATGAATAAATGATCTGAGTGATGAGAAGCAAGGAAAACGGAAGAACCTCTACATTAAATTTACACTGATTTTAACTTGTGCTTTAAATTTAACGAACAGGTTTAATAAGCTCATTTGAATGTGCAAGATTGCTCTAAGTTTCATGTACAATGCATTCATCTGCCTTAAATTTAATGAGATATCTAGCAATATACCTACGTATGAAACTAGAACGTATTCAAATGAAAATTCGTACTTCACTCAACTACGCCAATTTTTAAACTCTTACTTCATGTAAGACGAACAAAACCACTCCCATCACGTCCAGGCTCCCTCGCAGCCATAGATTTCCTGCGAACAGCGCTAAATATTGGACGCCCGAAAAGCAGTTTGCGAGAGCCATCGACGGGCAGTCGTGAAAAGACGGTTGTAGTACTTCGCGTGGTAAGCTCGCTCGTCGATAACGATCCTGCGTAAGTGAGACCTCAGCGAGGGCGGGCGGCAGAAAGCCGACCGAGCCGTCGGGCGGGCGAGCGAGCGGGTGGGTGGTGCCGCCCGCGCAGACTGACGAGCGGCAGCCCCTAATGACCGCCGCCCGCCATCGCCCGCCATCGCCCACCATCGCCCGGCAGCGCCCGCCTAATGGCCCAGCGGGCGGGCGGGCGGGCGGGCGGGCGGGCGGGCGGAACGCCAGCCCCCGCCCCGCCCCGCCCCGGCCCGCCCCGCCCCGCCCCTCCTCCGCGCCCCGCGCCGCCGCCTCGAAGAAAGAAAAGTGCGAAGGCCAAACAGAGAAGATGAAGCGGCACCGGGCCCTTCGCTATCGGCGCCGTAAAAGTAAGGCATAACGGGATACACGCCCCGCCCCCGCGCCGCCGCAGATAGCGCGAGAGTTACGACGCGCCCGTTAATTCCCGCGCCAGATAAATCGGCGGCGGATCGCGCGGAATAATACGCTCGTCTGCGGGCCCCCGCATCCCTCCCCCACCCACCCGCCGACCACCGTGCTCCTCCAGAAGCCGCCCCCGCCCCCCCACTCCACGCGCACCGGGTGGGCGTGAGACTTCAGTGGCTGCTTGGCTGTCCGGGAGACGCGGCGACCCGGGCAGGGGTGCCAACGTTTCGGCCGCCGTTCTACGATCTTCGTCAGGACGAAATGCGAAACGTTGGGGTTATGTACGGGGAACTTTTTAATTCGTCGCGTGAGGGCCGTGGGCAGTGCGCGCTCTCAGGCGGCCGCGGGAGGCAGCAGCGAGTGCGGGACACGCGCCAGCGGCGCCCAGCCGGAGCAGCGAGTCTGCTCGGCGGGCGGCGCCGGGCCACCAGAGGGGCTAGCCGGCTCCTCTGGGGCAGAGCGTAGACAGGGCCTTGCAACTCTCCGTCAACTGGGGACACAGCTCGAGGGTGCTACTCGAGGAGGCGCTAGTGTCGCCAGGTACAGCTGCAGGTTAGGCTCGCCAATTTCCGCTCATAAAAATTGGCTAAGTGGTGAGAAATAGGAAATTTGTCTTTTAATTGTTCAATTATTCATAATATACACATATAAGAAGCTTCTGAAGAAAGCGCGAACATCGGCGCTATCTTTTGTAACATTATGGGCCTGCTTGCGACCCGCGAACTCACACAGCAGCCACGCACGTTTCAAGTCTCGCTTGCAGTAGTTCGTATTTTAGTTCCTGTGAGAAGGTGATGCAGCAGAGCGCGCCACCGTAATGGTTTTCACCACATTATATGGGACTTATAAGGCCCTGGACTGGGACTGGAGAGTAGAGACGAGTCGTCGTGAACGGCTCGATTGGGTGCAGAGCGCCTCGGATAAAACGTCCAGAGAAGAGATGTCACACGACTGTGACCTATTGTGTTTTGGATGACCGAACTACGCAAATATACATCATCTGTTGGACGGTTCTTTCTTTCAAAGCATGGTTTGGTCCCCTGGCAAAAATCCGTTAGTAAATTCTTTTTGCCTGGTACTATTTGGATAATACAAATCTGTAAGGAAGGTACAAATAAATGGTTATTGTTTAAACTCGGCCTACTGACTTTCATAAATTACAGATGACACCTGTGCCTAGGACGCGGCTTCTCCCAGACAGCCAAGGAGCTATTTTCTCTGATCGCGGAAACCTACGCTCTCACGAGAATTTCGGGTTACCGGGCGCGACAACTGATATGAGCATTGGACTAGTGAGTGTGGTGGATGTGATAGTCGGAAGGGACGCAGTTCAAACCCCGCTGGAACGTGAGACCCACAGGTCAGTGTTCACTCCAAACGTCCAACCCGAAACACTGCCCCAGACGGGGCAAGCTCCGACTTTCCGGCTAGTTGTACACGTAGGCTTCCGCGGCTCGTGTCCATTACTTCTAGGCTGTCCGGGTGACGGGTCCGGGTCCGGGATCCAACGACGCGGCGTCACCCGGACAGCCTAGAAGTAATTTCCGGCTAGTTTCCCGACCTGCGTAGGGAGTGAGGAAGGAATAAGCCAGAGGAAGCAAAGATGGAGGTCCAACAATCATCAGACAAATGGGGTCCGCCCACAAAAAAATGCTCTGATTATAACTACGCTTAGGGCATAACGTTTTTAAGGTAAAGTGAATTCTGGCATATTTCCCTACAACATACATGTACAGAGCTATGTATTTACCAATATAACAGTTATAAAACACAACATTTATAAAACATTTCCATTACATTTTTAGAAACGAGTTTAACTTAATTTTCACTGTGAATAGTGGTCGTATTGTTGCATAATGCGTAAATCTCAGAAAGATCAAAAGTAAGAGACTTATTAGAGAAGTTCTCGGTATGATAAAGGTTTCAAATAAATTGCAGTATGTAAAGCAATAGCATAGTCACTTGATTCTGCTTGTAAAGTATTTTATTAATGCACTTCCAAATCGTGTAAATAAATAAAATAGATTAATAAAATAATAAAATACTGTCTCCTGACCAGCCTCGAATCATGAAGCGCAGGCGGATAGTGAGATCTTTCTAGCTGTCTACGTTTTTTATATGATGACAGTCTCTTTCTAACGAACTGTCGACCTGCTTGCTGTCCCTCGTTTAAAGAAAACTTAGCACAATGTATGGTATGATAGCGAGCAAAGCGTTCCACCAACCAGAACAGCGGCTGCAAATTTTACCATCATTTTATATATTGTGTCAAGTTTCAATATCACATAAAAATAGCATATAAGTAACCAGAATATTTTTTTCCCCGTTTGTTAAGGCACCTGACCGGCATTCACCTGGAGAAATCAGGGGAAATCGCTGATCTCAACAGTCTGTAGCGAGAATTCTCCTCCAGGCAGCGCCAAAATTCGACCTAGGTTGAGTGTTCCTGTCGAAATTCCGCCACCAGTGTCGAACCCAAGAACCTTCCGGTCAGAAACGCTGAAGGGGGAATAGTTGTTGATAGTGAGCTATCTCCACGGTCACTGAGCCGGTCCACGTGCAATGGGCGGGGGGGGGGGGACATGGCAGCAGCCGGCTAGCGCCCTTACGGACTGTACTAAACGCAAGAGAATGCTCATACAGTATGAAGCACCGTATCCAATACAATACAATACAATGTGTACCCACTTTTGAGTCTCTGGACATGCTCGAACTCCTATGGAATGTTAGAGTCCTAGCGTAAAACGTTATTTCTCCAGAGGTATGGAGTATAAACTTTCTCTCTTCTCTCGATACATCATTTTTGTTACAGTGCTCTGTATATAAAAGTATCTTAATATTTACTTTTTGTATGTCATTCGATTCGTATTTTACACTTTTTATTCTTGGACATTACTTTATCGACAGGTTTATATATTAACACATTTAAAACTTGGAATTGTGCAACATACTGTTTATTAAGTCTCAATAGTTCAGATAATTGCAGTACTGCAACGTTTCGGGTGCAGATTTGTACTCATTTTCAGGCGGATGAACGTCATAATAAGAACCATTATATATTACATGACCTCCCACTCATTGTCATGTTGTTAATGCTGCCAGTTCTAAAACCGCACAAAGATGAATCTTTTGCCAATGAGTGGCAGAATCGGCAGAAGTTAATGTATCCGTAATTCATTAATCTATCTAAAAATATAAACATGTATCCCAAACATGTCAATCTTGTTGTTATAAATGCACCTTCTTCCTTTCCGCATCTCACGACGTCAGAAAGGCAAGAATAGTTAATAATCCTCCTTCCTCGTTATGGATAGCCGGGCAAACATCAATTAAGATGCGAGAGAGAGGATTATTACAATAAATAATTATATGGAGCATTAGTGGTTGGTGCGGATCTGTAGTCGAACAAATACGAAAAAAGAGAATGTATTCAATCTTCAATAATAAATTTCAATAGGTTACGATTATTCTAAATCAAATAATGTATATGACAAATGGAATTATGAATTTATAGTAAAGGAATAATTATGCGACTGTAAATTAAGAATTCAGTCGGAGCAGGAGACGAAAGAAATAAAAAATAGTAAAACTATGGTGAGAATGAATAAATCAGACTGAATCGTTTCGTAATTAGTTATATTCATTGAACCAAAGCTACAGCGACAAAGGCACGGGATCAGAGGCATTCGCAATCATTGCCCTTGTGTGTTTGAGCTGCACTCTGACCTCAGCAACAGTCCCTGTACCCGCACAGCTCAACCCCTTGGCAGGGGCGCGAGGCTGGGTACGACCGCTCCCCTCCCTCCCCCTCCCCTCATCCCCCACCCCCCATGCAAACACTCGCCACCCTCGCCGTGCCGACGCAGCGACGCGACGGGCGAAGCCACGCGACGTCGCCGGGAAACTAAACGATCTTCAGACGTTAGAAAAATATACGAATTCATTTACATAGTACTTCTGTCTTTTCAAGTGAATGGCCTTTAGGATGTGTGTGTGCGTGTGTGCAAATGGCAAAGAAAACGCAGTCCGAACTCTAATATGAAATGAAATAAAAACATCTAATTCTTCATGAATATGGAGATTTCAATACCCTTGTAAAATGCAGCCCCGTCATCAATAGAAACTCTAAGGATTAGAACTGCTACTGTACTTTAGAATAAAGCAGTGGAAATAATATTGATGAAACCGCTTGCTGATTTAATTCTGCGGAACTACAGCGAAAACAAGAAGGTTATAACAAGTGAATAATTATTTACTTGGCTGTCCGGGTGACGCCGCGTCCATGGCGAAGGTACCGACGTTTCGGTTGCCATTCTGCGACCTTCCTCAGGGCGTAATGTCACGAGGAAGGTCGCAGAATGGCGATCGAAACGTCGGTACCTTCGCCATGGACGTGGCATCACCCGGACAGCCAAGTAAATACTGTCTCCGGACGCGGAAGCCTACGCTCTCAAGTGAACAATTTACGAATATCACAAATGCTGAATTATTTGTTATGCCGTGAGGAAATGATAAGTCTACGGTCATTTGAAACAATACAATACTTTATTTACTTTAAGGAATTGTTTTACGACGTAGTTCATCCCGAAGAAAACTTGCTCCAGTCCTCACGCATGAACGATCCAGCGTAAATACGAATGAGACTGACCGCAAGTCGCGTCATATTACCTGGCGTTAAAAAGCGTGGTAACACCTCCGTCGCCAAAGCGAACAGATTTGTAATTACCTGGGCGAATTTTGTGCCTAGACATGGAGGTTCTTTTCCCTAAATCTTCCAACGCTTCACGTCTAACCTTCTAATACATCAAAGGAGTTACGTCTCTGCTAGAAACATCGATGTTTTCAACATATACATTTGAAAGCCGATGATTTATTACATCGATGTGTTGTGCTCGATATTTTTTTGTATTCCAAGTTTTATTTGTGAATGAAAAATTCTCACAATCAGAATTTTATAAAAGTTAAAATATGAAATAATAATGAAATAATAACTGAGCTGTAGCTCTGTCAGTTTGTGTACAAAGCAAACGAACTCTGTATTATCAGCATCAATTAGTATTATTTTTAAACTTTAACCTTTAAGTTATTTTTCACAGTTACACCTTAATTATAAATTAACACAACCACAGTCAAATTAAATGCTGTTGCGGTTGAATTTTAATGTTATAGATTATTAAATCACCTTTAAAACGACGTTGAAAACCGTCAATGGTCTTTGGTCGATGTATTATTACCATCGATGGTTTAATTTGGGACATCGATATTGCATTATCGATGTCACATCACTTCTTCCTGATAGCTTCGACGTGCGTACCGCCGGAACCTAGGTAACTTGAGAGGGGGGTTTATGCTACCCGACTGGGCGTTTATATGTAGGATCCGTAGCATTCTGAGGAAAGTCCTTCGGCCAAAGGTCGACGCGTTAGAGGCCCAACTCTCCGAGCGAACGCGGCAACACGGAGCTTGACAACGCTCACTTGCCGCTTCCTCCTTGACGCTAACGACGTGAGTGTCGCCGGAAACGATTCAATCCGACAGGGGAGTTCAGGCTCTTCATCTGTTTTTTATATGTCTGTTTGAGGTCTGCTGCACAGAGGATGCTGGCTAACAACACCCCACGCCCAATCCCGCCCAAAGGTCGGGGGAGATCCACCTACTCAGTGCCACCACCTTGAAGCTAACGACGTGAGTGCCGCCGGAAACTACTTAACCCGACAGGGGGTTCATGCTCTTCATCTGGTTTTCATACGTCGGTTTGAGGTCTGCTGCACACAGGATGCTGGCTAACGACACCTCACGCCCAATCTCGCCGGAAGGTCGGTGGAGAGCCACCTACTTAGTGCCACCACCTATAAGCTAACGACGTGAGTACCGCCGAGTAACTCGGGTCCTAGTGGACGTTACCTTCTCCTCTAAGAGCCTCAGGTCTTGCGACCGGCTATCCCCCCTGTGGGGATATATTGTCAGTCAGATTTTTCTCCCACTACAGAACATTACATACTGCGTATGCACATGAAAGAACCATAATACATACGATATATAAATAAGAAATAAACGCCATAATTTGAGTGCAGTGCGGGCTTCAATAACTTGTGAAAATATATACTCAATATCAAAATGAATTTACATGATAGCAGATGGCGGAATGACGCGTCCAACAATATTTCCCTTTTGCAGAGATAATGAAAGATACCCATTACATTAACGTTCACCTTTTTTACCGTTCTCGTTCTTGTAGAAACATGAAAAATGGTAACATTTCTATGGTGATATTGTTGTCTTCATGTGTGACTATGTCGTTCCGTTAGCAGGCCATGCATAATGTATAGGATAACAGAATTCGAGATATTAAATTTTACCTATTTGCAGTTCGATGGTTTGTTATATTTTCTTTCTTTTTTCATCATATGCTTCTCTTTGACTCGATAAAATTAACTGAAGTCGAGGATATATCACACATATAATTACTAACACTTTGATACCATTCCATCAAAATTACTTATGTTACCTTGTAATCCGTTTTATTTTTCCACAAATGCAATTTATTAAAATGCCGTATATATTCTATTTTTTTAAAGTGTTTGAATTTTGAATGTAAAACTTTTTGTAATAACGTTGCACCAATATAAGGAGTTTGAAAAATGGAGGCATGTTTACTGTTAAAATACAAATAACGGTACATATTTTCGTGAGTGTTACATTGAAAGTTTTGAAGTAAATACGTTTTAGTTTAAAAATTTAAAATGTTGACATAAAAATCAGAATATTGGATAATATTGCTGATTCAAGAAAAGATTTTGTTAAATGATGACACAATGCTTACAAGAAGAGAAAAAATTAAAATTGATTGACGGTTTTTAACTAAACAGCAACGGATTAGAAAGTTGGTAGTTCATAATTGAGTTATTATTCTCATTATTCTAGATGTACTTCCAATATATTAACATTGCCTGCAAAAACCTTTGAACCCGTTGAACTTTGAGAATAAAAGGTTATAGAGCGATGCGTAAGTAATATATTGTGAAGTGAGGTGTTGTGCAGTGTAGAACAGAGAAATAATGTGGGAAGTGATGAAACGGCATAGTGAAGTGAAGTGAAGTGCAGTTGAACAAAAATTCAGTGCGGAGTTTGATTATTATTACGTTCCTTTAATTAAAGTAATTTAAATATTTTATGAATTAGACAGATTATATATCATTACTATGTTTTGTTATTAAGGTTATTTTTATAATTATTGTATTAATTATTACTGTATTTATTATTAACGTTGTTTTATAAGCTGTTTTTATTGTTTCCATTATTATTATTACCATTATTATTATAGAATTTGCATGTTAGCTGTGTAATTTTATTTAGGTAATTAGCTGCCACCGGGTTATGCCCATGTGCAGTTCAAACAAATTTATCATATTTTATATTATTGCATTCGCAAATTTCCTTTGGCGGCGATCCAGAAGTTAGTCTTTGGCCTTTAGAACTCATACGTAGGGGGAAATCGTGAAACGAAACCTTCCACATTGATTACGTAAGCATCTCGCACGACCCTATTACTTCATGGAACTTCCTCATACTTCATAACTTCTCAGGCATTGATGCATCAATAAATCTCCTAAATTGCCCGTCAACACCGATCAACCAAACTCCCATTTTTCTTAAGCAACATCAAGTGAAAACCCCATTTTGGGGATTACATTTCACGTCCCCTTTTTGATCGAGTATTTCATGATTATCCCACGTCTCACTGGCGGGGGGGGGGGGGCATTGCGTATGCCGTCCCCCATTACACCGCCTCTGCTCTGTCTCCCATTTACTGCTACCGCTTCTGCTGTCGGTAGCCTCCTAGCGCAACCGACCCCAGGCGAATATATATACACACACACACACATATACAGACACACACACATATACAGACACACACACACATACAGACACACACACACATACACACACATACATACACACACATACACACACATACATACACACATACAGACACACACACACATACAGACACACACACACATACAGACACACACACACATACAGACACACACACACATACAGACACACACACACATACAGACACACACACACATACAGACACACACACACATACAGACACACACACACATACAGACACACACACACATACAGACACACACACACACATACAGACACACACACACACACATACAGACACACACACACACATACAGACACACACACACATACAGACACACACACACACATACAGACACACACACACATACAGACACACACACACACATACAGACACACACACACACATACAGACACACACACACATACAGACACACACACACATACAGACACACACACACATACAGACACACACACACATACAGACACACACACACATACAGACACACACACACATACAGACACACACACATACAGACACACACACATACAGACACACACACATACAGACACACACACATACAGACACACACACATACAGACACACACACAGACACACACACACATGCCGATATCGCCGTCCGTCACATAGAAAGAGCGCTTGTTCATTTTAATAAACGAATTCCCTTTATGATCAGCGTGCACGCTCGGCCAGGAAAAAAAATAATCGGCGAAGCGTCCGGCGACACAGGCCTCGTCGAGTAGCGGGACAAGAGGGCGGGGGAGGCCACTTTAATAGGCAAATGTTTGTTCAAATTACGAGCGGCACGCGAAAGCGATCGGCCCGCGAAAAGCTCGCATGGCGGTGGAAGCGCCATGAATTCCGTCGAACGGCGGCGACGCCCAACTCCGCCCGAAATCTTCCACTGCAGCAGCTCGGCCGCTCGGGCAAGGCCCATTCACAATGCAAACGTAAACATAAGCATGGCGTTATCATAAAAGTTAGGACTACGTCTGTAAGCGGACTCATTCACAATGCGTTCGCTTAAGCATACACGGATAACGTTAACTTATAACCTTGCAAGCTTCTGTGCTTATGTTTAAGTAAGACATAATAAATGAACCAAGTCCTAAAAGGTAACTCAAAATCGAGTATCGAAATTGGAGCGAAGTCAATTGAAGAACTAACGCCGTATGGGCCATGGACAGAGTCGATATCTTGAAATCGATTCTCACATCCAACCAATAGCAAACCAGAATGTCTCACAGCCAATAGAAACTCTTATTTTGCTTACGTTTATGTTAGACATTGTGAATACTTCAGCCTATCTCTTATGATAATGTTTATATCTATGCGCTATGCTTATATTTGCGTTTGAAATGTGAATGGGCCTCCATTCACAATGCGTTCGCATAAGCATAACACGTAAGACTAACCTAACAACCTAAACCTACTACCTAACTAACTAAAAACCTTGCAAGCTTCACGCTTCTGTGCTTATGCTTAAGTAAGACATAAGAAATGAACCAATTACATAGCGGTAACTCAAAATCGAGAATCGAAATCGGAGCAAAGTTGAAGAAGAACTAACGCCATATGGGCCATGGACACAGTCGATACCGCAACCAATAGTAAACTAGAATTCCTCACAGCCAACAGAAAATCTTATTTTTCTTACGTTTATGTTAGACATTGTGAATACTCGAGTCTATCACTTAAGTTAATGTTTATGTCTATACGCTACGCTTATGTTTGCATTGTGAATAGACCTTAAGGGCGGACAGTGGCCAGCAGCGCCCCGACAGCGTCGAGGCAAGCGGCTTTCGGAATCACGAATTACGCGAATCGATTCGGAGCGCGAGCGCGCTGTAAGTGGGGTTCAATGAAAGTCGCCCTCTTTTTCCGAGGCCGGGGAGCGCCGGTTTGATCTCGCTGGTGAACCCCGGGCCGCCGGTCAATGTGGATTTACGATCGGATTGGAAGCGTGGGAGACAGTGTTTCTCAATTATCGTATCATTGCAGTTTCTGCGATGTTTTTATATTATTTATGAGTTTACTTCAGTGCGAAACTGTATTGTTCACGTTTTGTAGCAGTTCTCCTTGAATGCTTATTAGTTCAAAAAAGTTTATTTTTACAGATATGTTATTAACTTCGACACGGCGTGCAATGTACACTCCACAACTTACCTAGATCGAGAGGATCCTGGGAGGGATATACCTGTCGAGGGATATACGAAAACAGTTGAATGATGCTATATTTTCACTTATGGAGGGAACTACGAGAGATAATTATGAAAGGGAATTTGGGAGGTACACATAAAAAGATAAACCGATTTAAGTTATCATCAAGCTAAGTAGTAAATAACTATATCTGAACCAATATTATTAGGTAAAAAATATAATCATGAGTGTACCACGAGCGTTACCTGATTCTAATGATCAAGCGGCGACAAATGTACACATTTTGAAGGTATATTTCAGCATTATCGGATGTTACTATTAAGGTATGCTGCATTTTTATAAGCACTATATTTCATTCTAATATTTTGTGGTTTTCCTTACAATGGAAGTAGAACATTAAACTGTTTCAAGAGCCATGGCTTTCTGGCGCGAACTCATTAGCCGATAAGTACAGCAGAGCACTGCGTAGGCAAGGGCGCAGCTCATGCATTTCCCCTCGAAGGCCTCTTCAATTCCTGCCAACATTGCCCAATCGTTTATTACGAATAAACGAACCAATTCCAAGTGCCCATCATCCTCTTTAACGACCACTCGCCCTCTCCCAAATGCAATCACCCTCGTTTGCCTCCGCCGACTAACAATTAATTCACTCCCAAACAAACCTCTTGAAACGACTCATCTTGTTGAATTGCTACTAATTAACTCCTCCGTAATAAATCATATTATAGAAATTACTATTATAGGCAAACTGATATATATATATATATATATATATATATATATATATATATATGTATATATATATTTTAGTTATTGGAAATAACAAATTGTTGATGGAATTATTTTACCTTCAAGTCCTATGTAGACTTCGTTATACTTTTTTTAACGTGAAACTATCTTCAATATATACTTAAAAAGGCATCATAAAGTGAAATATAATTTCGAAAACATAATATAATTCCACAAAGAAAGTTTACGGTAATTATTGTTAAATATTGTATTTAAATGTAAAATATGTTGATTGTCTCGCCCGGGTGAATCTCGTATTCCAAAAAAGACCATGAGCACTCTTGTGTTTTCCCAAAGGTTTTATGAAAATGGCAGTGTGACGCGATTTTAGTGCGCTAAATTCCTACGCATTGAAAAGGTTATGGAAAAAATGTTTTTGTGAAAATGTTGTGAAAACGTTCTGAAAATTGACACGATTTTAATTCAAAATCACGCTAAATTTCTAAAACTTTGAAAACACTGAACTTGAAATTGTGCTTCGTTGAATGAATTTTGCTTTTAGAAAATATATCTAGTTTCAATTATGAAGGAGTAGGAAAAGTTAGAACAAAGCAATGAAGTCGATTTCTTTTGAAAAAGTTGGAACCATTTTTACGAAAATGGTGCTTAAGCGCTACTGTAAATTCGAAATTTGAAGCTCTTTTTCCCAGAAATGTTTTTAGTTTTCAGAAAACTTCATTAGAAGTCATTTGAAGCATATTAACGTACAAATACGGTTGAGTTCTCAAATTGCTGGAAATGTGCAAATTAACGGCGTGACAGATATTAAAAAAATTATATTAATGTAATGTTTGAAAAAACACGAAATTAACTCTACGTCATGTTAAAGAGTGCAATTAGCACTATCCGTTCAAAAAGTGTGAAGGAGAAAATTGATATTCTTGTCCTACCTCAATATTCCTACCTGCTGGACTTCTTCGAAGCCTTTACAAACAAAACGTACCAAGAATCAGTCTTTATTTAATTTCTATTTTTTATTATTGAATTCTTTAAATTGGGTTTAATTCTTCAAAAATATACTCATTAGGACTTACACACTCCTTCAAAAGTGTGCATGTATTTTACATAACTCCCCAACTTTACCAATACTTGTTTTCTTTTAGCCCCACGGGTAACTCTGCTCAGCGTGCTCGCTTTCCATGACGCGATCCCGGGTTTAATTCTCGGTTGGGGCAGATTATAGTGTGCGCTTTCCTTGCAATGTCCCAGTATCTGTTGCTGAGGGTCGATGTGAAAGCTCCTTATCAGGATCATAAGATACGGCGTAGGGATTTCTTCGTGCTAAGCAGTAAATGTAGCTTCACTATGAGCACGTTTTGTTGAATTCTCCTTTTGCTTGTAAGGGTAAGAGTAGAGGTACGGGCTAGTTGCTATTTTCTTAGCAATGCAGAATAATCATACTAGCAATTCGTGCACCGATGCAATTACGTTTTCGATAACTGAGAAACGCAAATGACTACTTTTCAAATATTGCTAATCTTGTGATTTTTGAAATTTTTAAAATTTATTTATATTTATTTATGTTAAACTCTTTACTCACCTTTCAACTGTTTATAGTTAAAATGACGGGAAGGAATTCTGGAACTCAAAGAAACGTGCGCAAATAATATTTTGCCCCCTAGGTCACATACAGTTTTTACTGTTTTTTTTGACTGAATAAATCTAAGCACTCGTACCCCTGGTAGGCCTTGACCCCGTCCGAGGTTGTTATGGCAATACTGAACGACTATCAGGTTTCCTTTAAGATTACACGCAATAAATATGAGTTTATTTGGCGAAATTTGGTCACATTTTGTTGTCTTGCGTTCGTTACGCGCAGTGGAAAAATCCTTTGTCCGTTGCGCTCAGAAAACAACGTTTTCTCCACCTCAAACTGTGCTAACAGGCGCTCTCGTTTTCCGCAGTGGTTTTCGAGACCCCGCGCTGTGAATTCCAGCCACAGAGCGGGGCAAAGAATGAGCGATAACAAAGCAGAAGCAGCACCCGCCGGCCGCAGGTGGGGGGGGGGGCGGCAGGAGTGAAACCGCGAAACGAGGGCCTCGTCAAACACACGCCTGGGCGCGCGGGCGGACAGGCGGGCGGCGCGGCGGCTGTGGGAAGGGCGAGATCGTGGGCGTGAGAGTGAGCGTGGGTGTGGACGGAGGATGGGGCAGGGGTGGGAGCGGGACCGGGAGCGGGGGGCCGGAGAGGGGGCCGGGAGAGGGGGCCGGGAGAGGGGGCCGGGAGAGGGGGCCGGGAGAGGGGGCCGGGAGAGGGGGCCGGGAGAGGGGGCCGGGAGAGGGGGCCGGGAGAGGGGGCCGGGAGAGGGGGCCGGGAGAGGGGGCCGGGAGAGGGGGCCGGGAGAGGGGGCCGGGAGAGGGGGCCGGGAGAGGGGGCCGGGAGAGGGGGCCGGGAGAGGGGGCCGGGAGAGGGGGCCGGGAGAGGGGGCCGGGAGAGGGGGCCGGGAGAGGGGGCCGGGAGAGGGGGCCGGGAGAGGGGGCCGGGAGAGGGGGCCGGGAGAGGGGGCCGGGAGAGGGGGCCGGGAGAGGGGGCCGGGAGAGGGGGCCGGGAGAGGGGGCCGGGAGAGGGGGCCGGGAGAGGGGGCCGGGAGAGGGGGCCGGGAGAGGGGGCCGGGAGAGGGGGCCGGGAGAGGGGGCCGGGAGAGGGGGCCGGGAGAGGGGGCCGGGAGAGGGGGCCGGGAGAGGGGGCCGGGAGAGGGGGCCGGGAGAGGGGCCGGGAGAGGGGCCGGGAGAGGGGCCGGGAGAGGGGTCGGGAGAGGGGTCGGGAGAGGGGTCGGGAGAGGGGTCGGGAGAGGGGTCGGGAGAGGGGTCGGGAGAGGGGTCGGGAGAGGGGTCGGGAGAGGGGTCGGGAGAGGGGTCGGGAGAGGGGGCGGGAGAGGGGGCGGGAGAGGGGGCGGGAGAGGGGGCGGGAGAGGGGGCGGGAGAGGGGGCGGGAGAGGGGGCGGGAGAGGGGGCGGGAGAGGGGGCGGGAGAGGGGGCGGGAGAGGGGGCGGGAGAGGGGGCGGGAGAGGGGGCGGGAGAGGGGGCGGGAGAGGGGGCGGGAGAGGGGGCGGGAGAGGGGGCGGGAGAGGGGGCGGGAGAGGGGGCGGGAGAGGGGGCGGGAGAGGGGGCGGGAGAGGGGGCGGGAGAGGGGGGCGGGAGAGGGGGCGGGGAAGGGGGCGGGGAAGGGGGCGGAGGCAGGAGCAAGGTCGGTGGGAAGGGAGGGCGAGGGGGAGGGGGAGGGAGCGGGGGCGGGAGAGGGGACGGGAGCGGGGGGGGGGAGGGTGGCGGAAGCGGGAGCTGGGCGGAAGCGGAGGTGAGACCGGGAGCAGGGACCAAGCGTGAGTGAGGGGCGGGCGTAGAGGGTTTTTGGTGAGGCGTGGGAGTGAGTCCAATGGGAGCCTCTGAGGGGGGGGAGAGGGCGTTTCGCGGAAAAGCGACGTGCTTCCTCCCGCTACGCCAGGCGCACTGACCGCCTGCGCTGGCGTTGGCGTTGGTAGAATGGAATTGCTGAGGTGGCCGTAGGGTTTCCACAGAGCAGTGAACGTACACGACTGAAAGTTTACCATTCTCAGTTACTGCTTCCGCACAGAGAATTTAACTAAAGGTGTTAGGTACCAACTGCCGTATTGAGAAGCACTAGATGCCTATCGTAGAAAATATGGTCCAATCTATTTACCATAGAGGAGTTATTCTATCACTAAGAAGGGACCAGTTTGCAGGTCGGGAAAGAATTGGACGTCATGTAGGGCGATGGCATAACAAGAAATAGTGATGAAACGATTTGGGAATGAGGTAATGCACACAATGGCGAATTGAGTGCGTGGACGTAATTCGCATTTATGTTACCAGTAGTAGCCGAGCAGTAGCTGTCAAAGTGATCCCATTTTAGAAAAATCTCCCTATAACAGGAAGCAAGACAGTTTCACGGCGTAACTTCGATATGTAAAAACAAACCAGTCAACAAGACGAGTTCACGATCAATGATTAATCTTCAGTGAATCTTACCAAGAGACTGTAAGGATCGAGAGCAGATTTTCGACACTAACTACACATTCATTAACTACACTAGCACGATGGAATTCGTTCGCTGTTTGGAAAGAATTCTAGCGGCAGTCTGTTCTGGGCAGTAGTTTGTCGTGGCACATCCATTCAATACCAGGCGAAAGCCTGCTCAATAAAAAAGAAGTCATTGACCGCGATTTTCCATCCTCTGTGGCGTCGTCGGGTGCGAGTAACACACAGACACGGAATTGTTTTGTACAGATTTATTCACAAGTTTGTATACACTATCTACATTGCTTGGAAACTAGCGCTGCACTCCCAGCACCGCACATCTCTGAGGCACACCCGCCTCAGTCTGACGCAGACCCCAGCGGCTTGGAGCCGCTCCTGGTCCCTCGTCCCGTGGCAACCGCCACGCCTCTCAGCGGAAGCTCGCAATAACCCCTGGCGGGAGAAAAGTGCCTTCTGCACCGCGATTCCGTTCGACGACGAATGACCAAGGCTGGTTACTCTCCAGCCGCCTCGCGAGGGGTCACGTGACAGACCTCACATGCCGGCGGCGTCCTCTCATCCCGAAACTTGGGCCTGTTTGTAATTTAGGAGTCCAGCTGCACTGTCCATCATCTCCCTCTGCGCCAGGAGGGGAAAAACTTCAGGAGATGAGATTTAGGTCTGCAACAATTCTCCCCACGGGAAGGAACGCCGCCGCCTCCCGTGATTTAACATTCACTCAACTTAAGGAACTAATGACCATAAAACGCGCTCCGAAACAAAATGAACACTCAATCCATATGGTGTTGGTGATGCATAAAATCGATAACGCAACCGCTGGAATCGCATTTTGAAATTCCGCGTTTTCCCGCAACCCAATCCACTCCCGAGAGGCGAATAGCAGCAGCGGAGCAGCAGCGGAGCAGCAGCGGAGCAGCAGCGATGGAGGCTCCCCAACTCGACGCGACTCTTTTCCAGCTGAAGCGGTTGTGGCGGGGCAGCCGCACGTTTTTTATGGGGACGGACGACGCGGCGGCGCCGTGGGGCGCGAACGCATGGCCGGCGACAAGTGAAGGCTGCGCCCTCGCGCGCGAGCGGCGGCGGCGGTGCCGGTGGCCGCGGTGACGTTGGCGGTGGCGGTTACAGGGGAGTTGGGGGCATGGGCGGGGGCAGGGACGGCGGTGTTGGTGGTTGCTATGACAGTGATGGTTACGGTGACAGTTGCTTTGACGGTAACGGTCACGATGGTGGGGGCGGTGGCGGAGGCTGCGGTGGGGGCTGTGGTGGTGATGGTGGTGGTGGTGACGGTGGTGGAAGCGGTGGGAGTAGTGCTGGGACCGGCGTTGGCGGTGCCCGTGGCGGTGGCGGTGGCGGTGGCGGTGGCGATGGCAATGGCAGTGGCGGGAGTGTGGACGGTGGTGGAGGCGTTGGCAGCGGCAGTGACAGGAGTGGCGGTGGTGGTGGCTGTAGCGGGGGCCGAAGAGGCGGTAGTGGTGGTGGAAGTTACGGAGGTGGTGGCGGTGGCGGAGGCGGTGGCGAGGGCGGCGGCGGTTGCGGTGACTGTGGCGATGGCGGTGGCGGGGGCAGTGGCTGGGGCGGTGGCTGTGACTGTGGCGATGGCCGTGGCGACGGGGGGGGGCGGGGACGGTGGCAGTGGCGGCGGCGGTGGTGGTGGTGGTGGTGGTGGGGGGGGGGGTGGTGGTGGTGGTGGTGGTGGTGGTGGTGGTGGTGGTGGTGGTGGTGGTGGTGGTGGTGGTGGTGGTGGCGGCGGCGGTGGTGGTGGTGGTGGTGGTGGTGGTGTTGGTGGCGGTGGTGGTGGTGGTGGTGGTGGTGGTGGTGGTGGAAGTGGCGGTGGTCGTGACTTTGACGGCGGCTGTGGCGGGGACGGTGGAGGTGGCGGTGGCGGTGGCAGTGGCAGTGGCGGTGTTGGGTGCAGCGGAGCCCATCGGACGGCGAGCGACGGGCAGCCGGGGTCGCGGCCGCGGACGGGGGCGGGGGCGGGGGCGGGGCAGTTTCGCGCTCGACGGTTCGAATAATCGCCGCGCCGCCAGTGGAGCGCGCCGCGCGCCGGAAGGGCGTCGCCGGGGGCGGCGAAGGCCTCGGGGCGCTCAGCGCCGCACGCGCGGAGAATCACCCCTTCAGACGACGAAAATGCGCTGCATGGACGCTCTGCGCTTAATACACGGTAATACAATTGTTACAATGGCGAAGGCTCTTGATTAATTCACTGATTAATTTTTCCGGTCGCGTCAACTTCTAAGATCATTAATTCCGTAAGTGTAGTTCATGTTTTTATCGCCCGAGCTGTCCGTTATCTCTCCCCGCTCTGCTGAATGGCGAGATTCAGCCGACCTATCCGTCAGCTGGTGGGGTTTTCCCTAGCTAGGTATCTCCAACCACCCCAGCTGTATTAAGCTCCCGACTACAGTATCGGCAGCGTATAAGCGACTCTGACAGTGCTCTCGCCATGTGAAGTACGTCATGTGACCTGTTCTGAAGCAATCAGCTTGCGAGGATTTGTTTACTTTCTTACGATCAGCGTTGCGTGACATCCGACTCACACGAAGTCGCGGAGACAATAAGGTTCGGCTCTCGCGAAAGTTATAAACACGATATTAAGACGTGACGGAGCCTATCAGTAAGTGTTAATGTTTTGAGATTTAATTTATCTGTGATGTAGGTAGTGCCTTGTGCGTAGTAATGTGTGGTAATGTGTGGTGTACAGTACCGGTACTGTAGTCTCCTGACATGTGGTAGTGTAGTTGAGGAAAGTGTATGCAAAAAGGGGTGAGAGTTGGTCAAGGATGAAATACTATAGCAATAAACCACCTAAGGTTTTGACTGCTCTTAACTGCTCGCAACATGTTTGTCTACCATCTCTTTGTTAAACTTCTCTCAAGACAGACAAATGATTGTTTCCATTTGGGATGGAGTTTGTGCTTATGTAGTACTTGAGAAAAAGAAGAATTGATATTAATGACAGTAATGTTTGAGGAACAACACATTAGTTATGTTATGTTATGTTCACTTGACACAAAGACATTAGTTTTGTTATATTCAGTTGAGTTCAAGTAAGGTATTGAAGATAGTCAAAGTAATGTTCCGAGTTCGGTTTTGTACTGGTGAATTGTCCTCACTGAAAATGATGAGTAAGTTGTAAAATATCGTATCAGTGGTATGGAACAAACTATTTTAAAGAACTTTTCTTGATATCCACTATCATTTCTATGCTTTTGTTGTGCCAAATATACTACTGAATTCCAAAGGAAGTTGATACAATTGTTTTACCCTTTAAACATTCACATACTTGCAAATGTAACCTGCTTAAGTTAATACGAAGAAGGATAGACAATTTCAACATTATTTACGACCAAGAAATATCAAATTTCTTCTACAAATCATAGCTTCGCTGAAATACGATTTCTCCCTCTTTCCGAGGAGAAATATCGGGCGCAGAGACGTCGATGTACATAGGAGAACGAGCTCGTATTTTTATCTCAGCTTCAGGATTCTCCCATCCGTCTGAATATACCATTTGATGTGCTTTTATATCCGCCCATAAAATGTCCCCAAGGAGCCATAAAGGCCCAGAAAGTAGCGCTGGCAGGCGACATCCACGCAAGTCCCTCTCGAGCTCCGACTGCGCGGGAAGGTGGCCGAGGAATGCTTTGCCAAGATTCAAATGTTTCTACGACTAACGCAGCTTAATGCGAAAGCGAGCATCACCAGTTTATTCGACGTGCCTGACCAACTGTGAACGAATTGTAATCAATTCGCTTAGAACCAGTTTCGCGAATTCTCAAAAACTTTGTTTACTTTTTAATTTTTTCCCTCCTTATCCGTGAAAACACGTATTCGAAAAATCTCAATTGAAAAGTGAAAAACATTTACACTCAGCGCTGCATAAAAAATTTAAAAACAAGAAAAACAGTTAAAATACACGTTAAAATTATATACTGTTTCTCATTACGCATGCACACGCGCACACATGCACACGCGCACACATGCACACGCGCACACATGCACACGCGCACACATGCACACGCGCACACGCGCACACGCGCACACGCGCACACGCGCACACGCGCACACATGCACACGCCCACACATGCACACGCCCACACATGCACACGCCCACACATGCACACGCCCACACATGCACACGCCCACACATGCACACGCCCACACATGCACACGCCCACACATGCACACGCCCACACATACACACGCCCACACATGCACACGCCCACACATGCACACGCCCACACATGCACACGCCCACACATGCACACGCCCACACATGCACACGCCCACACATGCACACGCCCACACATGCACACGCCCACACATGCACACGCCCACACATGCACACGCCCACACATACACACGCCCACACATGCACACGCCCACACATGCACACGCCCACACATGCACACGCCCACACATGCACACGCCCACACATGCACACGCCCACACATGCACACGCCCACACATGCACACGCCCACACATGCACACGCCCACACATGCACACGCCCACACATGCACACGCCCACACATGCACACGCCCACACATGCACACGCCCACACATGCACACGCCCACACATGCACACGCCCACACATGCACACGCCCACACATGCACACGCCCACATGCACACGCCCACACATGCACACGCCCACACATGCACACGCCCACACATGCACACGCCCACACATGCACACGCCCACACATGCACACGCCCACACATGCACACGCCCACACATGCACACGCCCACACATGCACACGCCCACACATGCACACGCCCACACATGCACACGCCCACACATGCACACGCCCACACATGCACACGCCCACACATGCACACGCCCACACATGCACACGCCCACACATGCACACGCCCACACATGCACACGCACACATACATACACATACATACACATGCACACACATGAACACACATGCACACACATACACACCACAAAACCCACAAATATTTCAGTTTGCCTGTATTTGCAGCACACGGTTCAGTCAGAGATACATTTTACTTAACATTTTTCTTTTAACGTCAATACCGCAAAAGTTGATTTTCTTCACCACCTTATGAGCTATTGGAGAGCCCCCCTCCTTTGCAAGAAGAATCAACAATGTCTAAGAAACGGGAGGGCAAATAACGTCATTAATGTAAAAAAGTGGCTATCGATCCCTTTCAAACACACACTCGCAAAAAAAAACCGCGCAGAATATTACTCTCCTTTTGTGAGGCTGGCTGGGCCGTCCCAAGCGGTGACCCGGAAAAAGGGAAACATTGCAAAGTCGTTGCTGGCAAAGAAGAGGCACAGGAAGAGGTTGTTAGTCAACGTCATGCGGGTGCGGGGGTGGGGTGGGGGTGGGGGGGCGCCAGGTCGCCGCCCGCGGTCGCTCAGAGCCTCCACTTCGCTCTCTCCAACCCACGGGGGTGGCCGCAGAAATGTATTCATTCTTTAGGCACTATTCAGAAAGCCCAAGTGGAAAAAAAAATGTTAATTCACCTCTTTTCTAATGATGTTTATTCGTTGAAGTGTTGTCGCTATTTAGGGATAATTCATTCAAGAAAGGAATCAAACATTTAAAATACAATATTTAAATACTAGTTGGATGCAGAATATGCAATTTCAAAAATTATTGTAATTAACGAAACTAGTGGATAAACAAGGGTATAAATGCATGAGTGGTATACCCAAGACAACAAGCAACTATAGTTAATACGCTTTTTATTTACCCCAAGTGCAATTAAGCCACTTTATCCACGTACTACGTTCAATGTTTTGTCGTTCCCATTGAAAAATAATCTTAATTCTGAAAAATACAAGCATATCTTTACTATTCTAGGCATACATTCGATGATGACATATTTGCTTTAAACGTGACGAACGTTCTAGAAAAGACCCAGAGTCTTTCAATTGTGTACTGACGAGAACGATGTGATAATGAGTAAAGAGACTGCGCAGAGCAAGAAGCTTTTTGAGAACAACTAAATATCAAATGTAGTTGAACTATTGGCACTTCGCAGAGAATTGGTGTTCAGGGATCAATATTTACGAATTATTATAAACGCACACACATCTCATTAGAAAAAATGTACTCTAGTATGTGAATTAGGTCGAATTCAGTTGTTGTCAGGAGGAGAATTCTAGCGGCCGGCAGCTCTGAACGGTAGTTTTCCGCGGTTTCTCCGATCAACACCAGCCGAATGTCGGAGCAGTATACTAACAAACAAGCCACGGACTGCTCGCGATCTTTCCTACATCTTCCTTCTACCCTCTCCCATTAATTACACACACTTACACTAACATCCACCACACTACCGCACATGGTGACCGGTTGGGGATCGGTTAGGAGCTTAGAGCGTGTCCCGGTTGGGGCAGTGCCCCGCTGATGGTATATTTCTGCTTAGGGAAGACCCCGCTAGCCGACGGTAAGTCGGCGCCGGATTTCGCCATCCAGCGGGGAAGACCACCGCTACCTCACAAGAAAAAAACATGAACTACAATTACGGGACTAACGACCATATTAATTGACGCCACCGGAATCACAATTAATCAATCAAAGAAAAACTGTCGTTATATTGTAAAGATAGATCGCTTTAGATTTTTAGTAGATGCATACCGTCAAACTGTTTAGCCAGCAGTGACAGCGAAGGAGGGGGGGGGCGGGGGCAAGCCACCGTCCGCATCGCGGTTCAGAACGCGCGGAGAATGCGTCGTGGGCCTCGAGCAGTGGGCGAGTTGGGGGGGGGGGCGGGTGCCACGGCACACGCACGGAGACGGGGGAAGTGGCAGAGGAAGTAGTGGCGGAGATAGCGAGAACATCTGCACCGGTGGAAGCGATGGCGATAATATACGCGTCAGAGATGATGCAGGAGGGGGCGGTTGTGAAGAAGGCAGAAGTGATGGGAGCAGCGGAGATGTGGTGGTGTCGGAGATGGTGGCGGTGCTGGTGGTGGTGGTGGCGGATATGGTGGCGGTGAGGGCGGCGGCGTTCGGGCGTTCGGGCGGGCGTTCGGGCGGGCGGGCGTTCGGGCGGGCGTTCGGGCGGGCGGGCGTTCGGGCGGGCGTTCGGGCGGGCGGGCGTTCGGGCGGGCGTTCGGGCGGGCGGGCGTTCGGGCGGGCGTTCGGGCGGGCGGGCGTTCGGGCGGGCGGGCGTTCGGGCGGGCGGGCGGGCGTTCGGGCGGGCGGGCGGGCGGGCGGGCGGGCGTTCGGGCGGGCGGGCGGGCGGGCGGGCGGGCGTTCGGGCGGGCGGGCGTTCGGGCGGGCGGGCGTTCGGGCGGGCGTTCGGGCGGGCGTTCGGGCGGGCGGGCGTTCGGGCGGGCGGGCGTTCGGGCGGGCGGGCGGGCGGGCGGGCGGGCGGGCGGGCGTTCGGGCGGGCGGGCGTTCGGGCGGGCGGGCGTTCGGGCGGGCGGGCGGGCGGGCGGGCGGGCGGGCGGGCGGGCGGGCGTTCGGGCGGGCGGGCGTTCGGGCGGGCGTTCGGGCGGGCGTTCGGGCGGGCGTTCGGGCGGGCGTTCGGGCGGGCGGGCGGGCGGGCGGGCGGCGCTGGCATGCGTGGAACGCGGGCTCCCGCAGTAGCAGAGGCTGAGCGGGGGTGGAGGTGCGAAGGAAACCTCGCTCCCTGAGCCCCCGTCCAATCCTTCACACGTTAACTGCCCTGTGGTGGACGCTTTGCGGGCTCAGGAGCACACAGCCGTCGTGCTCACAAGTACTTCACAATTGCTCTTGTTTCGAATGTTTCGACAGTTCCGATAGATTGGGCGTGTTTAAGAGCAGCAAATTTGCTCTTTACTAATTTTGGATTCACATTCTGAGAATTTGTGGGAGAAACCCACACAGAAATCGCGATCCTGTTCATTATTCAAAGCCATATGAAGTGATCTTGCATGGGGAGATGTGTAAGACAGATTATGTAAACCTTGGTTGAAGCGCGGAAAGACCAAGCTTCGAAAATTTGGAAGGAAAAACTGGTTTGGAGATGCAGGTTAATTTGTGCATAGAAAAAATTAGGACTAATTATCTGTAACAACGTGCCTTCTTTTCCTCATAGTAACAAACATTTCAGAGTTGGATAAAATAATACTTATTTATGCACCAAATGAGTACTAAGAGGCGATATAGGTTCGTGCGATCTTACTACGATCATGTCAACATGCCCTCTTCACGTACTAGTATTTTCTCCTAGCAGGTCATCGCTCCAGGCAAGAGAAATTCTATGGTGATTGGTATCCGGACATGTGTAGTAGAGCAGTGCTTGCATGTATAAACGGTACACGAGAAGGAAGGGATGAGGCACGAAAACCGGCTGAGTTAGCTCAGGGAGGATCGCTGGCCAGAATGCAATGGCAGTTTTTCCTATCGGGTGTGGTGATTTGTATTTGTATTTAGCGATTATATTCCCGTAATGGGTAATTGGCCTCGGCGTCGTTATATCCCAGGCTTCCTATTCGCTCACCCCACTAGAGACCCGCGATGTGTCGAATTGACCTTCTTGACTTCTCGAACTAACGAATACGGCTAGCGATGCAGTTTTTCGCGGTCGCGGCCTCTTAATAGAACCATCCCAAAATTCGCCTGGATGACCGAGGGTAACAAGGAAAACCCTGGTCTGAATGGCCGGTATGGGGATTGAACCCCGGCCCGCCGAATGCAAAGAAGCCGAAAGACAGCTCGCTACAACCTGAGACACTTCGCTCGGTGTTGTTGTGATGGTCGTTGGTAAAGAGCTGGCGTTTCCAGTTAGGTGATTTTTGGTTGCCGTAATTTCGCCACGTGTGATTGAGATAGTTTTACGTGTAGTGTACACTTTCCTCAAACAAAACAGACAAACAAAACAGACAAACTTTCCTCAAACAAAAAGATCTTGCCACTCTGCAGGAAGAATCGGGCGAGGAGTCGTGAGACTCACAGCCCCATGTGGCTGCGAGTGAGTTCTCCGGAGCCCGAGCGATTAGGCCTCATTCGCAAACTTACACGTAAACATACCGTAGTCACAAAACCTAGGAATGAGATATTAAGTGAGAGCATTCACAACGCCTTGATGTAACCGTGGACGTAAAACCGTAAACTTAAAAGAGTTACCTAACCCCAAGCATTTACTTTAAGTTTTCGTCGGAAATCTACCGACGACCCATCACATAGCAGCGTTCGTAGGCTTCCGCGGCCGGAGTCAACGCATTCTTGGCTATTCGGGATGAGCCGCATCTCGGTCAATTGTACTAACCGTTTCGGCCATCTTGCTGTGGCCTTCTTCAGAGCTATACTGCAGCAGTATGTGATTGAGATAGATACTGCAGCAGTATAGCTCTGAAGAAGGCCACAGCAAGATGGCCGAAACGGTCAGTACAATTGACCGAGACGCGGCTCATTCCGAATAGCCAAGAATGCAATCACATTGCAGCATGAAAGAAACAAACACGGATTGTGTTCAGGTAGTTTGTGGTTATGTCGTTTCATTACAGTTATGTAGTGAACTAGTTTGCGAACTGTTTTGACGCGAATAGTGAATTCAAAATAAGAATTTGGGATATTTTTCATGTGACTTTAAATTGGCGTGGCGAATAAAATAATTACTTCCGACGAATCACTCGTGAATTTGGTACACGAGATTCCTTATTTATAAAGTAAAGGCAATGCGAGCACTAATACAACAGCTACTCGCATTTATATTGTGGCGAAACCGATTTCATCATAATTTTATAAACGAAATTCACCGGATCAAAATTTAAACAAACAGACTCGGCCACCCAGGATTTCTGCCGAGAGATTACGCAGACGGTCACACGTGCGCGACTCCGCTTATCGCGACAGTCCCTACCGCCCCCGGCCCATTAACGAAGTCGTTAAGAGGGTCGGCGCAGACAGATTCACTGGACACACGTGTTCACTGTGCCGGCTACGCAATTTCGAGATCGCCCGCTCGTTTCGGGGAAACCCAGATCCATAATTCTTTCACGGACAACGCGCCCCCTGATGCAAGCACGGGCCGATGTTCTAGAAGGAATTGGAATAACACTGCTTGCTCACAGCTGGCGTGGAGAGCGGAAGGTTCTGTGGCTTCTCGCGTGGCGATTGGCTGGAAACAGTTCACTGCGCCACAAATTTTGGCCAATAGCTAAACGACTATTACAAGGAACTCGAGCATACGAGAATATTGGGTGGGGGGAAAAGTTTACCTTATACAATTTCGACGGAGAGAATTTCAGAAGAGCTGGGGCATCAGACGGGGCCAAACGGCAGAAGGGATTTGAATTCTAGGCAGAGCAGTCGGGGCAGAAGCTTCTTTCGGGGAGCTAGTCGTCGGTCAGAGGCAAAGTTCGCCTTCGCCGGACTTATAAATTTTTCATCAATCAGACGGGGCCAGAGTATTAGGCGTCGGGGAAAGACTATTGTGTCTCTGGAAAACTTATTATTTTTTGAGCTTGAATATTAGACTGAGGACAGTTGAGAGAGGAACTTATATGGGGTGGGAATTATTCGGGCGAATATGCCTATGTGGGGACTTATGTTATTTTACTGCGAGTTTTGAGCTGTGAGCCGACTGCAGGAGAGAGAATTATCTCTGGGGTGGGTTTTCGTCGTGAAGAGAGGCGAATGTTTCTCCAATCGAATTTTAAACTGTCCGAAGTTGTGTTCGACAATTATCATAAAAGTCAGAGAGAGACGCATAGTTGACCACTCCGTTCCTGAGATCGTCCGGCCAGTTCAGCTAGTACTACCAGCTTCTACTAGAACTTCCAGATCAGCTAGTTCAGCTAGACTACGAAGGGCGCCGTCAACGACGCCCACGCGTCGCCGCCTTTTGGTGACGTCACAACCGACCGCCAGCTGTAGCCCGGAGGGTTACTGACCTCTGCTGCATTTTTTCTGAAGGACGCCCAGCCGCCGCCCTCGACCGCGCCACGGCCGACCTCGGCCGCACAAAGACCCTTCTCCAGGCAGTATCGTTCAGGGTTACCGCCCTATTGTGTAAATTTTTCATAATGCGGTGTCACGCTCTGACACATTGACCAGTAATAATTTCACCCATTGTAATTGTTAGTTATAATTCTTCTTAGTTTTTTAAGCTTAACTCCTAAAACTAACTTTTCATTTTTTTTTCTTTCCTCTTCTTCATCTAATTTTCCCACTATTCTTTTATTCAATTTAAGAGTGTAACTTCCCTGGGGCATGTTAATCATATTGCCCAGGAATAAATGTGAATTTTTACCAGTGAACAAGTGTTTATTTTATGTTTCCATCGTACTGTGTAACAATTCCTTCCATCACCGACTTGAGCTAGCGTCAGGGCCGCTATCCGGTTCCTCAGGTAACCGGTAGTGTTACAATATATAAAGAAAAATCGATAGGAAAATCGAAGAGAAAGCTAGAAATCATGGTGGAACGATCTTTTCACCATCCTAGAAACGAATCGACAATCGATCAAGCTTCAATACCCTGAAATCTGCTTGGCTCAGGCGAAACTTACGTTCCTTTTACGTTCGTCATTGTCAATGCTTGTTTTTAGGGTAACGTTTACTGCTAATTTTACGGTATTACGTTACGTTCGTCGCGCGCGGTTCGTCGCGCGCGGTTCGTCGCGCGCGGTTCGTCGCGCGTGGTTCGTCGCGCGCGGTTCGTCGCGCGCGGTTCGTCGCGCGCGGTTCGTCGCGCGCGGTTCGTCGCACGCGGTTCGTCGCGCGCGGTTCGTCGCGCGCGGTTCGTCGCGCGCGGTTCGTCGCGCGCGGTTCGTCGCGCGCGGTTCGTCGCGCGCGGTTCGTCGCGCGTGGTTCGTCGCTCGTTTGTTACGGTCCTGCTCCGATATTCACCTGGTAGTGATGGAAGAATCTATGGAAAACTACTGATCAGAGCAGCCGACAGAATTCTTGTCCAGACGGCGGCTGAACTCAACCAAGCTAGTAAGAATTACTCGCGCAACTTTTCTTGAACGATGTATTGAAGATATTCGGGTAGAGTGGAGGTATTAGTTACGAAATCAATCACTAGATTTTATGAAGGAATGCCAATCTCTGGAGAACCAGTCATGCCTTCAAAAATTTTAGCCAACACTCTCAATAATTTTACGTTCTAACTTTCTCAGGACTTTGAGGTATCTCCTGTGATGGATCTTCACCTGCTTTGGTCATTTATTTTGATTTTTTAGAGAATATCATGGAGAGAAGTTCTCGTCTTCAACAGAAAACAGTTTCTATTTCGCGCCAGTGAAGGTGTGTTTGGAATGTTGTCATTAGTGCATGCTGCGAGATTTAGTCTTAAACTGTTTATTGTGTTAGAAAGGAGGAAACAAGGTCATTGTTTAAGAAACGTTGCGCGAGTAATAACAGCTGTTGATGGTTTCATCCAATCCAGAGCTTGAACGTCACCATAGTGACGTTACTGTGGCAACGTTCGAACTCCCGATTGGATGAAACTGTCAACAGCAGATACCTGCCCGGGGCAGAGTTACTAAAATCGCAGTATAGTTTGCTTTGCAGCAATATGATGTGGTAGAAGGGCAGCAATACTTCGTAGCGAGAGACCGGGTGAGGTGTTTCCATTAATGTTACTACATTGCCCTTTAACAGGAGGTCAGAGGGATGGAGTCCCGGCGGTTGCAGGATTTTCGACCGCAGTTAGCTAATTAGTAGTTTTCTGTAGTTTCTCCGCTCAACACCAGGCAAATACTGGAGCAGTACCCAAACAATCGGGCCACGGACCGCGCATGATCTTTTTCCTTCCTCTTTCTTGTCCTGTTCTCATCTCTTGCTTACACTTACACTTACACTTACACGTATTACATTGCCACACTGAGCTTAGAACTTGTCTCGGCTGGGGCGGGGCCCCTTTGGTGGGCGATATCTGGTTGGGGAAAATCCTTCAAGTCGACGTGGAGGTCACCGCCAAATTCAGCGAAAAACATGTATTACACTTACGACACTAATGGTCTTAGTAATGTCATGTCTGGAATCACTAATCAATCAATCTTCATAGTTTGATCCAAAGAAAGTAGTTTTGAAAAACCTCTTCAGATAGCGCTGTCGGCAGGCAGGGATGTCCTTTGCATCCAACATCTCGGGTAATGCATTTTCGACGCGAAATATGTATCCAAGAGTGTTCGTATATTAGGTATGCTTATTCTGATGAATATTAATCGTGTATTAAAGTTCAATTATACCAACAAAAGGCAGTTAAGTATTTTCAAAGTTCCTTCGTGTGACAGAATATTCGATCAACCGATCCACAGTCGATATACTACATCTAGGCGATAAGTACTGCTTCAGTAGGAACGCTTGGAATGGTACGGTCGCATGGCAGTGCGGCCCTCCAAAGGTATTCCCATAAAGGTCGCAGTTTCGCCCCGTGAGGTTCCTCCAAGGCTGAACCGCTTGGGAGAGGCGGGTCGTGCCTGCCGTTAACGGTGCCGGGGGTTGCGGGGGGTGGGGGGAAGTCGCGCAGCTTCGAGTGGTTTCGTCGTGCGCCTAACGAGAGCCCTTTATGGACTACGCCTGCCCAAGTTGGGGAATAGCGGCGCATGCGCACTTAAATAAGTTGCAAATAGTTCAAAATGCGTGCCTCCGTAGAATACTGTGCGCGCCAATGTATATTAGAATCGCAGAATTACACGCTGCGTTAAAATTACCGCTCCTCGAAGAGCACTTTAAATACTTAGCTCAAAATTTCTTTTCAAAAATAAATACGTCAAATAATGACATAATATTAAATTTAAATTTGTACGAGTCCGATCCCACGGCTACGTACAAGCGCCCGAGAGATATGCTACAATAGGCGATACGCCAATATTTGCATGAAAATTGCGATAAACAAAGCCAAAAGCGCGCCGAACGGCTACTGTCATATCTGACCTATGATTTCCTTTCTATTTTCAGATTAGCCATAGATGTCCGAAAGGATAGGGATGGCTACAAAGCAGGGAAGTGTGGCGGCATTGCACTTTCGCGGCCACACGGAACTGTGCTGCATAGCGATCCGGTAACGAGAGCCCCCTCCCCTTCCCTCCCCTCCCCTCCCACCCCACCGTCCTGCTACGAGCTCTGGGGCGACTCCGTGGCAGAGGTCGCCCACCGCAGCAACGTCGGTCGCCCTTCGTTTCCATAATACTACCAGTGGCATATAATCTGGGCTAGCTATAGGCTAGCTGCGAACCTCAAGGACGGCAAGAGTAGAAACAAATATAAAAATAACTCCCAATTTCATTATAAACTACATGAATCTTGCATCATTTATTGAAATAGGTATTAATAATAATAGTATAGAAAATGATTTAACAGGGTAAGTCTCTTTTATTATTTTGCATCCGGGATAAAATACTCCACATATTTGCCACTTTCCACTATTACATCCTCTCTTGCATGCGTTCTGCACTCTGATTTGAAAGCTGCTTTTTGCTTAATTATTTTAAAATTACCCCAGAACATCTCTAACGCAGCAAAATTTATGTAGTAATTATTAATAATTTAAAAAAAAATAACTAGATGCACTAATACATATAAGAAAACCTGTAAATACATATTGCTTTTTCCAAAAAACTGCAGATAAGAAAGGCAGATGTGGCAAAGACTCGATAACGAGAGAGAGGATTAAAATGTTACTCGATTTAATTTTAAAATCTTCTTTTAAGTTATTAAAATTCAACGTTTATCGGCGAAGAAAAAATCAATATATCCTAATCGTGACATTTATTGTGAACATTTTTCACCATTTTTTTGGTGTTTTTTAAATGTTTAAGCTTATATTTTAAAGAATAATGACACACCAATGCGATAGAGAAGTTATTCCGATTTTGTTAATTGCAAACGTTTCTGAAAAAATGGTAAAATTTTGCAAACAGCGCTTTCCCTGGAAATATAAAATATAAAGTAATATAATCATTTTCAGTATAATCGTAAATTAAATACAGATTTTATAATAAATGTTTGCAAGGAATTTCAGAACTTCAAAGGAATTCGCCCAAAATAAAGAACCGGGAAGATTATCAGTAAGAGTTTGACACACATTGCAAATTTCTAACTGAAATAATCCACCCTTCGTTTCCCTACTCCCCAGGTTATTCGCAACAACAACAAAAAAACCTATTATTCCGAACCAGCTGCCGGCTGCAAACCTTACAGTTCTCCCTGCGGCGTTATTAATACGGGTTGAAAAATGTTCCCAATATAGTTGGGGGCAAATAATGTATATTCATCAGAATCACGGGCCTGTGCTTTGCGGCTGTGCGGCGCGTGGCCTGTTACGGGCGCGGGGCGCGGCGCAGATCGCGTTATCGTGTCCGGTCCGGGAGTGTGGTGGGGCGGGGGTGGTCTGTGATTTTGTTAGTGCGCCGCCGCGGGCGGTGGGCGTTGTCAATATGTGACCGCGCTGATGGACGAAATGAATGTGTACATTGGCCCCCGTGCCGCGTTGGGCCGCGCTGGACTGCGTCGGGGGCCGCGCCCGACCACCGCCCCGCCCCACCCCGTCCCGCCCCACCCCACCATACCTTCCTCAACGCTCCGCCACATCACTCCACACCTCGCCACACCCCGCCCGGTCACGTCACGTCCTTCTTTACCCCCTCGCCCACCTCGCTACGCCACGCCACGCCACGCCACGCCACGCCAGGTCACGTCACTCCCCGGCCACTCCCCGCCCCGTCATGTCACTCCCACCCACTTTCCCCGCAACTCCCCACTGATCAACGCCAGCGCCATCATGCCCCTTTCCCGCCGAACATCGCCGGTCCCATCACGCCCCGCCCTTTCCCGTCCCCTTCTTCCCGCCTCTTCCTCGCCGCAGCCCGTCTCTCCCCAAGAGAAGACACGCAACTCCCCGCCCCTTCCCACCTCGCCACTCCCTGCCCCCTTTCCCCCGCAATTCTCAGCCGAACTCCGCCAGCTCCATCACGCCCCGCCACTCCCCTCCCCGCCGTAACTCCTCAACGTCACTTCACACCACGCCACACCCAGCCCGGTCACGTCGCCGCACTCCCCACCCCTTTGCCCACATCGCCACGCTTCGCCACGTCAGGTCACTCCCCGGCCTACCCCCGCCATGCCCCTCCCCACCCCATCCCGCCACTCACCACCCCTCCCCTTCCCACCTCATACCGCCACTCTCCACCTCTTCCTGCCCCTCCCCCGCCGAACACCGCCAGCCCCATCACGCCCCGCTACTCCCCGTCCATCCCTTCTCCACCACAGTCCGCCACTCCCCGCCCCTACCCTCTCCAACACCCGATGCCTCTTCCCCATCGAAAACCGCCAGCTTCACCACGCCCCGCCACTCCCCGTCATGCCATACCACTTACCGCCCCCCCTTCTCCACCCCAACCCGGCACTCCCCACCAAGTCATGCCAATCCACGCCCCTTCCCCGACCCCTTCCCCTGACACACCGCCAGCCCCATATCGCTCGCCACTCCCCACCCTCACTCCGTCCAAACCTGCCTCGGCTTTCCCAGCCCTACGCCGCCACGGCCTACGTCATCCTGACCTCACTGCCGCAAGGGCAACGGCGACCCTGACACAGGGCGCCGCGCTCAGAAGGCAAACGCGGGCCAGGAGCCGCCAACAGGAGCGACGTAGCTAGCGAACCGAGGTAACTTCTATATGCACGGTAGAAACGGAATCAAGAGTAACAAGGAGATCGCTTCATTTAAAACATAATAACATTCCCGGGTGGCGTTTGCTTTACGGTCCTTGATGACAATTTAACTGCATTTCAGCTTTTCCGTTCAGCTCCCTATACCATTTTAGACTTCTCTCCAACAACCAATTTCAGGGACAAATAGATTCGACGAAGAGAGGAGCGTGCTAGCAATACGAGCGGTGAACGCGATTGGAACGTCAGTTGGGTTGTTGAGAAACAGGACTCCAATAAATGATTGATTGATGTTTGCGTGGGATTTCTCCTCCAGGTATCTCCCCTGGCGGGACAGGCTCTAAGCTCTCGACGTGTCTCCCGACAGGTGTGGTAGTGAGATAGTGCATATGTGTGTGTATGAGTATGCGGAGAGGAAAGGACAAGGAAGATGAAGGAAAGATCGAACGCGGTCCCTGGTCCGCTCACTGAAAAAAAAAAAAAAAAAAAAAAAGAAAGAACCGTTGGAGTATACCAGATCCATGATACTGTAACAAGGTTCCTTGTTACAGTATCATGGATCTGGTGTAATCCAACGGTTCTTTTTTTCGTGCTTGTTAAGGTATGGCGTTCGCCTGGTACTGATCAGAGAAATCATGGAAAACCAACTATCAAAGCAGCCAGCCGCTAGAATTCTCCTCCAAATGGAGTCTGAGTTCGATCTACACACACACACACACACACACACACACACACACACACACACACACACACAGTGTCTACATCCCGCCACCGTCGGGACTAACTCTGGAATCTCCAAGTAGAGGTTCTGCAGAGACAGCGTCAATGCTGGCTAAACTTATCCTGTGCAGGTCTCCGCAGTAGACTCAAAACAGGCTATAAAGATTTGTCTACCATCGAGATAGGTGTGTGTCTGCCACATTGGTCCCCAATCTTAAAAAAGTGCAAAGGGCTACGATAAGACTCCTGCAACTAAGGGTGAAGATTCGTCAACGGGATTGCGGCACCACAATTACCGCAATGCAATCAGCTTCTTTGAGTTTATTTTACTGTTGGTGCACAAACTACAGTCCCAAAAAATCAATATAATAATTTCGTTACCGCTGTGCTTCCATGTAGTTTTTAATCTTCATTTTTTATTGACTTCCAGGTTTTAACATATATAGATTGACTTTTAACGTTCCTTTAGTTTTCTCCAGATTTCCTCCGACAGTTTTATTACTTTATGAAGAGGGTAAGATAGAAAAACCTTTAGTTGTAGGGAAAATATTAAAATAATTTGGTGCTCAACATAATGGACTTAGTTTGCGTTTTCTCCATCCGCAAACAGTTTAAATTGTGATGGAAATTCGATGGGTTTGATTCGGTTGATAACTGACGTTTCATAACAATGCGGTAGAATCCGTTCCCAGTCGAAATTAGAAACCATCCACTAACGCGCTTAACATTGGGTGGAAGGCTGAGGTTCGAGGCAGCGGGCGAGATCCGCTTTGGGCGCCGGTAGCATTGGCGGATGCGAGGAGCTCCGCTCTGCTCGGATTCCGTGCGGGTGGACGGGTTGAGGGGAGCGGGGGAAGGGCAAGCCGGTGGACGGTGGGAATTTGGTTGGGTAGCATGGCGGGCAGCCTGGTGGATGGGAAGGCGTGTGCGAGTGAGTTGATGGGGTAAATGGAAGGATGGGTGAGAGATGGAGTGATGGACGGATAGGTGGATGGGAAGTGGGAGTATGGGTACGTGGGCGAGTGGATTCATTGGTGGATGGATGGGTGAGTGAATTGATGAATAAATGAATGGGCAGGTTGGAGAGAGTTGGATGTTAGGTGAATGGATGGGTGTGTGGTTGAGCCGATTGGAGAGTGGAGGGATGGGTAGGTGGACGGGAATTGAATTGATGGGTGGAATGAATAGGTTGAATGGAGTTGAATTGATGAGTTTGTGGAATGAATAGGTTGAAGGGAGTTGAATTGATGAGTGGGTGGAATGAATAGGTTGAAGGGAGTTGAATTGATGAGTGGATGGATGGGTAGGACGATGGGAATTGAATTGATGGGTGGGTGGATGGGGGGAGAGTGTATTCATGGGTAGATGGATGGGTTGGTGGGTGTATTGATGGGTGGATAGATGGGTTGGTGGGGTTGAATTGATGGGTGGATGGATGGGTTGGTGGGAGTTGAATTGATGGGTGGTTGGATGGGTTGGTGGGAGTTGGATTGATGAGTGGGTTGTTCAGCGGATTGGTGGGTTGGTGGGAGTTGGATTGATGGGTGGGTTGTTCAGCGGATTGGTGGGTTGGTGGGAGTTGAATTGATGGGTGGATGGATGGATGGGTTGGTGGGTGTATTGATGGGTAGATAGATGGGTTGGTGGGAGTTGTATTTTGGGTGGGCAGGTCCGCGAAAGGGCCATGGATCCACACGAAAATCCCAGCACAGATAATATGTCTACCCGCACGCTGTTTGTGACGTGCGTGGCCGCTCGTGTTGCATTTGCCACATCAGAAACAAGCTATTTCAGAGGGATCTACGTTCACATGTTTGATTTCGAATTATCGCGACTGTAGCTCACAACCTACATGAACGCTGAGATTCTTATTCAGTCGTTTGTTTTAATTGTGAATAATGACATGCAGAGCACGGTTGTAGTGAGTCTGTTTATCAGACTTTCTTTCCCAGGGCATGCAGTGCTCTAAGGATCTCTCTTCGCTGGAGAACGACTCGCTTTAGACCCTTCGCGCGCACCCTCAAGTGCCGTTTGTTCCACCTCAAAGGCTCACCCACTTCCCTTCGAGCGCTCTGCTTCTTTGTTGAAACGAAGGTGCAATGGTTGCGTGTGTGGAGTGAATCCTTTGTGGTCCAAGTGGGCCCCACCGTTATTTTCTCGGTTTGACTTGCATGCATTTCTTCTTACGCGTTCCGATTTGTCAGCAGAGGGACCAAGGCAATTTGAGGTGCGATACACGCTCAAGACGAATTGCAAAACGGCCGGATTCGCTAAGACAGATTTCAGTGCAAGCTCAGTGAACTCGACCAGCCTATCAGTCTTTAATGCATATTATTTTAAAATTTAAGCAAACAAATACATATCACACACTTATTGTAAGCACGGATCCGGGGAGAAGGAAATAAGGGAAATTTACCCTCCCCTAAAATTATTCAGTAACTATTAATTTTAACTTGTCAGAAAACTTTCAAGCAAAACTATTTTCGGATAATCGTTAAAATGAATAAAATCATATCGCCGCATGAGCTGAGTGGAGCCGGCAACATTTTACAAAATCTGTAATGACACATTTGACCAAAAAATGTTGTTTTTTTCTCTTCCGAAATATGTTTCTGGATCCGCCCTGCTTATTGCCTAACGTTTGCTATACTCAAAAGCTAGTAGTAGATACATTGGTTTTACAAGGCAGTTGAAATATATCATTTTGTTTTAAACGGAAAAATAGGAATCACGTCAGCAATGAAATCATCTAATAATTTCACCTCGAACACAGCTGAATCGTGAATTTTAAACACACCAAATACTTCTGTTTTGCCACTAGGGCACACAATTTATTAGGAGGTGGGTATGAAATGCGCTGCTTCATTTGTCGCTTCAAGTGTCCTCGTAAATTGATATCCAATTAGATTAGATTAATTAATAATTCTTCAATTAAGTTTGAGAATTTGGTGGCAGAATACACTAACATAACATTACTGAACTTAAAAACCTTACAAAATCTACTACATAATTAAGAGAGACACTAGATTACATAATGGCGTCGATGTCTCACGGAGACTCATTCGAAGAGCATTGTTCCGAGGAGCTTCAGCCGTATCTCCGGCCCCTACGCAAGAAGGCCATCCGTCTCGTTCACCGCCTTCATACCACATTAACCCCGGGGCCCCTCTCGACCCAATCAGCGAAGCGAAGTGCGCGAGTGTGAATGATGGACGAGCGGGCGACGTCCCATGCGGGTCACGGCCACCATCACCCCGCCCCCTCCGCCCCCGCACGAGGCGCTGCGAGGGAAGCAGAGCGGAAGACGAGGCGCCGAGGAGGCGGCGGCGGCGGGGGCAGCGGCGGCGGCGGCGGGGGCAGCGGCGGGGGCAGCGGCGGGGGCGGCGGCGGCGGAGGCAGCAGGGGCGGAGGCGGCGAGGGCGGCGGGGGCGGGGACGGGGGCGGGGGCGGCGGGGGGGGGCGGGGGCGGGGGCGGCGGGGGCGGCGGGGGCGGGGGCGGCGGCGGGGGCGGCGGCGGCGGGGGCCAGCGGCGGGGGGCCGGCGGCGGGGGCGGCGGCGGCGGCGGCGGGGGCGGGGGCGGAGGCGGCGGGGGCGGCGGCGGCGGCGGGGGCAGCGGCGGGGGCAGCGGCGGGGGCGGCGGCGGGAGCGGGGGCGGAGGCGAAGGCGGAGGCGGCGGCGGCGGGGGCGGCGGCGGCAGGGGCGGCGGCGGCGGGGTCGGCGGCGGGGGCGGCGGCGGCGGCGGCGGCGGGGGCGGGGGCAGCGGCGGCGGCGGGGGCCGCGGGGGCGGCGGCGGCGCCCAGACCGGGTCCGAGATGACGCACGACGTTCAGGGAATGTAAAGAACGAAGTATGCTGCAAAGACATGAGCGAGCTGCTCCCATTTTCGCTAGTTCTGCGCAGCACCAGACACGTCACGAACCGCGTGACCACAACACGGACGCTACGTTGGAAAAGCCAGGTAGTGATACCAGGTTAAGGGTTTTCCCCCTACATTTAGGTTATTTAGGTCTTTAGTGGACGTTTTACGGGACAAATTTATTTGTTGTTTTTTGCTGGGTTTATTGTTTTTGTAAAAGTTAATTTCATTTTCAATGTTTCATTGATTTTTTTAAATAAAATAGTTCTCTATGCTCATTGCACGAACATTTACTTTAATATAACTAAGCGTAGCAAAAAAACTTATTAGCGTATAAGGTCATTTGAATGAATTACCTTGACAGCGGCTAAATTCGAAGTAGTTTAAAAGCTTGTGTCGTAAATCTTGCCACCTTGGCGAGGCGGTCAGAGGCACTACAGTGGCACAATAGACAACTTGGACGGTCGAATTGCACAAAAAACACTGACATCGAAAATAAACGAATTGTTAATTAGAGATAACTTTCAGTTTCTCTGGGAAACTGACAGAAACTCTCAAACAAAAAGAGACGGAAGAATGAACAAGAAAACGCAGACGACACGAAAGGAGCTACTGCACTGGGAAGCGCGTGTTTAACGCGAGGAGAGAGCGGCGTGTGGCGCAGGGAAAGGTGGAGATGGAGGCGGGCGCGTCTTGTCGAGGCGGGCGCGTCTTGTCGAGGCGGAGCGCGGGAGCTCAGACGCGGGGGCGGGCGGGGCGTGTCCAGGAGGAGCACGGGGGCACAAAAGTGGTGGCGGGCGCGTCGTGTCGAGGCGGGGGCTCAGACGCGGGGGCGGGCGCGTCGTGTCGAGGCGGAGCGCGGTGGCTCAGACGCGAGTGGGGGTGGGGGGCGGAGCGTGTGTTATTCGCGCGCCTAATGAAGACGCATGGGCGGCGCGGGGCGGCGCGCGCGTTAAGCGGCGGGGGCCTAAAAGCCGCGCGGCGCAATCGTTTAGCCAGCCCACGGGGGCGGGGCGGGGGCGGGGGCAATTGCCGCTCTGCGGCTGCTGGGAGAGATAAGAGGCGCGGCGGCGGCGGCGGCGGCGGCGGCGGTGCCCGGACACGACGCGCGTGGCGGTGTAAAGCGGCGCGCTCCGCCGGCAGCCTCCGGTGGCTCCGGGCCGCGTGTTCCGGGGGACGGGAGGCGGGCTGGTCGCCGGGTAGGCGGGCGGCCGTTCGGGGAAGCGTGCTTGCCGGCGAGGGCGTGTATCGGCGAGCGCGTAAACGGGAGGGCGGGCGCTTCGGCGGGCACGTGCGGGCGGGCGGGAGTCGCGTGTTTGGGCGGGAGCGTGTTTGGGCGGGAGCGTGTTTGGGCGGGAGCGTGTTTGGGCGGGAGCGTGTTTGGGCGGGAACGTGTTTGGGCGGGAACGTGTTTGGGCGGGAACGTGTTTGGGCGGGAACGTGTTTGGGCGGGAACGTGTTTGGGCGGGAACGTGTTTGGGCGGGAACGTGTTTGGGCGGGAGCGTGTGTGGACGGGTAAGTGTAGGGGGGACCATACGTTGTGGCGGGTACAATTTGGTGCTGGAACACGTTGGGGCGAGTACACGTTGGGGCATGTACACGTTGGGGTAGGTGCACGTCGGGACGGGGACAGGTACAAACGGAACGGATATGTATGGGCGTGCAAGAGTTTTTCAGGAGGTGCGAATGGGCATATGAGCAGGCAGGCGAGCGTTTGAATAAGATATTAGCTCTTAGAAGGGGGGTGAGAATTATATCATATTTTTATATTCATAGAAGAATGTGTCCACTATGTTTTTTTGACATGCATATCATTCAGTATGTAAAATAAAAAAAAGTTAATTCAATTCATATACTTTAATTTAATGACGAAGAAACTGATATTTCATTCTGAATTGAGTAATAATTGCACTAAAAATATTGTACTGCCAAGCTCTTAATCCCCTTCACATTCGGAATTCTCTGTATTAATGGAATGGTAAAGATATTTCTGACTTACTTTAATTATTTATAAGATACTATTTTTCCTGTGTCACTGAACATTGGTGTGAAGTTTCATCACAAAAACCCCTAATATACGTATCATTAACTATAACGCCATATGATTAAATATAACGTAATTTTTATAATTTCTTTTAACTTACTTTCAACATCGATTTTTCGATAAATGTTTAATTCAGAAAGAGAGAATTTAATCTTCCCTTAATATAATACACGGCCGGTATAACACTAACAATTAACATTCATAAAACAAGCGCAACAATTCATACCGTAATACGTATTGAAGTATTACACCAAGTTTACTGAAGGCACTTTTTATTATATTTTAATGTTATATAACCAACTCTAATACAAATCAATTATGAAAAAGATGAAATGAAAACGTATTTCTTTTCTCAGTGTATACTGACAATGCAACAACTCCATTCAAGGAACCTTGTCAAGAAAACCCGTCTCTATGAAATGTGGGTCAATTTTAAAGAACGGCGGAGATATTCGATCGAATTAATTATTTTCAGTCCTGATTTGAATGCACGGTCACGTGTTGCTTTGAAACAACTTCATGTCGAATTAGCAGCGCTTCTAGTGAGGAAGCAAACCACAAACCCCCGAGTTATCTCTCTTTATGAAGGGAAAAATAAAAGTTGGAAAGGCCTGTCTGTCGCGCTATACAAAAAGTGCGGGATTACTTTCAAGGGGATGTAAAGCAGCATTAGGCGTTGGGGGGTATTTGTTGGCTGTAGAAGCTTCCGCTCGCCGTCTTGCGTCCATCTCTTCTCCACTGCTCTTCTCCGCACCCCCCCCCCCACGTCTTCCTTCCAGAACTCAGCCGGAAGTGGCAGAAGCGATCTCTTGGCAGCGCCCGCGTCCTCACCCTCCTCGTTGCTGTGTCCTCGCTCTTCCTTCGCGTCCGACCGCCGCGCTCTCGCCTGGCTCGGCTCAACACCGCCCTTCCAAAATTATTTTTCTTATGAGAGGCAGTGCTGGGACGCAATGGCAGCTCAGGCGACTTCAACAATCCCCACAAGACACTAACTAGTTTCAATGATGGTTCTACGAGGACCTTCATGAAACTTCAGATCGGGATTGCAATTCTTTCTTTTATTAAACGGTGTCTATGCTAATAGAATTTGTGTAACGTTGTGGGATCAACGACGCAAGGAACACAGACACGAGCAAGTATATACAAGTTTCTTTACATAGATGTACATATTTACAAAACCTCTCTCTTAAGGCGGTTTGTCAGAGCTACCACTGCAGCCCCCTCTCTCTATATGCGCCTTGCGGCGACGCCTGCGACAGGCCTGCTAGGCCGCCACGTAAATTGGCACCTGGTGTGCCCCGGCAGATCGACAATTTACCTGACAGTGTTCGAGGAACACGTCGCCTGGTCCGAACACATCGAACCACCATGTGCCATCGACATTCCGTGCCAGCCTGGGCGGACAAAGTTTTGTGGACTCGACACGAGAAAACCAGGCTTGTTAGCCCCCCGCGCCATCGCGACGTTATATAGGCGCGAGTCACATGACCTTCTACGCCATTTCTCCCCCCCCCCCCACGCGCTGGATAGAGACATCTCTGGCGTTGTCTTTGCGCACGGCCCCGTGTCTTCTGGAAATTCCAGCCTTTTGTTCGGGCGGCTATTTTAGAACCTTTAACCCTCTACCTAGCGCTTCAGCGCTGTGCTGCTGCAAGGCGTGACACTACATTTGTATGTATGATAAAACCAAGTGACTCCAGCAACAATAAATTTGCGTTAGCCAGCTACTTCGGGTTCAAGAACGGGAAGTCTTGAGGGACCCCTGCGTGGATTATTAAAGGGGGGGGGGGGTGACATGTAAAAGCTATTAACATACATAGAAATGTTATGAGTTGTATTACTGCCGATGCCAAAAGATTTTTAATTTGGACGAGGTAGTAATAACACTGTAACATTTCGTGGTATGTTCAGCGTTTTATCGGTCACCATAAACTCTTTTTTTTCAAAATTTACGACATTACTGCGATATGAAACACATGAATTCTTTGTTGCGGCACGATAATCGATATTGTTGGTATCGCTTGCGATATATCTATTTCAACAATACACTTGTAGACCGTGGCTCGAGGAAGATGAAGGCTGAAAATTCGTCTGTACCTCAAGAAATTTTGGACGCAGTTGCGGAAACCACGTGAGATTTAATCCCTGAAAAATCTAAAGCGCGATACGAGAAGGCATACGAAGAATTTAAAACTTGGCAATTACAAAATCACTTAGCTGTGATTACAGAAGATGTAATGCTTGCGTACGTAAGGTTACTATAATATTACTAAAGAAGATATTCATTTTGTCAAGTGCAACGAAAATAATGCTAATTTACCAAATATTTTTCAAACTGCACAATTAATGACATTAAAATTAATAATGAACATCCCCAAAGATAATGCGTTTCTTTGATTACTATTTGTTTTGGTAATTACTATGTGATTTTTTGGTAATAATGTTGACTTGCGATGAATAGGTGGTTGTTTATTTAGGTTACTAAGGATGTTAAAACACGTTGCTAAGGATTTTAAATTTCGTAACCTACAGGTAGATACAAGTGCACTTAACAAACTTACAGGGTTGCATGTTAACAAGGGTTACAGACACATGTGACCGATAAAATTATTTATTTTGATGGAGGATGAATTCTCTTTGAGGAAGATCGCAGCTGCACGGCCGAAACATTAGTCAGTGCCTACAATGCGACGCTATCGGAACAGCCATTTACGTAGATATTGATTTGCAATTACTTTTTACACTTATGAATAAAAGTAAACAATTTATATACAAATCAGATAATATAACATTTAGAATTTGGACATTTAGCATGGAACAGTCAAATTGTTCATGAAAATGTCAAACGGAAAGTTCAGGAATAAGAAATTACTTATTAATTGTAGTCAAGTAACAAAGTAAAAATTTAAAAAGTTCAACTTCATTCGATAACGGGATAGGCTACATATTGTATAACCATTAAAAATCAATTCATGCAAATAAATATTCTTTGCAAAAGCATATATTTTCATTTTATCTACATTTCAGGTGTAAACAATAACGAGAAAATTAAATACTAGTGGTTTAGTTTGCGATATATTCCTAAAGGATGTTAACAGTGAACATATATTCACTGTACGAATCCGAGAATATTCCCACGTAATGCGGAAGAGAAGAAACAAGTTTTACCTCACCAACGTGCGAGTAAAGACTATCGATTCCCTCCCCGAAATAATTCCCGGCGTTCACATTCCCGTTTTCGTAGAACCTTCGGATTCCATGAAGCTGAACGGGCGTCTACGGTATGAACCGCCGCGAGAGCCGTGGGAGCGTTCTCGGAAGCCTGCACGCCACCCCGCTCTCCTCGAGGAGGAGAGGGGGAGGGGAAGGGGGAGGGGAAGGGGGAGGGGAAGGGGGAGGGGGAGGGGGAGAGGCAGGAAGCAGCGGCGAGGCGCGCGTGGTCTTCGGCCGGAAATTAAATCTTTCGAGTTCTGACTCGGCATCCAGGGCGGTTGTGATCCCTCCCTCCCTCCCTCCCTCCCCTCTTTTCCCCCGCCCACGGCGGCGCGACCTTGAGGCATCTACAGGCAGCCACTTGCGGTTGGCGACGCGAAGCCAAAGGGCCAAACACCGCGCAGTCGGCGACACGACAGGAGATATTCAGTGAAGTTTCAAGGCTGAGGAGACGCAAAGGGTAGCAAAGCGAATGCGATGCAAATGTCTTTTTAAACAGAGACAGATAAAACTAAGAATACTCAAAAAGTAATCTCAATTAAAGCTCCATGGTTTATACCTAACCATCAAATTCACAGAGAACTCCAAATGGAAACCGTGTTAAAAAGAGTAGCAAATCATTTCCATTCTTCCCTTCCCGCATCTCATCCCGCTCTGAAATTCCAACTAAGCCGAACACCGAACATCCCATATTCTTAAACCTCCCTAAACTGATAATATAATTCCGTATCTCTGTAGAATCTTTCACGTTTCCCTTCCTGTTGGTCAACAGGGCAATCCTAACAGTTTATCCTCTCCCAAAAAAAATCAAGATAAAATTTCAATCAAGTAGCTTCTAGAAGAAAACGAATGAATTAAATGAGCCGAGTATTTAACCTCAGTTTGTCAAAGAATGCCTAAATCACACACACACACACACACACACACACACACACACACCAAAAAAAAGCATGTAAAATTGCTACTCCCCGAAAGATCTCAGGTCGATCGAGAAGAAATAAATTTAAAAAAGTAATTAGACTCAACAAGTAACGTACTATCGTTTCGTATTATCAAGTGTCTTCAGAATCTAGCTTTGGCTACTCTTTACGTGTTGCTTTTGGAATGTCACGATAAATATAACGCATTTAGTCCCATTCTCAATGCAAACAAAAATAGGCATAATGCATAGACCTTAACATTAACATAAAAGATAGAGTGAAGAATTTACAATATATAACATAAACGTAAGCAAAATAAGAGATTTTATTGGCTGTGAGACATTCCAGTTTACTATTGGTTAGATGTGAGAATCGTTTTCGAGGTACCGACTGGTAGCGCATGGTACATGCATTGTGGAGATACATGTACATGGCATTAGTGGGAAGTACATGGCGTTAGTTCGTCTATCGACTTCCATCCTATTGGTACACTCGATTTTGAGTTAACGTACTGTGTGATTGGTTCATTTCATATGTCTTACTCAAGGTTGAGCACAGAAGTTTGAAGCTTGCAAGCTTTCAAGTTAACGTCTTACGTGTCAAGCACATGCGGACGCATTGTTAATGAGTCCGCTTAGGGACGTAGCCTTATCTTTTATGTTAACGTCATTCTCGTGTTAACATTGTGAATGGACCATTATACTCGAATACAATTAACATAGTTTTTCATCATTTTAGCATGGTGACTTCATATAGAATTTGTATTTTCTCAACTATGTAGTATTAACATGTCAATCAAATTGACCTAATCCCAAGTTACAATTACTTAAAACATAATATCTATCATTAATTGTAATTACCATCTACACAAAAAAATTGTTAAAACTCAATATCGCAAAAATCTTGAGAGATTTAATCACAATTTACTGTATATTTCTAAAATCAAACAAGTTTTCTTAAATGGAATGGATTAACTTTTCAACACATCAAAATTTCCATCAGGAGTTTGCTCCAACGCATAAGAATTGTTGCAGGCAAATACTCCATTTCTGTTGTTTATTGGACATCTGCTTGTTTCCCTAATTAAAATTCTTTTAATTAAAAAAGGGTTCATTACTAGAGGATACGTTCTGCAAAAAGAAACATACTAAAGCAAGAAAAAACATTCTTTTCTATGACTGCAGTTGCCAATTTTCTTATCAACATCTTGCGTAATACAATCATTAAGGCATACGTCATTAGCCACGCAGATTAAAGTTGAAGCCTGTTCGCAAAAAAAGACGCAGAAAAAAGATGCAGATGCTTAGATGCAGAAAAAATATTCAGAAAATGGACGCATGTCATCTTCCTGAAATCAGAAAAGGTTCTACAAAAACTGGAATGTGAACACCAGGAATTATTTCGGGGAGGGAATCGATAGTCTTCACTCGCACGTTGGCGAGGTAAAACTGGTGTTTCTCTTCCGTAAAATTCAGAAAAGAACAAAAGACAGATTGAGAAGAATTTTGAATAGTGTACGTAAAATCGTAAGTATAAATATGTATTCTTTCGTACGTAAAATTTGTGCCTCTTTGATTTCTCTTTCATATTCCAGATGACACTTGAAGTTTACAAACGGGTTCACGCTAATGTAAATAACAGTTTTATTGTTGCGTACATACAATTTTTCTAGGATCCTAACTCATACAACAAAATTTGTCCATTATTTTACGTACGCCCTGCCGCGCGATCGCATATACTCCGATTTAAACGTGGTGGCGCATCGAAATCAGGAGCTGGACAGAGAGGGGGACTCTAGCATCGAAGTGGGAGCTCTAATACCAAAATTTTAATTCGTAACGAAGCTCCCGATTGGATGTCAATGTCCCTCTCTCCTTCCAGCTCGTGTCCTTGAAGGTCACTACGTATACATCGGACTATATTTGAAAACCCCAACACTTCTGTAAGAGCACTATAATTTTAAACAGCATTTACGTAAATACTGGATAAATTCATTTGTTAATCTTAAACTTTTTGCTTCCTTTAAAGTATTTTTTACTCTCCGACCCGTCACATTTGGTGTTAACTGTTTTATTCACGTCAAGATGTGATATTCGTAAGAAACACCTAAACTACACGAGTACTTTGTTTTCGAAACGAAATGAAACAGAATCCTGCAACGCAGGACGCGTTCTACTATTCCCCGCGCAAAGGAATCGTCACCAGAGCGCGCCAACGGTCAGCCCAGCCGCGCGCGCATGCCAGCGCTGCGCACCCCCCCCCCCCCCCGAGCGAATGCCGGGCAATATCAAGCGACTGGTAAATAACACGCATGTTAATATCAGCGCGGCCGTATCTTGGGCGCGGCGGCGAAATTAAATCCTGCAGATAACTCCGCGTCATTAGCCATCGCGCCGCGCCGCGTGGCGCCACGCCCCCCACCCCCAACCCCCTCCCCCACGCAATAAAGTGGTGGGGCGGCGCGGAAACACCACTCGCGGTGGCGGAAGCCCCGGCACCAACCCTTCCGCCCCCACACACACACCCTACGTCCACCCGCGCTCCCGCCCCCGCGCCTAAAACTGCCCCGGGCCGGATTCCTCCCGCGCTCTGCTGGCTACAAGATTACTGTTCCAACCGGACGCCCGAAAACGTGAACCTACTTATCGTATAGTTAGACTTATTTATTTGTAAGGTGATTACGAATCGTTACGACCATGAGTGAGCCAGTTAAAAATGAAATCTGAAACATTACAAACACTATGAAATGGCCCATTGTTATCTCACAATTAGTCCCGTAACAGCAGGGCGTGGTTTTTATTGTGAGAGGTGGAGTGATCTTTCCTGGCTGGATGGTGAGATCCGGCGCCGACCTTCGCGTACCCACGCGCCTGCCTCCTCCTCCCCCCCCAAAAAAACTGTCCTGAGTAGGATTCCTCCCCCGCTTTGTTAGCTACAAGATTATCGTTCCAACCGGACGCCCGGAAACGTGTACCTACTTATCGTATAGTTAGACTTATTTATTTGTGAGGCGATTGCGAATCGGTACGATCATGAGTGGGCCAGTTAAAAATGAAATCTGAAACATTACCAACAGTCTGAAATGGCCCATTGTTATCTCACAATTAGTCCTGTAACAACAAGGCGTGTTTTTTATTGCGGGAGGTAGTGGTGATATTCCTCCTACAGGAGGGTGAGATCCGGTGCCGACCTTCGCGTACTCAAGCGACTGCTACCTCCCCCCCAAAAAAACTGTTCTGAGCAGGATTCCTCCTCTGCTTTGCTAGCTACAAGATTATCGTTCCAACCCGCCGCCCGGAAACGTGTACCTACTGCCAGACTTATTTATTTCTAAGGCGATTACGTATCGTTACGACCACACCGAGCAGTGGGCAGTTTGTAATGAAATGTAAAACGATATAAACACTATGAAATGTCCTTTTATCTCTCAATTAGTCCTATGAGAGCAGTGCGTGTTTTTTATTGCGAGAGGTGGGAGATCTTTCCCACCTGGAGGGTGAGATCCGGAACAGACTACGCGTACGCTAGCGGGATTTCCCGCAACAAGGTATCTCCCACCAGCGGGGCACCGCCCCAGCCGAGAGAAGCTATAGGAGGAGATAAGGAACCGGAAGAGAAGAAAGAAAGACAAAGAGAAATAGAAGAATAAATGAAGACCTGTGTGGTGTTGTAGTGCAAGTTTGTGAAAGAGACGCGGATAGGTCAAGAAAGAGGAAGGAACCGTCGCGCGTGGTTCGTCGCTCGTTTGTTACGGTCCTGCTCCGATATTTACCTGGTATTGATCGGAGAATCCACGAAAAACTATCGATCAGAGCAGCCAACAGAATTTAGATTTATTAAGTCAAAGAACAATAAAAACTGTATGTGACGTATGGGGAGAAGATCATCTGCGCACGTTTTCTTGATTTCCAGAATCCCTTTTAAATATTTGAAAGATGAGTAAAGGTTTAACATAAATAAATAAAAATAATTTGTTTTAAATGGCGAGATTAGCAATATTTGAAAAAATAGACATTTTCGTTTCTGAATTACAGAAAACTCATTTGCATCGGTAAACGAATTGCAAGTATGGCTTTTCTGCATTGCTAACAAAGTAGTAACTCGTCCTTACCTCTACTCTTTCCATTACAAGCAAAAGAAGAGTTCAACAAAACGTGCGCATAGTGAAGCTACAGTTACGTACATTTATTCTTGTCCAGACCGCTGCGTAACTCTACCTAGCTAGTACGCAGCTGGTGTCCAAAATTCAGCCACCGTCGGAACTCGACCCCTATGGCCACTGGCTATGGCCGCCAAGTGGTTAGGCGGAAGAGCAGGCCCTATGACCTGAGCCTCGCCATTAATAAAAACATAATAATAATAATAATAATAATAATAATAATAATAATAATAATAATAATAATAATAATAATAATAATAATAATAATAATAATAATTAACGCGAGGGCACTGGAATGGGGCATGCTCCGAACGGACACGAGAGGAATGTTACTCTTGGAAATGGCCGCACGACTGGGCTTGATAGTCATCAACAAGGGCTCCACTCCAACCTACAGAAGACCCGGGTTCGGAAACTCTATCCCAGACATCACGCTCATGTCGGAGAGACTAGCGGCTAAGGAGCAAGGCTGGCGAGTCATTGAGGACTACACCGGTAGCGACCACCAATATTTATTATTCCAGATAATTGACAACGAAAGACAGGATACACGTGAAGATCACCCCACCAGACGGTACAAATGATGGAACGCCGCAAAAATGGACAAAGGGAAACTACAGAGAGCGATCCAGGATGGTCTGGAGTCTATCCCTCAACTGCCGGTAGGACCGCCGGACAAGGCACAAACAGATACCCTCGTAGAGGCAACCATGAACCTCATTACCAAAGCATGCAACGCCTCTATGCCCATTAAAAGAAGAGGAAACGGAAAACGCCCGGCCTATTGGTGGACCAATGAAATAGCGGAATTACGGGCAAATTGTCTCAAACTCCGCAGAAAAGCACAACGAGCACACAGAACCAACCCCGCGAAGCTAGCAGAGCTTACAGCGGAGCACAAGGTTGCGAGGAAGACACTGCGAAACGCCATCAAGAGCAGCAAAACCGAGTGCTGGAAAAAACTGTGCGCGGAAGTCGACACTGACCCCTGGGGACTGGGGTACAAAATTGTCACTCAGAAACTAAGGGCCCTTGGTCCCACGGTCTCCCCTAGCCCAGAAGAAACGACGAAAATAGTGGAGGCTCTCTTTCCAACGCACCCAATTAGAAGCGAAGGAAACGATGAACCGGGGAGTGTCGACGTACATACCTTCAGCAAAGAAGAGCTAGTAGCGGCGGTAAGCTCCCTAAAAACCAAGAAGACACCTGGACCGGATGGCATACAGGCGGAAGTCTATAAGGCGATGGTGGAAACAACCCCACAACTGCTATTAGACATGTACAACACTTGTCTCAAAGCAGGTATATTTAGCACTCGCTGGAAAACCGCGCGACTGGCCCTCATAAGCAAGGGCAAAGGCGACATGCACACGCCAACAGCGTACAGACCCATCTGCATGTTAGATGTAGCGGGGAAAATCCTGGAAAAGCTCCTGAAACCGCGGTTGTTGGCGGCCACCGAAGCTGCAGTAAATCTGTCCGACCAACAGCACGGGTTCAGGCGAGGGCGCTCCACGATAGGAGCCATTCGGGAGGTCATCAGAGCCGTCGACAGAGCGAACGAGGCATGCCACGCGGCCCGCCCAATCGTCCTTCTTGTGACCCTCGACGTCAAGAATGCGTTTAACTCGGCAAGATGGGCTGACATCCTGGACGCGCTGGAAAACACCTTCAAAGTCCCCAAATACCTTACTCGTATGGTAAGGGACTACCTTAAGGACCGTTACATCCTATACGAGACAAAAAACGGGCAGAAATCCAAGCCAGTCACCGCCGGTGTTGCACAGGGCTCAATACTAGGACCAGATTTCTGGAACGCAGTATACGACAGTCTACTAAGGACAGAGATGCCGGAAGGCACTCTTCTGGTCGGATACGCAGACGACACAGCGGCCGTCATAGAAGCCCGTAGCGTTGAGCTAGCCCAACTAAGGCTAAACCAGGTGATGAGGCGAGTCATTGACTGGATGGAAGGCCACGGTCTGCAGTTGGCACCCGCAAAAACGGAAATCGTGGTACTCACCAGGAAAAGAATCCCCACCATCTTACCCTTACAAGCGGGAAGAGAAAGGGTACCAACGAAACCGTTCACAAAGTATCTGGGTGTAACCCTGGACACGAAGCTGACTGGCCCCACATTAAGAAGGCCGCCGACAAAGCTGCAACCACAACCGCAGCACTGAGCAGGTTGATGGCCAATGTAGACGGCCCACGGCCGAACAAAAGGAGACTGCTGATGTCGACAGTACAGACAATGCTGTTGTACGGAGCTGAAGTGTGGGCCGAAGCGATGACTGTGAAAAAATACAGAACACGGGTCACAGCTGTTCAGCGTAGGGGAGCACTGAGGGTGGCATGCTCTTACCGAACAGTCTCCGCAGACGCCATTCTTGTGATCGCCGGAGCAATACCAATCGACCTGCTCGCGCTGGAGCGCAAGCGAACTTATGACAGGAGCGCAGGCGACGGCAGAGCGAAAGCGGCACAAGAGGAGCGGAAAAAGACAATGGAGCGCTGGCAGGAACGCTGGAACGACGGGACCAAAGGGAGGTGGACGCACCGACTTATTAAGAAGTTGCTGCCATGGGTGCAACGCGAGTTTGGGGAAGTGAACTTCTACCTCTCCCAGTTCCTGACAGGACATGGCTACTTCAGAGATTATCTCTACCGCATGGGGAGGGTTCAAACTCCTCACTGTAAGCACTGTGGAAATCAATTGGACACCGTCGAGCACACCTTTTTCCAGTGTACAAACCGGAAAGAAAAACTCTATAAACTAGAGGAAACGACAGGTAGTCTCACGCCAGAGAATATTGTCGACACAATGCTGAGAAATGAGAAGTCCTGGAACGCAATTTCCCACTTCATAGAAAGCGTTCTGCGGGCAAAGAAGGAAGAAGGCTGACTAAGCGATAGCACATAAGCACAGAACAAATGAAGAGGCATCCATCAGGAAAGGCCCCAGCCTGAAGTAATGCGAAAGCGGTCCCAGGCTGAGGTCAGAAGAAGAAACAGGTGGTTATTTTTAGTGAGGTCGCCTAGCAAGAGGTAATCCCACACTGTTGAGCAACCGGTCCCGCTCTTCGCCTTTTGAAGGTTTTTTTCCACCTGGCGCAAAAATAATAATAATAATAATAATAATAATAATAATAATAATAATAATATTTATTATTATTATTTATTATTATTATTTATTATTATTATTATTATTATTATTATTATTATTATTATTATTATTATTATATTATATTATTATTATATTATTATATTATTATTATATTAGGAGGTGATCGGATATTGGTGAAAGGTGATTGTGGACTTTTGAAACCATCCCAGCATTCGCCTTATGACCAAGGGAAACCACGAAAACTCCGGTCAGGATGGCCGGCCCGGGAATCGAGCCCGAACCTCCCGATTGCGAAGTCAGCGCGCTAAGCACTAAGGTCGGTTTGTTACAAAGGTCGTTTTAGTCCACTACTCTTTCGTTTGCGTGAGGGGAGGCCCCAATGAGGAAGCCAATTGGGTGTCACCCTGGCTCGAACCCGCGGCCCAGTCCCTTCATTGCACCACCTGTCGATGTATAAAAATCGAGAACATTCTATACGGGGTCTGTTATTTCTTGAATTTGCGCCATGTCATTAGAAAACAAAGCAAGAGTGTTTGATGCTGTATGAAGAACATACTGCAAGAAAAAACAGACTATACTCCGTTTCCCCGAACCCTTATGTCCTGGTGTCCTGGTACAGTTACTTCGTCCACATCATGTAACTTTACTCAGAAAAGCACGCGGTAGTTATGAATTACGTTCCATTGTGGTCATTAAATGTATTATATTAGTTTCAAAAGAAATTTGGACAGATACGGCAGATAATAGAAAACCCGTCTTTTAGCTCCAACACTTTTCGGAATTTTATTTCCATGTCTTTTTTCTCCCTCAACTTCGCTGAAAATATTGGATGCGAAATTGAAAAAACAGAGCTGTCTTCCGCCCAGACACTGCAAGATAGCTCTGATGATAGCTACGCTATCGAAAAGATCTTATGTTAAATATACTTTTGATACTGGACAACACCTTTTATTTACTTTATTATTATACGGTATCTATCTCACCAGCAATCTTCTTATTGAAAATAACTCCCCTTAGCCTCCGGTTTTTTCAATTTATATTTAGAGTGAAATGTTTACGGAGAAAAATAAAAGTAAATATTTAGATTAAAAACTGCTTTTCTCATTATTTTCGAGTTTAGAATCGAAATACCATCTATAAAAATAGATGACAAATAAATGGCCCGCAGATCTTGCCAAAATGTGTCGGTACTTTTGAAAGGACCAAAATGATATTATTAATTGATACCAAACTGTTTTTGGAAAATAACATCACAACAATGTTTTAAATCAAGCTCGAAATTTGGGCATTCATGCGTCATAATATGACAACTAAGCGCACAAATGAACTACGCACAGGTACAGTGCTTACATAACCCAATCATTATTACAGAATAGGTAACTAAGTAGGCACGGTAATTTTCTATTATTCCTACAATTAGAGCCCCTTCTAATTATGTTTATCTAATAGATGCAATTAGGCCAAGTGTGTCATTTCATTCCGTTAATGAAACATCACAGAACACGGAAAAGAATACGTAAAGATAATTCATTCGTGTTCCATCGATTTCTCGAGTTCTATCTAAAGGTTTCCAGGACTTTCAAAAAATACTTTCCTTCGGAGTTCAATAGTTACGCAAGTATAATACAAAATGTGACACAAATATCTACCATTAAAATAAAAGCAAGAAAATCCTTCATTTACCGATGTGATAAACTACTATCCATTACGATAAGTCTCCTATTAAATTAAACGTGTACGAAATATTATAAAATAGAGAATCGGTTCTTTATATAACTCATGCGTCCTTTTACAAGTCTTTTTGTATTTTTTTTACCTCGAAATCTTTGTAGTCAAACATTTTGAGACTTGATCCCATTCGCCTCGTTAAGTCACACAATACTTAGGAACTTTACGTCTCGATTTCATGAGCATCGAGTGCTATATTTTTTCAACAGCAATGAGATTGCAATTCAAATACAGAGTAGACACATCAAATCAAGACATGCCAAATACGATACGAACATCACCCTTTCTTTACGACTATTAGGAAGTACACGGCAACCCTATTTTTATCTGATAATGGATATTGAGATACGAGGCATACCACTGCAGCTTAATTTCAGGGAAACAACACATGAGTCAATGCAAATACTGATAACAAAAGTAAATAAAACGGCGTCAGGCGTTCGTAGTACGAAAATATTACTAAATGAATTTACGAGCGATAGTGTGGTCCACTAAATGAAATAATTGAAATAATTTCTAACTTAAAAAGGAGCGATCTGTGTGGCTGTCAAACAGCTCACCTTCCATCGTTGGGCTCAGGGTCCGATCCCTGTCTAACGCAAGTGGAATTTGTCGTGGACATGAGTTCGCAGCAGTTTTTTTTTTCACGTGATTAGTACGTGGCCCCTTGGTTTACTTAATATCATTTCTCCGTCACCTTTCACCCATCATCTCACACCGACTGAGACGTTTTCTCCGCAGTATCGACTGATCGGAAGGTTCTGGGGTTCAAATCCCGATGATGGTGGATTTTTGTCACTAGCTATAGAGTGCAGTACAGCTTTAACCTTTTGGAAGAGAATTATAGCGGCCGGTTGCTCTCATCGATAGTTTTCTGCGGATCTCCGATCAACACCAGGCGAATGCGGGAGCAGTACCCTAAGAAACGGGCCATGGACCGCATGCGATCTTTCTTTCCCTCTTCATCCCTATCCCTTCCTCACTCCTCACACACGCTCATATATTTACATTGGGAAGACAAATAGGGAACTTAGAGCTTGTCGCGGCTGGATAGTACTCTACTGGATTTGAGTGAGATACCTGGAGGTAGGAAACCCGCCAGGTAGGTGATGCACACTGAATGGTTCAGGTTTATCAGGTTCACCTCCCAGGATGTAACTTGAATTACGGCACTACGCAATCAATTCTCATTCACTCACCTCTTCACCTTTATCCTCATCCATCATTTTCATTATCACCATCACCTCCAGTAACAGTCAACATTATTACCTTCGCTTTATTGAAAGGCGAAACTTGACACGAAAGGAGGGTCCGAAAAAGGGAAGGAGATGAGTGAAGATAATGAAAAATGGAAGGAAACAATGAGATAAATTCAGAAGAAAAACATTTGGAAAAAAAAATTGACGGAGGAAAGGAACCGGAGGAGAAAAAAGAAAGACACAGAGATGTAGAAGAATAAAGAAAGATAAACGAACAGAAAGAGATAAAGGTGAAAAAAAGGGAGTTTTATGTTAAACTGGTTGTCAAACTCATAAAAATACGTACCACCTCACTGTCTAATGGCTGAAATCGAACTGCTTGATGACTCTTTCAACGCACAATGCGTCACAAGCCAGAGTACTTTAATTTTCTGATACACTAGCATGACCTTGAGCAATGCGTCTCTGGCCTAGAGTACGATTTTGAACGTGGGGCAGGGAGAGGCGCGAATAGAAGTCATGCCCGTACACTTCCCCACGCTCAAAGAGGAGGGGGAAATTCCCCTACTGCCTACGCCTTGAGAGAAGAAGGACCACAAGGTCGAATTCTTCGCTGTCAGCCTCTCTCCTTCACAGTGCTGTTGCCACGACTAAGTCGAGTGGGATACAGAATTTAAAACATTCAGATTTACCCGCGTCTCCCATTAAATTAGTAGGAATTCCGTTTTATAAAGATCCCCCCTCCCCCATGAAAAAATGGTCACTTTCCGCTGTGTAAAACAGTATAACTTCACCCTCCGGAGACATTTTCCGGGTAAGGAAGATTTTCGGCTTGAACAGATTCCGGTTTGGACAGATTATACTGTATATTACAAGTTCACGTATAAAGATCCCCCCCGGACATGAAAAAATGGTCAGTTTCCGCGATGGACATATTCAGTTTTATGCTGTGTAAAACACAGTATAACGTCACGGTCTGTAGAGATTTTCCGGTTAAGGAAGATTTCCGGCTTGTACAGATTATACTGCATATTACAAGTCCACTCCTCTTCTTTCCTACCCGTCATTTATGATGAGGATCAGGGCGTAACTAGGCTGGTGAAACCACCGCACCGGTCCCCGAAGTTAGTTGCCCTTATAAGGACTGGCGTATATTCAATAATCAATAAAAGGCATTTTGCTCACGATAAATTCATCAAAAATGCACATCAGCCGAGGAACAGACAGGCGGCGCCGTCAACGAGGCAACCTGCAGACGAGGCAACACGCTTAAGGCGTACGCGAGGATGGTTCCTTGTCTTGCACTCCCAGACGTAAATGTAACGGTTTCCCCCCTCTCGGTCTCTCTTCTTTCTCCTCCTGTTTTTTCCTCATTTTCATTTATGTTTCCTTTCTCTTATATTTTCTTCTCTTCCACTGTTCTCCG